>JAJJMB010017645.1:2796123-2823186 GCA_023531105.1 Papaver atlanticum
TGCTTTCACCTTATTTGCTATGCAACATAGGTAGTTAGAATAACTCTGTATTGTGCTTCAACTCCTGCTTCAATGCTTAATTCGATTTGTGATTAGTTGTGCCGTAAGAAGACAGCTAATGCTAGGGATTGATTACCTTAGTTGATATTAGATCATCCATTTAAAGATACCCTGGATAAACAACAGACTTGCATCTTGACCGGTGTCCATTACAAAGGGACAAGAATAGTATTTGAACTGAATTAGCTTAGTAGAAGTTAGGAGGTGGATTCAATTGCCCTAGTCTCTTCCATTTAAGTGTTTACGCCCTAGTTATTCACATCTTTTGTTTACATTCTGTTTTCAGTCACTGCCAACATCTTGTCGTATCGACACACAAACCCCCCTTTTGTTACTCTTTGTTTGAATCTGTATAAGTAAACTTTGTGTTCAATTTTACATCCACCTTGTCCCTGAGGATCGACTCGTACTTACCCTTTTACAGACTCGACGTTGTATACTTGCAGTTAGTACCAATTGTAGGTACTGTTTAGAGACCTACCAAGTTTTTGGCGCCGATGTCGGGGACTCGGTAGCGATGTAGTTGAATCTGGTGTTTACTTTACCGGTTTTTAGTTTAGTCATGTATATATTTGTTTGAATTTCCTTTTAGTCACTGATAGTATTGCTAAGTTGATTAATCTTCGCATTTTGTAACTTTTTAGCTTGTTGCAGTCATATAAGTGTCAGTGAATATTAGTTTAACTTAGTTGTTCAACAATTCTGTACAAAACTGCATCTTAGCCTTGTATTGTTAGCTATAGCTTAATTTATTTTTAGTAGTTTTTAGATTTCTTAATTCATAGTATTTTTCCATCTGTAATTACTAACATCTTATAGTTTGTTTGTTAAATTTTCAGTTGTTTTTAGATCTCCATAAGCAAGTTAGTCATATAGGATTTTGTAGGCATCTGTATTTCTTAATCGTTCACTGTGAACTTTTGTTAAATGTCTGTTTCTTTAGTGTGAATTTTATCCGTCCTGTAGCCTGTAGCTTATATTTTGTTTCTAGTTTATACAATTTGGTAGTCCATGAACTCGTGAAGTTTGATAATATAGCATTGCATACTGTTTTGTTGCCATCAGTAGTGTTAGATTGAGGTTTTTTTCCTTTACTAATTGTCTTTTATAATTGCTGTTGCCAGTTTTTAGTGTTAGGAAATTAATAGGTGTTGTTTTTATAGTATATATATAGCCTTGCTTAATCTTTTTCATCTCACCGTTTTAGTTAGGAAATTTTAGACTTTCAGATTCTGTAGCTTTATTTTTCCCATCTTTGTTATTGTCTTATTCCACTTAGTTTCTGCCTAGGATTCAGACATTAGTGGTAGTACATAGCCGTGTTTGTATCTTATTTGCATCTCTGTAATACATCATTTCCTATTAATAAATTTAGTACTTTGGTTCTTTTGTTTTTAGAGTAACATAGATCTAGTTAACTGCAATTGTCTGTAGCATGATTTTTGAATTCATTTTTCCCATTTTAGTTTATCTTAGTACGTAGCCTTTAGTCATAAGTGGCATCGCATTTTCTTTCTTTTAGTTTTTCTTAGTCAAGCTTTGTCTGTAGATTTTTTCTCTTCTTTTCCCAATTGAATTTGTCTATAGTTGCATATTTAGGATATGTTAATTTGTTAGTTGTAGATCATTAGTCGTCCATCCACCAGTTTATATAATCTCCATTAGTGTTAGCCGTAGTTTTTACTTTTCAGTCATTTCGAGTCAGCTGCATCTGTAGCCAGTTGTGTTCTGTAGCAAAGTTTGTACGCCTGTTAGATTTCTTAGTTTAGTCACAGCATATTACCATCTGTAGTTTGTTATCAATTAGCATCCAATTGTGAATAATTTAGCATAAATTAGATTTGTAGCTTTTCATAAAATTTGCATATGTAGGTTAAGCATTAGAATTGTAGTATATAATTTGGTTCTGCTAGTTCTCATCACCCTGCATCTCATTGAATTGGTTCCCCATTTTCATATATATATATATAAGAAAAAAGAAAAGAAGGTTACTTTCATTATTTCCTTGCTTTATTTGCATACTCCTGGTTACTGAAAATCTCTTTGAGCAACCAGGTACCTGTGATACTGTTGTGCAACCCAAGGAAAAGAGAGAAAAAGGAGCAGGACAATTTGTTGTCGTGCCTACATCCGGTACTGTACCGGCGGTATCATTTCCAAACCTTGAATGCGAATGGTGTTACTATCTCAGTCAACTACCATATCTTCTTGTTAAAACTATTGTTTTCTGTGCATCTCCCGATCTCTATACAATTTTGTGTTTGCGAGCACACACCTGCTGAATCTGTTGTGTAATGTGTACTATCTAGTCTCTATAGCATATTGGTTCTGAGAGCATGAATTAGCTTTTGATTCTCGTGAGCCTTGAATTGTGATTATCATGGTTGTCCGGATTTTGTAACATGTTGATTGGTATGCATGCTAGGCTATGATTGTATCTTTTAGAGACCAAACTAATCGACTTGTTAGGATTAATCAAGAAGATATTGTAGAAATACCCATTGATGTAGTAAACGAACCTGTAGATAGCCCTGACCAAACATAGATAATGGGTGAGGAATTGGACCAACCCAGTAGTCTCAAGGACTACATGTACCCAACGAGGACAAGCCAGCCCTCGTGCATTGTTCTACCCGCAACTGTGGATCAGTTTGAGTTGAAGGCGAGCACAATATATATGCTTCATGTGTTTCGAGGGGTTGATGCTGAAAACCCTTATCACCATGTTAGAGATTTTGAGGAGATTTGTGGGACTCTGAAGTTCAATCAAATGACAGAAGAGTCCCTGAAATTGCGTCTGTTTCCCTTCTCGTTGAAGGAGAAAGCTAAATCTTGGATGTATGCTTTGCGACCTCAGTCCATTAGAAACTGGGATGAACTTACGAAAGAGTTTTTCAAAAAGTTCTTCCCAAATCACAAAACAGCCACCATTCGTCAGAGTATAAATAGTTTTGTGCAATTGTATGGTGAAACATTGTCCAAATACCTAGAACGGTTTAATGATTTGTTACTTCAGTGTCCCCATCCTAGTTTCGAGCAGTGGAGATTATCAACTATTCTTTATGAAGGGTTGGATTTTGCCACTCGAACCATGGTCGAGTCTATGTGCAATGGTGAGTTTACTGATAAAAGTGCCGACGAGTCGTGGGCCTTTCTGCATGAAGTTGCCGAGAAAACTCAGCAATGGGAGACCATTAGAGAACCTAGGAAAACTGTCAATAGAACTGGTATTCATAGGATAGAGTCTGATTTTGAATTAATGCGAAATGGCATCTGTGATTAGAAGACTGGACATTTTAAAGCTTCGAAAGGGTGATAAACCTAATGCATTTGGCTCATGTAATCATGTAGAAATGTCCATGTGTTTTTTCTGTAATAGCTCAGAACATTTAGCTGAAAACTGTCCTGAATTGCATGAAATTAAAGAGGCTGGACTTGAACAGGCTAATGTTTTGTACCAAAAACATGAGAAAAATCCTTATTCACAGACCTATAACCCAGGGTGGAGGAACCACCCCAATTTTTCATGGTCTAAAGGACCTGTACAAGGGGGTACATCAGGTAACAACTAAGGATATTCATATCCTAGAAACCCCCAAGTACAATCACACACCCAGTACCCTGTTGAGAAAAGGCCTAGTTTCGATAATGGTGTGAATCAAATGAATAAAAATCGGTTGCAATACCAGAAGTTAAATGACCAAAGACTTTCGAGTCTTGAACTTAAATTGGGCCAAATTTGCGATGCACTCAATGAGAGGGAAAAAGGTAAACTCCCTAGCCAACCTCAACAAAATTTTAAAGGTGCATTTCAGGCAAGTACGTCTGCTTGCAATGAACCCTCACATGATCAATTGAATGCAGTCACCACTCTCCGTAGTGGTAGGGTTGTTGAAAATAATGTAGGCATACCACATACAAGTGAATCTGAGTCAGACTCATCTTTGCACACTACTCCACAGAAAACACATATTGTAGAAAATGAATCTGAGCATGTTGATAAATCTAAAAGTTCTGCTGATGTGAATGTTTCTTTGCCATGTAAGGTGCCTGTTGCTCCATTCCCATAAAGGTTGGTGCAGCAGAAAAAGGTGGGTAACCAATACAATGAGATATTGGAAATGTTTAAACGAGTCAATATAAACATCCCTTTTCTCAAAGCAATCAAGCAGATACCTGCTTATGCTAAATTCTTGAAAGATATATGCACACAAAAGCGAAAGCTCCATGTGCATAAGCGTGCATTTCTTACCGAGCAGGTAAGTTCCATAATTCAAAACGAGATCCCTACTAAGTTTAGAGACCCAGGTTGTCCAACAATCTCGTGCACTATAGGTGACCATAAGGTCGAAAAAACTTTACTAGACTTAGGAGAAAGTGTCAATCTATTGCCATACTCTATGTATGTGCAGTTAGGTCTTGGGGAACTGAAACCCACACCTGTTACGCTACAATTAGCGGACAGATTTGTCAAAGTCCTCGTGGTATTATTGAAGATGTGTTGATCAAAATTGATTAAATTTTACTTTCCTGTGGACTTCATTGTGTTAGATACTCAACCTGTGCAAAAACCCAGACAAACATATTCCTGTCATTTTAGGTCGACCCTTCTTGGCTACGTCAATGGTGTGCTGAAATTATCTTTTGGTAACATGACTGTGGAATTGAATGTTTTTAATGTTAGTCAGCAACCCATGGATTTTGATGATAATGAATTGTATGAGATTAACATGATTGAGAGCCTGATCCAAGACTTTTTGCCTGACATATTGTGTGTGGACCCCTTGCAAGCATGTTTAGATAACTTTAACTTTGATATTTTTGATTCTGAGTACATTAGTGAAGTTCATTCTTTACTTGAATCTGTCCCGCCCATGGATATTGCTAAATGGCAGATTGCAGTGGAATCATTTCCACTATCTGACTCCAAATCTGCCCCATCTCTTGTTGAACCACCTAAGCTTGATCTGAAACCATTGCCTGACATTTTGAAATATGCTTTCTTAGGCTCTTCAGAAACCTTGCCTGTTATCATTGCATCGTGTTTAGACACAGTTTAGGAGAGTACACTTTTTGAAGTGCTTAAAAAACATAAAGAGGCCTTAGGTTGGACCATCTCAGACCTTAAAGGTATAAGTCCCACAATTTGCATGCATTACATAAATCTTGAAGAAAATACTAAACCATCTAGGGAAATGCAAAGGAGACTCAACCTTAATATAAGAGTTGTTGTTAAAGGTGAGATTCCGAAACTACTTGATGCAGGTATCATCTACCCAATTTCAGATAGCAAATGAGTCAGTCCCATTCAAGTTGTGCCCAAAAAGTCTGGAATTACCGTAGTTCAAAATGAAATGAATGAAATAGTCCCTACTCGCGTATCCACAGGGTTGCGAGTCTGCATTGACTATAGGAAGTTGAACACGGCGACAAGAAAAGATCACTTTCCCCTTCCCTTCATTGACCAAATGCTAGAAAGATTGTCCAGACATAGTCATTATTGCTTCTTAGATGGCTATTCGGGTTATAACCAGATCCACATAGCACCTGACGACCAACAAAAAACCACATTTACCTGTCCTTATGGTACATTTGCTTATCACCGCATGCCTTTTGGGTTGTGTAATGCACCCACTACTTTTCAACGTTGCATGATGAGTATCTTTTCTGACATGGTAGATAAATTTCTTGAAATCTTCATGGATGATTTTTCTGTCTTTGGGTCGTCTTTCGATGAATGTTTGCATCATCTTACTCTTGTGCTGATTCGATGTAAAGAAAAGAATTTGGTTTTGAACTGGGAAAAATGTCATTTCATGGTTAACTCAGGCATCGTTCTAGGGAATATCATTTCTGAAAAAGGCATAGAAGTAGATAAAGCCAAAGTTTATCTCATTCAACACTTTCCTCAACCTCGCTCTGTGAGGGAGATAAGGTCATTCTTGGGCCATGTCGGTTTTTATCGGCGATTCATCAAAGACTTTAGTAAAATTTCAAGACCCCTGTGTAGTCTTCTTGCAAAAGATGTTGCATTTGTCTTTGATGACGCTTGTAAGGAAGCATGGGAGCAATTGAAATCTCTTTTCACATCTGCCCCTATAGTCAGACCACCTGATTGGACTTTACCATTTGAAATTATGTGTGATGCATCTGACTATGCTGTAGGAGCTGTTTTAGGTCAGCGAGTAGACAAACTCCTTTATGTGATCTACTGTGCTAGTAAAACACTTAATGATGCTCAACTAAATTATTCAACAACTGAGAAAGAATTACTAGCCGTTGTGTTTGCATTGGATAAGTTTAGATCTTATTTGATAGGATCTAAAGTCATCATATATTCTGACCATGCTGCATTGAAATATCTTCTGTCTAAGAAAGATGCTAAGGCTCATCTAATTCGATGGATACTCTTGCTACAAGAGTTCAATCTCGAAATTCGAGATAAGAAAGGGTCCGAAAATGTTGTAGCTGACCACTTGTCTAGGTTAAATATTGAATCTGTTGATGAATCATTGCATATCAGAGAGTCCTTTCCTGACGAACAATTAATGCTCGTGTCTGAAATGCCTTGGTTTGCAGATATTGTTAACTACCTAGCTACAGGTAGAATGCCTTTGTATTGGTCTAGAAAAAACCGTTTTAAATTCTTGGCTGAGGTGAAATATTTCTTTTGGGATGACCCATACTAGTTTAAATATTTCCCTGACCAAATCATTAGGAGATGCGTCCCCAATTCTGAGCAAAGAGAGGTCATCTCTTTCTGTCATGACCATGCATGTGGAGGCCATTTTAGTGCCAAGAAAACTTCCGCAAAAATCTTGCAGAGTGGTTTCTATTGGCCATCATTATTCAAAGATAGCCATGCATTTTGTGTTGCTTGTGAACGATGTCAGAAATTAGGAAGTATCTAAAAAAGAAACATGATGCCTTACAACCTATTTTGGTTGTTGAATTGTTTGATGTATGGGGCATTGATTTCATGGCCTCCTTTCCTAATTCTGAAGGTAAGCTGTACATTCTTGTTGTTGTTGATTATGTTTCTAAGTAGGTAGAAGCCATTGCATCCAAAACCAATGACCATAAAGTAGTGCTTTATTTCCTTAAAGAAAACATTTTTTATCGTTTTGGAACACCTAGAGCCATAATCAGTGATGGTAGTTCTCATTTTTGCAATAGACCTTTTGAATCACTTATGCACAAGTACGGAATCACTCACAGGGTAGCAACCCCATACCATCCTCAGACCAGTGGCCAAGTTGAAGTTTCTAATAGGGAAATTAAGCATATCCTTGAAAAGACTGTTAATCCAACTAGGAAAGATTGGTCTTTACGTTTAAATGATGCTTTATGGGCCTATAAAACTATATACAAAACTCCTATTGGCATGTCCCCTTATAGACTTGTGTATGGTAAGGCTTGTCATCTACCTGTAGAGTTAAAACATCGAGCGTATTGGGCTGTAAAGAAATTGAACTTTGCTCTTGACAAAGCTGGTACCCAAAGGAAACTTCAACTCAATGAGTTAGAAGAACTAAGAAATGATGCATATGATAGTGCCAAAATGTACAAACATAGAATGAAGGTGTTCCATGACAAACGCATTTTGCGCAAGTCTTTCACACCTGGCCAAAAAGTTTTGTTGTACAACTCTCGTCTGCATCTTTTTCCAGGTAAATTGCGTTCTAGATGGACGGGACCATTCTTGGTGCGCGCAGTATTCCCTCATGGAGCAGTGGAACTCGAAGATGTAACCAACAAGAACATTTTCAAAGTCAATGGTCAGAGATTAAAGCCATTTCTTGAACATCTTCCACAAGGAGTTGAGACCACTGACTTGGAAGACCCCGTCTATGTGGACTAAACTGGTTCACATGTGTACATACATCTGGATTAAAAATCCATTTTATTTCCCCTTTCCTTTTCATTATGTATAGTTTTTTTTGTGCGCTAAGCAAACCTTTTGTCTTATCACTGTATATCTTGATGTTTGCTTTCCAAAGCATTCATTCTTATCTGGCTAGCACCATTTTTTCTGCATCTGGTAATCTTTCCTTTAAATCTACTTTGCATTGTTCTCCTGGTATGTTGTTATAATTTTGACCAAATTTTGAAATATTGAGGACAATGTTAGATTTAGGTTTGGGGGAGTATTTTGCATATAGAGTTTTTAGTCTTTGCATTTTTTTAAAAAAAATTATAAAAAAAAATATTCAAAATCTTTGTAAATATTTGCATAAAACCTCCAACTTGTAGAGATTTTAAAGTCACTAGCATGCTTCTAGCTATGTTTACATAGAGAGTCTGACCGAAATAACTGAACTTGGAAGAATTAGAGAACACAATCGGGTTTCTTACTTGCTTGAGCGTTAAAGTTGGATTTAACCATGTCGGTGGGCGAATTAGGTGCAACAAAGATATTTGGTATTAGAGTTGTGATCACCTTTAGTGGAGACTACCTATTTTTACATCAAGCGAGGCACCGACCTTCATTTTTTGTGACTATCTAAAAAAGTCCTTTTAGAGTGTGTGTCACCGTACGTCAATTCCGGGTAGGAATGGTGAGCTACCCAACTTCGCACCACTTTCAACACTATTTTTGATCTCTTGAGTGCTAATTCTGTCAATCATGAGGATGACGTCTAAAGATGAAAACTCCTTCTTGTAGTTTGATTTGCAGTTAGCACCATTCTCTCTCCCGAAAACATCAACAACAGATCCATAGAAACACATCATCATCAACAAGTAGAGTAACAACATCAGATTCTATGAAGAAAGATTGAAATAGTTCGAGGTCCACATGCAACAATACAAAGACGAGCAAAATTCTTATTCAAAAGTGAAGATATACAGTACAAAGAGCAGAATTCTATATACAAGTTGAAGATTTATCTTACAAGAACAAAGAAAACATTAAAAGATGAGAATCAGTGAAGTTTATGAAATCAGGACAATACAAGTTGTGAAGAATTGAGTGATAAAGTCCTTCATCCATGGTTTTAGTAGTTTCATTAATTATATTGTTGTTTTATTTTCAGGTTGTATTTATTGTTTCATCAAAAAAAAAAAAATGATAAAAACTAAGGGCAGAGTGGTCATCATGCTAGGCCCTTGGTGTTAAATAAAAAATAATCTATTATTGCAGTCTATTTTTAGTTTTGAATAAACATCATGGTAAAGAAGAAAAATTTAAGAGAAGTTTCAAGCAACAAGGAAAAACAAGAGGAAAATTAGAAGTTGTCAAGGTTCTACGAAGTTCAGAAGTTCATCATCAACAGTTGAAGACTGAAGACGAAGACGTTTCTATGGATGCTGTGAGAGTGGTGCTGATTGTCGATTAGATGTGAAGGTAAGTGAGTACTCCCATCCTTGCTAATGGTTGATTTCCTTTCTTAGAGATCCTCAGAAAAAGATTCTTATTCCCACAATTTTGTGGAGTCTCCAGAAATTATTTCGGAAGGTTCTCCTTCCCACCATTCAACGTGTGCAGGGTTTCTCTCTTTATTCCTGCCTGCACACATGAGAGACTAAAAAAGCGGTCTTTTTGAGTGCAATTGTCATAAAACCCTATTGGTGGGGCTGAAGTTGAGGCTTTTGATCACTCTCGAACCCGAATTATTTCATATGGTATGGTTATTTCTCGCTCAACTCTGAAGGATGAGAATGTGTTCTTTGGTATTTCTAACTTCTTATTACTAGCATGCAGAAACTCTGTGTCCTCATAGCTCCTGGGATGCTTGGGACTCTAAAATGCTCTGATGTTGGAGAAGGTTTTGTGGGTACACTTCTAGTAAACCCTCACGAGACTACAACTCGTCCACTAGGGACACCTAGGGGTTTAAAGGCTTATTGCATTCGCTGAATGCAGTCGAGAGACCAGCGACAGTGGTGTAGTTAGGATTTCTTAATTTCTGTTTCACTTGGGAACAAGTAAAATTCAGGTTTGGGGGTATTTGATGAGTGCCAAATATTGCATATTTCTACATCTTATTATTGGCATTTATCTCATCTTTTGTGCTCTAACTCTATATTTAATCCCAAATTCTGTGTATTCATTGTTTTCAATAATAATTATTTTTACTAATTAAATTTGTATTTTTAGGTACTAAATAAAGATGATGAATTGAGAAGCCAAAAGAGCAGGAAATTGGTGGCCAGAGGCGTAAAAGTTGTGAGGAGTGTAGAAGAAATATTGCGCAAAAAGCCGTGCAATCCATTTGCAACTCATCCGCAAGTGGCTTGCAAGACCTAAAACAAGCAGTGGGATTACAAGATGAATTAGGCTTGGAAGAAGTGATAAAACCCAGAACCCAAGATCCAAACCCGTTTCCATATCTGAACCGTTAGATTTGATACAACTGCTTATCATCCAACATCACCTCCACTATGTACATCAAAATCTGATACACCCGCTCAACACCGTAGCTCCCTTTACTTCTTCACCTAATCGAACAGAAACCAAAACCATCTTCTTCTCTACAACACCACTTGCAACCCTCTTCCATCAAATCCATCCCCCCGACCATTTCTGCTCACGGCCACCTCCGTAAACACAATCAAACTCCTAATCTCTATCTCTCTCCATCTTATCTTCTCCCTTATCAAAAATAGTAACCCTAGAAGCTAGGATTGAGAGAGATAAGATTAGGGTTAGCTGGAAAGTAAGCTTGCAGAGAAGAATTGAAGAGGATAAATGTCAGAAGACGCGTTTTGGTAAGTTGGGTCCCTCTTAATTGTCGAATTGAAGAAGAATAGAGGGAATTTTGTGTATAAATAGGAGTTGATGCTTTGTAATTCAATATCCAATCTTAGCCGGTTCATCTTGTTTTAATAATTCTGTTTGCATCTTGTTCATCATGTTCTAAATTACTTTTGCTAGGGTTTAGATGAAGCCCTTTATCTACTTCTAAGTTTATTCATGTTTGATTATTATTATTGTTGTGCTTAAATTGATTTAGGAATGGTCTAATCTGTGTGTCACAATATATTGCTTTCACCTTATTTGCTATGCAACATAGGTAGTTAGAATAACTCTATATTGTGCTTCAACTCATGCTTCAATGCTTAATTCGATATGTGATTAGTTGTGCCGTAAGAAGACAGCTAATGCTAGGGATTGATTACCTTAGTTGATATTAGATCATCCATTTAAAGATACCCTGGATAAACAACAGACTTGCATCTTGACCAGTGTCCATTACAAAGGGACAAGAATAGTATTTGAACTGAATTAGCTTGGTAGAAGCTAGGAGGTGGATTCAATTGCCCTAGTCTCTTCCATTTAAGTGTTTACACCCTTGTTATTCACATCTTTTGTTACATTCTGTTTTCAGTCACTGCCAACATCTTTTCGTATCGACACACAAACCCCCCCTTTTGTTACTCTTTGTTTGAATCTGTATAAGTAAACTTTGTGTTCAATTTTACATCCACCTTTTCCCTGAGGATCAACTCGTACTTACCCTTTTTACAGACTCGATGCTGTATACTTGCAGTTAGTACTAATTGTAGGTAATGTTTAAATACCTACCAACCGTTCAAGTTACTTCTCTTATATTCAATCGGGATCGCAAATTTGTATTTGCTGATTGCAGATCGAATTAAGAGTTAGAGATATAAACTCTTGTATATACTTTTCTCTAGATTGAGTCTGACTGTCTAGTTGATTATCTAGAAAGTATATTGGAGTAAGTCCTCTCAGATTGCCAAACAAATTGTTGGGTGTGGTTGTTGTACCCCCGCATTTTAAGTTAATTTAATTGAGTTTTCTGGATACAAATTTATGTTTCCTGTAATTTGTTAATGTCCAAAGAAATCCTTCTTTTTTTGTAAAAGTAAGGTCGCTCTTGTTGTTCTTTCGGGAATGACATTATATGGGGGAGAGTTCTTAATTGAACTTGTGTTTAATTGCCAAATCTTTATGGGGAGTGCGGCTGTGGAATACTGTAGGAGTTTTCTTGTATCTTTATAAACTCCTCGATGAATACACTAAGTTTCGACTATGTGAAATCATCGAAACAAAGTTGATATGTTCTCTTTTAGTCATGAAGTATCTCTATGAGAATTTCATTATGATCCTACTAGTTTTCGTACCTTTGCAAATTTATATTGACAAAAAGGGGGAGAATTAATGTGTAGTTCAGACTACAAATACATATGGTTTACAAATCATTATGTAAGGGGGAGTGGTTTTCATGTGAGATAAAATATTGACTAAGGGGGAGTGATACATATAACCATAGTATTGTTGTCAAAGTTGTGATACAATTGGACTTTGATGTTGTGTAATAATACTATGACATTGTATAACAATGATTGAGAGCTACTGTTTTCTCATTGTTATAGCTACGGATCTTCAACAACTATGATGTTGAGTTGAACACGTTTAGAATCACTGGAGTACTTGGAAGTGACGAAGATTTCGAGTAATGTTGAAGAACCAAGGAAATCAAGCATTTGGATGAGAAGCTACAAAGTTTATTTATTTTGTAATCCATATGTATTGATAGTTTTTTCCTAAAATTGACAAAGGGGGAGATTGTTAGAGCACTGCCTGGTCGAACTCGCAAGCGTTGCTATCCCAAGCTTGTTGTCAAGTTTAGTTTCCAAAACTTTAAGTCTTGATTTCTAGTCTACTTATAGCTAAGTCTCGGATTAGGATAAAAAGTGTAGTTGAGCATTAGACTTCACGGCGTTCATCGATTGAAGACGAAGAACTACTAAGGGGAGCTTGTGGAACTTCATCAATAAAAGTTATGTGGAGACTTGAACTCATCTATCACTCAAAAGTCTATCTACTCTATCTCCTATTTGAGACAAAAGTCGTATAGCTATATAGACTTCGATTATACACATTTGATATTTCGAGCTGAGGCTAACTCGCTTACATATTTCTCGAAATATGTGTTGGTAAGCTTTTGCTTTAACCAAATTCATCTTATATTCTTGACGAAATTCAAATGATGATCATGTGAAAATCGCATGGTAACATCTTACATGATTTGTGTGAGACAGTCATTTGATGTAGACTCGGAATGTTTCGTATTGATCATTCGATCACTTGAAAATTGCTTCGAAGCTAATAGTTTGTGTGAGACGGCTATTGTCGTCTTCTAAGAATGTTTCAATGATTGAAATGAGAGTTTAGAACAAATAACCATGATTGGATATAGCACAGTATGTGTACTTATATGCTAATTGTTGCAAGATATTCCAAGTCCGAGAACCATAGTATGCATACCTGTATGCGTACTGGTTGGTTTATGAAAGTCCGGGAACTCAGTATGCATACCGGTATGCGTACTGGCGTGAGTTTCAAGTTCCGGAATTTAACTGAGTTTGGATGGTATGCGTACCCGTTCACATACTGGCGAACCCAAACTTGGTCCGGCCACTTAGGTATGTGTACCCGTTCGCATACTTGAGAAGGTTATATTCTAAAATCGATTTATTCATGAACTAATACATTTATATAATAAGGAAAGCAATCTTTTGAAAACTGTGGCTATGATGTTTATGAATTGATTCGAAGGAATCAAAATCGATTTTGCTTCAATTGTGTCTCGTATATTTCTATGAAAATATAAACAATTGAACAACTCTAGAACTAGTTTCATTTGAGTCATTTGAACTAGTTATCGTTTAGATGAATAAGGTTGATATGAAAGTGTTCATATGGCTAACTTCGCTTAACTATTGTTGAACCAACAAGGTGCACACGTTTAGGTCCGGTTACTCATATCTAAATGATGTCACTTTTCATTTGTGTGTAACAAGCTAAGTTCGATCTAACGGTTGAAAGATATTAGCTTGAGTCTAATAAGGTTTTCATCTAACGGTAAATATTGAATGCTTTGTTACCAAGGTAATATTGATTGCAAACCCTGATTTGAAGACTATATAAGGGAGAACTCTAGCAACTGGGAAACCTAATCCCCACACCTCCTGTGTGATACTAGTTGCGACTAGAGTAGATTCTCCTTTAACCTTAGGTTTTTTCCAAATCCCTGTAGGTTAACGACTTAAAGACTTCATTGGGATTGTGAAGCCGGACCCAACTATTTCTCTGTAGTTGCGTGTTCTGATCTTGTTGTTTTCTATCGTGATTGAGTACTATCTTCTCTAAGATTTGCTCGAGATTTATTCTCTGATAGGAAAGATAAAAAGTAGTCACAAACATCTTCGTCTCATCGTTTGTGATTCCACAATATCTTGTTTCGCTACCATACGATTAAGATTATTGTGAGGTGATTGATATTACTAAGCTGTTCTTCGGGAATATAAGTCCGGTGTATCAATTGGTTCCTGTTCACCTTGATTTATCAAAAGACAGAACAAAACTCTTAGCTATTTCTATGGGAGACAGATTTATCTATTCAATAGATTTTTCCGTGTGAGACAGATTGGTTTATCAAGTCTTCGACTTTGGGTCGTAGCAACTCTTAGTTGTGGGTGAGATCAGCTAAGGGAATCAAGTGCGCAGAGTCCTGCTGAGATTCAGAGGCGTAAGGAACGCGACTGTACCTTGATCAGTGTGAGATTGGTTAGGGCTCAACTACATTCCAGTCCGAAGTTAACTTGTAGCAGGCTAGTGTCTGTAGCGTCTTAATACAGTGTGGTGTTCAAATCTTGACTAGGTCCCGGGGGTTTTCTGCATTTGCGGTTTCCTCGTTAACAAAATTTCTGGTGTCTGTGTTATTTCTTTTTCGCATTATATTTTCTATATAATTGAAATATCACAGGTTGTGCGTAAGTTCAATCAGTTTGTGAATCCGACCTTTGGGTTGTTGATTAAATTGATTGACACTTGGATATTGGTTTTTGATACCGTCCAAGTTATTTCTTATATTCAATCGGGCTCGAAAATTCCTATTTGTTTGATTGCAGATTGAATTGAGAAATTGAGATATAACTCTTGGATATACTTTTCTTAAGATTGAGTCTGACTGTCTAGTTGATTATCTTGAAAGTATATTGGAGTTAGTCCATACAGATTGCTAAGCAAAATATTGGGTGTGGTTGTTAGACCCCCACTTTTTCAGATACCACTTAGCTAATGTAGACTGGATAAAAATACATATCGATGGAGAAATCCACGAGGTTACTTCTGCACGTGTTGTAGTTTCCTATGACCATAAGAAGAGTTTAAAAAAAAATGGATGTTGATGCTAATCTTTGAGTCAAACTGACCTTCTGATGGTCAAAACTCATGCTTTCAACATAGGTATAAACCTTGCAAATCTCAAGCTTTTCAAAACATCATATTTGAAGGAGTATCTCGACAAATTGTGAATGTTCTCGCACAAAATTCCTCAACTGTTCCTCGGGGTATCGCTCGCGTATTGGAGACTTCTTTCGCGATTTCAAAGAAGATACGAGGGGTCTCTATAGCGCATAACTTGGAATAATACACAACTACTCATGGTGTTGCCAACTAGTGCTTTTCCTCTCCCTCCTCCGCTCATAGGCACGTTGTGCCTCAAGTTTTTTCGGTAATTTTTTTTCTTTCTTATTTTGTTTATTTTTTGCTTTTATGTTTTCTAGTCAAAAAAAATAAAAATGAAAATGAATTGGAATAGGTTGAAATACGGCTTTGGGGCCTTGGGCATTTATTTGGGTTTTGTGGATTTCTTCATCCATCCAATATAAAATGATAAGGGGTGTCTAAATTTGATGAATCTACCAATTTACCCTCTATAAAATTTGAATACTACCAACTTATCCCTATTAAATCCTAATAATAAAAATAAAAACTAAAATCAAATTCATTGCCATCTCGATCTCCATCTCCACTTCAACCGATTTTTTTTTCTTCATTTTCAAACGAAAACATTATCGATAATCACCAAATCCCTTAAAGTAGGTACTTTTTGCATTTTAGCTCGAATATCTATAGTATCAACCCAATCACCTAGATTATGTTTCAATAACATGCAATCACCTAGATTATGTTTCAATAACATGCAATCACTCAAAAATTCAATTTTTTGAAATCAAAGTTTTATGGGTTTATAACAATCGGTCTACGTCAATGTACTTGTAAACCGATTTCATTTAGAAACGGTTGTTGTTCATGCCCACAAAAACCGATTGTTCTGGATGTGCATTCAGGTTGGATAAAATTGAACCAGAATCGGTCGACGTTAATGCCCACGTAGCCCGATTCTGGTATAAAAGAGATAACTGTTTTTTAGTAATTTTTTTTGGTTAGAATCGGATTACATGGGCACTTTTATAAACCGATTCCCGTTGTGCAATGTCAGGAATCGGCTTTTATGTGTGTGTATCGTGTAAATCGATTCTGGTAACCCATTATTTTCAGTTACTATTCAATCATAGAATGAGTATGAAATCATACTCATTCTAAACCCGAGTGATTTTCGGTTCACGCATAATTTTTACTCGAAATAAAAACAATTTTATACCCGAATTGAAAATGAGTATTAATATGATTTTACACACAATTTCAAGACCGGTATGATTTCATACCCGATCTAAAAATGAGTATGAAATTTATACGCGAACTAGTATGAAATCATACTCATTTTCAGATCGAATATGATTTAAATTATGTTTGATTTTTTTTTCCATTTATAATAATCGGTTTTTGTGTGCGTCTGTAAAAAACAATTATGGGTTTTCTTCGTGGGTTGAAAAAACTCAACCTAGAATTGGTAAACGAGGGGATAAACATCAACTGATCTAGGTTAGAGTTTTTTTTTTTTTTTTAAACAATTTTTTTCATGTTTTTGATTTATATGTTAACTTGATTAAACATCAATTAATCACCCGAATTAACACAAATTAATTAGGGGTAAATTAGCTATTAAGTAAAATAGTTGGATAAGGGGTTTTTCATTTTACTTCAAAATATCTATTTTTGCCTTGTAGTCATAAGCCCCAAATAAAATGGCTAGACCCCAAACTAGAAAGGTTCGGGTGAGCCCTATAGGTAGTCTGACGTTACTGCCTGGCTCAAATACCAGTCAACTCGTATATAAGATCCATTTTCTGTGAAATTAAAAATATCATATAAAAGATTAAATATGTACACTTTGTTTTTTGTTTCAAAATATGTGCACACTGTGTAAAATATAAAAAGATTTAATGAAAGATGTCAACATTTGTAGAATGAACTTTTTTTTAGCCCTTAAAATATAATTTAACATGAAAATTTAGGAAGTCATGGGTAATTTTAAGTCACATCATGAACGTTTGGATTTTTGGAGGCACACCACACATGTATCGGTTAGGGAAGACGGGAACGGTACCCATCTCAACCGGGGCGACACAATAAATATGTCTATAAAATCACGACTTAAAAGGTTTCTAATACCCAAAATCGTGTATATCTCCCACGCAGTCCAGAGAAAAATCACCGAATTTGATTTCAATTTTCTTCCGAGGTACTTCTTCAAGCAACTTTCTACTTTGCGATTCCCATTACTGTTAGTATAAATGTCTGATGTAGAGCATAAACTTCGAAATTTATCTTTCCTTTTGACTACTAGACTTATTTAGTCAGTGACGGAGGATTTCAGACGCCACCATATCATTTGAATTTAGATTTAGATTTTCTTTTAATAAACTCCACTGCCTAGTGTTCGAATATGACAGTAGGGTGTGATGGTAGATGCGAAACTTGTATCAATTTTACGGGTTTGTGGAGTTAGTTATGCTAAGAGCAGTTCCTATGAATTCAACAAATTTGTAGTGTATTTATTTTACTCCTATTATGGACTCAAAAAGCGGATGGGAAAACCAACAAAATTGTTGGTTTGTAGAGTAAGATTGAAGAACAAACGCGCTTGATGTAGAACCGGGCGAGTGAAGCAAAAAAGCCAGCGTGTGAGGAAGAAACGCTGGCATGTGATGTTTGACCGCCCCTCACATTTTTTCTCTCTAAATCTAGGTTATTATTTTTATGGCAGTAGGACCCAACTTATTAGTTTATATTAATAAAATCACCAGTGGGACCCTAAAATATTAGATTTGTTCATTTTTCCTTGGTTTCCCATAGTGTAAAAACGTGTTTATTCATCACATGGCCATAGGAATTGCCCTAAAAAAAACTGTGGCTTCTTTAAACCAAGGATTGGAAAACACCCGTTTTTACCGAAAAAACGACCGTTAAAACGGTCACACCCATATACCGTGGCCGTGAGGGTCCCCGAACCACGTGCCTTTATAATGCCGATAAATAGGAAATAACTGCAGTTTTTTAGGACCGTTTTTCAGTTTTCATACATGTTATAACTGTTTTTCTAAAATTAGTTTGAATGTTTTTTTCTTCTAAATAACATTTTAACGTGCGTATTTTAGAACTGTTTTCCCGTTATCACGCACGTTATAATCGTGTAAATAACTTTCTTACCATTTTTTTGAGCTTTTTTCTTTCTCTGGATTGAAAGCTTAAAACTTCGATTTTTTTTTTTAAATGATACAGGGAAAGTAACTACAGGATTAAAAACTTCAAATTTAAAAAACAAAGGATTGTTAAACTAGTGTTCATCATTTAAAAAGCTACGCGAACCAACTACGACCACCACTTTTTTTTTGATTTATTCATGTATTCTTCATTTTCTCGGCGGTTCCTTTCCACATCATAGTCATCGTCGTTGGTGTACTGGCTATCTTCGTTTGCATAAGTATCATCATCATAATAACCTCCTTCATTTTCATCATCATTGTTACCTACTTCATTATTGATATCAATATTAGAATTATATCCTTCGTTCAAATGTTGAACACCATGGTCAGAGCGATCGAAAGTGTAACGAGAATCATATGTTGGATTCACATTCTCATAACCTTGTGTATTGTCTCCAAATGAAAGATTACCAAAGTCATAAACAAAGTCACTCACCGGTAACCTTTCATATGGGATTTGAACTTCAGGATCATGCCAGTTGTATGGTAGAGGGACATGCTCTGGATTATTAACGGCTTCCTCTTCCAGCATATTTAACCATTGTTCTTCTTGAGGTAAAACCGGTGTTTCGTCTTCCCCCGCTATCCAGTCAAGCATATTGTCATCCCTCAGTAGACTATGAACGTCGTGAACATCAATGTTATGTCGCTTTGCTTTACCTTTAATTATTTGTTGCTCCAACTTCAAATTGTACTGGACATACACCAGATCATTTATTCTCGATGAAAGTAAACGATTGCGTAGTTTGGTGTGGATTCTTTCAAACACACTCCAATTCCTCTCTGATCCAGACGAGGTATTTGTTTGACTTAATATCTTTACTGCAATCTTCTGGAGGGATGGATACTCAGCACCATAAGATAACCACCAACTTACAGGATCACCATGTTGAGCTGCAATACGTGTTGATGGTGATGCAAATTGACCTTGCATCATTCACATTCTTCCCGCCTACAAAGAAAAGTACAATTGTTACTAGAAATTCAAATTACTTAATTAAATATATTTGGAGATAGTATTAGTAATTTTGTACCTTTAGCATGCATTTTGCTTGTTCTTGCGGGCCACTAACCATTTTTGATGTAACTTCAGTAAGACAAATTTGGGGCTCAGAAATTTCATTATTGATGAGATTAGTTGCTGGGTTAAAGATGTAATAAGGATTGAGAAAATACGCTGCAGCATGAAGAGGAGAACTCAACTGACTTTTCCATCGTTTCTTTATTACACCCACGATAAAAGCATTTCGATTTGATCCCAAACCCATTTGTATAGTTTCCATACATGTAGCAAGTGCATGGAACAAATAACCCATGGTGGGTTTGTCTGAGTCCAAGAAACGAATCATTTTCAATAAAGGACCAACCATTATGCATGCATTTTGACACGTCGTCCAGAACATCTCATTTGAAATAATATTCTTCACTTGTCTAGCTTGTTTAGTTTTTGCCTCATCCGATTTCAGAAATTCTTTGTCCATAAATAGGCTCTCGATAGCATTACGTTGATCAGTGATGCTTTTGATTGCAATAAAATTCGTTGAAAACCTTGTTAAGCAAGGGCGCAATAGATTGCGTCCTACAGAATGTTGTCGAAATATAGCAAGAACCCAACCATGATTGTAAACAAATTTGCTAATTTGTCTTGCTTCTCCGATCACATCTTTAACATAGGGGAATTTTTCTATATCTTCCAACATCAAGTCCAATACGTGAGCAGCACAAGGTACCCAGAAAAATGTGCCATATTCTGATGCCAATCTCTTACCTATTCAAACAAAAATAGAAAGAAGTTAATGATTAATATATTCCTATATATATATATATATGTATGTATAAAATAAAATGAAGTTATTCTTAGTTACCTGCAGCTTTGAATTGGGATCCTTGATCTGTTACTAATTGAACAATGTTTTTCGGACCGACATCATCTATAACGGGCTTGAATAAAGTAATTAAATACTCTGTCGTCAACCGATTATGTTCTATGTCGACACTTTTAAAAAACGTAATTCCACTACCACTGTAAACTAGAAAGTTTACAATCGTATGGTTGGTTTTGTTTTTCCAACCATCAGACATGAGTGTACAACCATATTCTCTCTAATAATGTCGTTGGACAGACACCACATCTTTTTCAATCCTTTGTTTTTCTGAAGTTAATACGGGATTCGACAACTTATAAGATGATGGAACTCTATAGGATTGACCGAAATTTGCAACTGCATTGAATGCCTCGTGGTACTGTGATGAGTTAGCCACATTGAAGGGAATATCATTGGCATAGAAAAAACGTCCAACAGAAGAATCAACTTTTTCCCGACATGTTTTACTTTTGCCAAATTTTGCCATCGAAGGTTGAGAATCTCTAGAAGTGTTATATTGTCCTCCCATATCCACAGACATCCTAGGTGGTTGTGATGGCCGCATAGTAGACCTAGGTATTTCTGTAGAGGCCCGAGGACCGTGCGATGTACCCTCTCCGACATGAATATTCTTATTTATTCGTCCAAAAAGGTTATTTAAAAACCCGATCTTTTTCTTTTGTGTGACTGGTACTTGTTCTTCTTCTGCATGAAAATCTGGTTCTTCTACATCTATACCACACACAGGGTTCCATGGCTCATTATGATACACTTGTTCTGAATCTTCGTTATCAGATTCTGCTCTTATTTGCCTTTTTGCTTTTCTATTTCTTCCAGTGCAACTTTAGCAAGATTTTTTACTTCAGGCGGCACATGCATGCACGGGGCAACTGTACCTCTTTGTTGTGCTAAATGCAATTTTATGCGTGAAATACCAGAAGATATTTCCTTTTCACAAAAATTACACTTCAATTTTTTACCATTAGCCATTACAGTGCAATATGAATGAAAAACATCTCGTTTGGCTGATTGCGTGGATGTCGATCCTTCCATCGTATTCTGTATAAAATTTTACTTGGAAATCAGTGACATATATTAAATTTTGCTAGTACTATTCTTGGCCTATATTTAAATTGTGTCCACAAATAGAAAATTCTAGATGTCTATTTTGTAGCTAGGTAATCATTATATTCTTAAGACAATAGGAAATTTGGTTGCATACGTGTAGGAACATAGGCTAGCTAGATCTTTTGATCATGAAGACTATTACTTTTTTCTTTTTCTTTTTTATGTTTTTAACTTTTGACCCCTTTTGAGCATGAATACGAATTACTTATTGAGCATGAAGACAATTCATTAAAATGATTACACCCATATAAAGCCATAATTATTTAACCAAATTTAACTATATTAGTTATTGTTTAATATGTTTTAACTAACATGGACATTAACATCCTGCTAATTAAATTTCACAACTTTTAACGTGCATGTATGAAGTTTTTTTTTCTTTTATTAGCGTAAACACTGACATCATGCTAACTTATTTCATCATGTCATCATGCTAATTAATTAATTAATTTCAGCATTGGGCCAATTATAATGTTAAACTTAAACTCATGCATATGAAATATAATCACAGTAGTTTAATCCTTTTTTTGCATAGATTTTATTGATTAATTAAATTCATATGTGTCTTGATTTTTTCTTCCTCCGATTTTGATTTGAACTTTTGTTATTTCCTTAAAACTCTATTATAAAATTATGTCAACATCTTAAATTACAATATATATATATATATATATATATATATAATATGTACAACATGTACAACATGGGGAAAATGACGAAAACATTGCAAAAGAAAGGAAAAAAATGACACTAATAACTTGAATGTTCATATAAGAAAGTACCTGTATAGTTCAAATTTAGAGTTCAAAGTTCAAAAATCACATTCGACATCAACATCAACATCCGGTATCATGAAGAAAAAAAATCAAGTTTTCTTATAAATAAACTACATAGCAACAAACAATAAATTTATCGTTAAATACTTATTTTAAATGAAAATTCTAATAAAAATATTAAAATTACCTCTTAAACTTATAGTTGAAACTGGGAAATTTGAAAACACAGAGGAAGGAAGAATTTCTCCGCGGAAGAAGCAGAGTTATAGAATGTTTGTCTACTACAATTGTGTTTTTAAAGGGTGAACATAAAGAAGAGAAAGGAAAAAACAATAGTAAAATCATGATTTGTCTGCCTCCCCCAATTGAATACGACATAAAGAAGATGGAAAATGAAAAGAAAAAAGTATCCAAAGGATACGACATTTCGTTGCCTCCCCCGATTGGATCATTTAAAATTTCAAGTGAACCAAGTCCACTTATTTGTTAAAGGTTAAAACTTGAAATGAGATAAAAACTATAGATGCATCATGCCTAGTTAACTCTATTTTAAGCATTCAATGATTGAGTTTTAGAAATTAGTACCCTATTGACGAGTTAAAAGTTAAAACCTTGACTACTTGTTAGAAATTCTGCAATCTAATAAAGGGACAAGTCTACCTAGATAGGTTATGCACTCTCTTAAATTGGATTGATGATTGCTTCTTTCTTCACATTTATGCATGTATTGCATAATTGCTGCCGACAAAATTTTAGTGGCTATAATTGACCGCACGAATTTTATCAAACTTTCGTAATTTATACAGTGAAAAGTATTTTAAAACACCTACGTAAAGAATATAAGCATGACTATCGAATTATACATATTTCTTATACTAACAATAATCAATTAAAATGGTAGTTTAGTGATATAGGTCATCTATTAGTGGGACAACATTTAAAAATTAATAGTCACAACGTTTTTTAGACACGTTATAACGTTTTCACGCACATTATAACCGTTACATAGGAATTTCAGATCATTATTTTTTTTACTTTTCTATTTAACCGTTATAACGCCCGTTTTTATGGAAAAACGTACAAAAAACGCGTTTTTTCTATAAATAACGCGTTTTTTTGCCCAAAACGTGCTCACACCCGTCAAAACGCTTTATAACGGTCACGCCTAGTGCCCGTGACCTGAGTCGTGACCCGTTTTTCAAACCTTGCTTTAAGGCTGTGTTTGGTGTCATTTTAAAAACAATTTTTTTTTTTCAAAAACATTAAAAACGGAAACAGTAGAAAACACGTTGTCTCTTGAAAACGTTTTTCCTCTTTCCTCTGTTTTTGTTTTCGGAAACAGAAAAACGAAAACGATAAAAACTCGTTTTCCGTGTTTTCTTTTCTTTCTTTCTTTTCCTTTATTTTTCTTTCAAAACGAACCGAGAGCTTGGGGAAAGGATTTGCATGTGACATCTAGGCTTCTTCTTTATCAGGTATGATCCCTTGCAACATATTTTCTATGGTTAATCTCTCCTTGTTTTTTTTATTTTGAAATAGATGACTTGATTGATTTGGTCTACATAGAAATTCTAGGGTTTGCTGCAACCTCTAGGTGTGAATATCTAATTTAATTTTCTGCATTTTTCTTACTTGGTTTTTCTTATTTGACTTAATTAGAGAAACTTTTAAATTTTATTGGGATTTTTCTTATATTCTTAATTTTTTTGCTGTAAGAATTCGGAGTTTTGAGTGTTTTTGTCTAATGTTTGTAATGTATACACTCCTTTATGCTTAAGTTTTGGATAGTATGTTGTGTAGAACAAAAGATGCTTAAGTTTTGGATAGTATGTTTGCTTTGTGAAGGGTACTGCACCAAATGCAGAAGAGGTTTGGTGGTTCATAAACTTGAGGAGGTGGCCAAACCCATCACTTATTCAGTGATAAGCTTCTTATATTCATCTCTTAACTAAGTTTTACTATTTGAGTTAGAGATCTTGTTGTTTACTGCATCCTTCAATGAGGTGTTATTGTAGAAAAAAAGTAGAGATGGTTAGGAGCCTATGTAAGCACCACTCTATGTAGACGACATGCTACCTTCTCTAATTAAAATGAATTGTAGGATCTGTCATTTTTTCTTTACTTCAGTATACTAGACCAGAATACGTCGATTACTGCAAAACACAATGGACGATTAGTGGTTTAGTGTCTGTTTGTTAAAATGGTACTGCTAATTAAGATGGAAGAAAAGACAGTGAACATGACAGAAGCAATAGAAACTGGTCACTAGTTGGTCTTGGCAATGTATACGATTAATCTGTATTTCATGATTACATCACAGTTCACACTATCTTTTTGTACCCATAAACATAAATTCGTCATCGATAAGATAATATATATATTTTTTTATGATATGTACCGACGATGGTGTCAAAACTGTGGTGTACTCTGACCTTTTAGGATGCATAGATTATTATTAACTTTGCAATGTCCAGTTATGCCTATACTGCATCGACTATTATTGTTCCAGGTATGTTTTTGAAGACATCCTAGATCAAAATAAATAACGTTCTAGTTGTAATTAAGTATCGCAGTGCAGACATATGTACTTTGGGATGATAGTGAGTGTATCTGAACTGCAGGAAATCTCAGTTGAACTTCAATAATAACCTTAAAATAATTATGAGCTGCAAACCACTTTGCAAGAGAAGTATAGAAACTAGAGCGAAAAAATCATGTGAGTAGTGACGAGCCCCAAAAACTTGTAACTGTAGAGGGGTATGCGGTCTTGGATGTACACGACAGTTCCCAACATGATTCAGCACATATTAAATCATGTTATCACATGCCTTTTTTTATCGATGACAAGGACAATGATCCGGGTATATGTACAATGACGTGGTAGTGCATTCCCTTTATCATATTGAGCTTTTTATGTGGTATTTTGTTTATATGCTGTAATGAGATTGTGTCTTGCTCAGCTTTTATTGATAAACTTCTGTAACATATCTAAAAGCATCTTACAGTTGGTAAATTTTATCCAAGTATTAGTAACTGTATGTAACTTTCTTGTTGCAATGGGTTTGGAAATTTACAGGCACGATTGTGAAGAGAACTTTGCACCACAACTTTTCAGGGTTGTTCTTCGGCATACCATTCACTAAGTGTAACACAGAATTTGTTATCGATATCTTTTGTCTTGAAGGAAGCATGTAAGTGACTTTTGAATTGTTACTTATAACTAATTTTGGAAAATGTGTATTTGAGAACAGTTTTTTAATTTTCCTACCAAACACCTTTTTAAAGTTTAATAGAAAATGAAAACAAGAAAAAAGGGTATGTTTTGAAAACACTAGAAAATGATTTTTAAAAACTGTTTTTAAAAATGGTACCAAACAGGCCCTAATTCTTCAAAGTAAACACTGATTCAGGTTCTTTAGGCTTAAATTGTGCTAGTTTTAGTTTAGGGTTTAATGTAGCATTCATATAGTAACTTTAAACTGTACATTACTGTTACAGTGGCAAGAACTGAGAAAGAAATGGCTACAGCAACATACCCACCTCCGCCACCATATTACAGGCTCTATAAGGATTACATTCAAGACCCTAAATCTGCTCCAGAGCCTCCCCCGCCGATTGAAGGGAACTATATCCTGTATGGCGCAACATACACTGTAAGTTTTCAATGTCTCTTCTTTTGATTCAGAAAAATAGCGTCGTCCAGCCTATAGATTATGAATACCTATGGTTTAATCTGCATCAAGTTCTCATTTTTTGGGTTGTTAAGGTTTTTCTTTTATGTGCATTTTTACATCAGACGGATGATGTGCTTCCAAGCTTAGAAGACCAAGGAGTCCGTCAGTTGTATCCGAAAGGGCTGAATGTTGGTATGTTTATCTCTCTGTTACTTTGAAGGTTGAATTTACAACAAGAAGTGTTTACAGTCTTACTATATTTCCTAGTCCACTGGTTCTCATGGTTTATCATTATAAATTTTCTCTGGAGTCGTTCTTCTAGCATGTTTAAGACCATATGAAGTCAGTAGCATCAGTATAACTTCCTGTTCAAATCTATCTGAAACTGTATTTTGAAATGATCACAAGTC
The DNA here is from genome assembly GCA_023531105.1 of Papaver atlanticum. NCBI lineage: Eukaryota > Viridiplantae > Streptophyta > Magnoliopsida > Ranunculales > Papaveraceae > Papaver > Papaver atlanticum. Next base: position 2,822,463 of record JAJJMB010017645.1, read on the forward strand.
TCCAGTGTGGTTTACTTCTCACCACATATCACTTTTATCCTTCACTCAGACAGTTGGGAATTTAATTACAGAACTGTATGCCCTCGAGATGATCATCTTGAGTCGTGACATTGCTAGTTGACATAAGAAGAGCTGATTGGTACGAAGGATTGGGAATTAGTTGTGACTGGCTATGGTGCACGCTGCGCCCTGAACATCTAATTAACTATGCAATCTAGAGAAAGTACAGACTCTGGCATGGCATTTATGTTAAATAACTAAGGGTACTATGTTAGCAGCAAGTGCAACTCGCAATGGATACTGGTGATCACAATATAATATAACATGATAGTCATATGAGGATGTTAATGTACCGACTTCACTGTCATTATTCAAACGTTTCTCTTGAATTGATCACCTCTTTCCCACAGTGTAACTATATAGGGAAATTAGAGAAGGACTTTTGTCTAGAGACCATTGAGTTATGGTCTTATACACTGAAAAGAGTAAGAGATACTTGCGTTACGTTTGCCAAAATCCATGAAATTAGTCAAATGTATGTGAGGGCCTACTATAGTCTATAGCTGCTTGACAATTTAACCCACAATGGCTATATTGTCTTTTAGCTTTTTGTGATAAGAAGATTCTAGAAATAGTTATTGAGGATGCGCTGGAAGTGAACCTTCCATTATGATGCAGTAGGTGGGGAAGTTGAGACAACAATAGTGAATGTGAACCTGGAGTC
>JAJJMB010017645.1:2823196-2840333 GCA_023531105.1 Papaver atlanticum
CATCAAATGCTTGATGATGGACACGGATTGATATCTATGTGTACTGGCATTCCTACGTTGGACACATAGATGCAAAGTTTTTTGAAAGAATCAAACAACGCATATTCAATTCAAAATTTTGTCTCATCTCTCCTACCATTAGAGTTTTAGAGGTTAGCTTGGCCTAATTACCTGGTTCTTTACCGTGCTTAAATGTATAATAATAAGATGTTAGAGCTTCTAAAATCATTCTGATATGATAGTCGATATTCGAATTCTGTAGGAATAGTAACACAACACAGTAAGTCTAGTTTCTTCTGCATTGGACTTTTATGTGTATCAGAAGATCTGGAGGAGCATTTATAGTGTTTAAAAGCTTCTTTTAGGGAAAAAATGGGTGCTGCGGCTGCTGCCATTTCAACAATGTACAATTTTGTTAAATATGATTGCCTAATGTTTGAAATCTAACTACTATCTGACAGACTTCAAGAAGGAACTGAGATCACTGAATAGAGAATTACAGCTACACATTTTGGAGCTCGCAGATGTTCTTGTTGAGAGGCCATCTCAGTATGCAAGGAGAGTCGAGGACATATCTCTTATATTTAAAAACATGCACCATCTTCTAAATTCTTTGCGTCCCCATCAGGTGCATAATCATATTATTTATTTTTAACTCAGTACTTGCTTTAAGTTTATTCATAGCGTGCTGACCTAATCATATTGTTGTTTGTTGCTTTTTCAGGCTAGAGCAACGCTAATTCACATACTAGAACTTCAGATACAACGGCGGAGAGAAGCTGTCGAAGATATAAAGAGGTAATAATGTGGTATTACCCTCTTTCTTTAATTTTCTTCTGTTTGAAGTTCGAGAATAACTTGATTGCAATCCAATACATGTAGGAGTGGCCTTCTCAACACACTGCATTAGTACTTATATATATCTATTATTGTTGGTAGTATTTCATAGCTCTTTTCACTGCCTTCACCAAGGTTCTATCAACGTAACTCATTTAGCATCAATAATGTAATCAAGTTGTGACTGTGAATTGAACCAGTGGCTAGAGTAATATTTCTCTTTTCATAACTGGTGTTTTCTGTCTTGATTATTCAGAAGAAGAGAAGAGGCACAGAAACTTCTGAAGGAGTCACTCGGATGCTTAGATGGTAACTAGCCGCTAAGAATTACTGACATCTCTTGCCAAAACTTGTTGTTTGCATGCTGGTCCTGACTAACCTCATTACAAGTGCATCCCTGATTCATTAAACTCAGATAGTTGATGTTACTAAGGAAAATTAGAATGGAATACTAGTTCTTGCATATTTTCATATTGTAAAAAGCCTCCCACAAGTTTGATAAACCGAAAATTGAAGAATGTCTAGTCCTTGATTTGGTGTATTAGTGTGTCAGTTAACTGCTTTAACTGCTGCATTCGTGGTCGTATCAATGTTGTAGAAGTAGGCATTCTCGGAGCCTTCTCTGAATTTAGTTTTTGTTGGCCATAATTAGGATGTTCATCGTTTCGTTATATTACTCTTGCGGTTGGTGTTGTTACTTTGCTTAATCTTTTTTTCAGGGAGTATTCCGAATCTGGTTATCATTCTTCCTTAGTCCGTATATATAGCAAGTGCCACTTACTACCGTGCTTCTCAGACTGTAATTGTCTGAGAATTTTGTAGTGAGGATTACCATGACATCTTTGTTTCATTTTTTGACCTAGTTGCGGTCCATCACCCTGTAGTTACTGCATCATCTTTAAACTATAGCAAGGATTTGGTAGCCCCACTAAGGGATGCAATCCAACAGTAATGGGAAAAAATGTCTAGACCATTGTTACAGCAGTGGTGGGTTAAAATGTCTGGAGCGGGATGAAAAGCAAGTGTACGATTATTAAGACTAAAAAAATGCAGATGATCGGAATTCATGCCCATAGTTAGGATCTGCAAGCAAAGAACCATAAGGTTCTCAGTCAAATTCTAGGACATCAAATTCTAGTAACACTAAATCCTAGCTGTTTTATGGAACTCCATAACGTAACTGTAGTAAACAGAACATAGAGTCTCACAGCTAGCAAATCCAAATTGCTTTGCCAGGGCTTCAAATTCTGAGAATGCCTTTCTTTACCTCCAGGGTTCTGAGTTAACATGACCATATCTTGTTCAAACAAAAGTTTTGAGGTAACACTATCATCAATGACTGCAGGAAGATTCGCTTCAATAATGATCACTTTTCCGCAGTCTGGTAGAGCTTCATAACAGTTTTTTAAGAGTTTCAAGCAGTACTCATCACTCCAATCGTGAAGAATCCACTGCAAGTGGTACATGCATGGTAAGTCAGCAATTTAAATTGAAAGAAGATCAATAACAATAATTGATCCGGTTAACCTAATAATGTTTACAAGAAGCAAAAATGTCACCTTCATGAAAATGGCATCCCCTCTTGGGACACTGACAAACATGTCTCCTCCAACATTCTCCACTCCTGCAACATGGTTTTAGTAATAAGAGAAGAGAAAAAACAAAGAGATTATGTTTTCTTTCTGAACTGTTGACGAACGAAGAAACAAGCATACACGATACTTAGTTTGGTTTAAGCACACAACATGTGACAATATGATGGAAAGAAATGGTACCGGGATATGTTGTTGCATCTGCTAATACATGAGGCAAGTCGAAATTGATACCCTTAAGTTGAGGATACTTGGCAGTAATCATTTTAGTTGCGACTCCAACACCACCACCAACATCAACCAACACTTTAACACCTTCAAATCCTTTGTATTTTTCAAATACTTTTGTCATAGTCAAGGTAGTGTGATCTGACATAGCTTTATTAAAAACTTGATTGAATCTAAGATCTACCCCGGGGTATTCAAATGCACTCATCCCATGAGCTCTATTGAAAGGAATTCCACCTTCCATTACAGCATCTTTAAAGTGATACCCGAGGACACAAGAAAAACAAGCACAAAGGAGAGGAGTTTAATTTATGAGCTAAAGGTTTTAAAGTCGAGCAAGAATTTTGGTTGCTGAATCTTTGGTATATTATACTCGTACTAAATAAAATCTTACCAACTATCTATGAAGACCCTGTCTGTATTCATCACAGCTAAAGGAGCAACAGAAACACCATTTTCTGGATCCCTAGTAAAAAACTTGCAAACAGGTGCTAACCCATACAGTCGTTGAATCTTGCCATCTTGGGTAGTGATTTGTGAGCATTTGAGAATAGAAAAGCTTGTTAACAAACGCAAAAGCCTATCTAACATGGAAGGTGCATTGGGATTTTGAGTACCTAACTTGGATGAAATCTCTAATGGTGAGATGTATGCATTTGGACCCGCTTTAGCTATGATTTCGAGTAAATCAAGATCTAATGCAGCTTTTAAAGCCATCGGAAGTCCTGAACAAGCTGCAATTTGACATGCTAAAATGCAGAGTTGATCATCATTTTCTTCTAAATCTTGATGGTTTAATTCATTAACATTAATGGGTAACGAAGAACTCATTGTTTTTTATTTCAGTGGTTGCTCTGGTGAGTGATGAGAAAGGCAAAGAAAAATTGTGTGATCATGATTTATGAGCTAGTTTTTAATTTTATAGCTAAAAACTGGCCCCATATTCTTGTAGTCATTGAATGATCCTGTCAATTTTGGCCCCATATTCTTGTAGCTTAAATGAGAAAGGAAATTAAACATCGTACTCGTGCATATAGACTAGTCACCGACAATTTTGTGTGGTGCAGCTGGTACTTCTAGAGAGGATGAAAAGCCGGTTGTAAAAAGATGTCTCTACTATACAGGTTTCTGGTAATTAATTTGTGTGGTGCTTCTGGAGAGTATGAAAGCCGGTTGTGAAGATGTCTTCTTAACTATACATGTTTCTCGTAATTAATGAAGGTCTCTGTCCAGGAATTTTGAATCCTTAGACTTCCTTGGTAATTAATGTGAGCGTTGTAACCTGTAACATTAGTAAGTAGTACGTGTTGGGAACGACAAGAAATCTCCAATAACATCTACTTATACGGCAAGAAATTTCCAATAAAAATCCAATGAACAAGTGGTAAGGGCAGTTCCTATGCAACTCAATATAAAAAAAATATATATTCAGCCAGGTGGATGGGCGAAGTGGATTTTCCAATACGGTAAAAGTACTGGGCTGGTCATCAAGAAGCGCGCGGTCGAAGATTACCAGCTGGAGGTTTTAGAAAATCCGAATGGCCGTATTCAGCCCTCTGGCGGTCTAAATAAATCCACCAATGACTATTTCTCTACAATAAAAAAAACGGTCGTATTATTACTATTATAAATTACCACCAACTTCAAACACTCAACTCACACCAAAATTCACTCTTGAATTTTATATGATGTACTATGGAGAGCTGGTATTTCAGCAAAAAAAGAAGCGGCTGTCAATTTTTTGACAGACCCACTTGAAGGGAGATCAACACTCAGGCCAGCGGATGTTCTTATTTTTGGGTGGGCTAATGGGAAACATGCATGTGTTGACCTTACTAGGGTCTCGCCTTTAGTAGGCATTGGACATGGTACCTTTACGGTTGGACAAGCAGCTCTAAGGGCTGCCTCAGGTAAGATATCGAAGCATGTGTTCATAATGGACATGCTTTTATTCCTTTTGCTTTTGATACTTTTGGTTACCTAGCTCCAGAGGCGGTTGAACTTCTCAAGAGAGTTCAGAAAGTCATGCACAGTAATGTCATGACCCCCGGTTCGAGAGAGATTGTTTTTATTTGGATAGGTTTTGCAATTTAAAAAGGGCTTACGGCGCAGCTTGTTGCTCGCTTGCCTGCCATGTAATTTTTATTGCCATTTGTAGCTTTTTATAAAATAATTACTCTTGAATTTTATCATCTACTAATCTCTTCTAATTTTTATTCTAGTGTTTTGAATTTAGTGTAGCATAGATCAGGATTGATAGAGGTGAAAGCAAACTAGTTGCTGGGGATGAGAAGAGAGTTTAAGTTCCGTCAGAAACTTAATAAAATCTGATTCTAGGATCAAGACTTTAGGGTTTGATAATGATAATAATATTGATAATTGATTGATAAAAGATTGTATCTTCTAAACAAGAAGGCATAGCCTTTATATAGGTTCTACATGAACCGACTAAAAGAAAGAAAAGAGAATTCTACCTAAACTAGGAAAGTAAAGGACTTGCAAAGCAAGTAAACTAAAACAGACGCTAGGGATCAACAATCATTGTTGATACGGACGAAGGGATCAACTATAATAGTTGACACAATGAAAATAGGTAGATGTCCTACATCAGAATTTCTTGAGCGAAATGTGTCAAAAAGCTATCACACTTTTTTGTAATGCGAAATTTGAAGCCTCTGTGTTTAAGATATGTGGTAATTATAAAAAGATTGAAATAATAAAAGGGAAGTGCAAGTTTTAGAAGTTAATCCAAGCAAATATTCCACTAAACGACAAAGAAAAGCTCCAGTTTTGAAAGTTAACAACCGAAAATTCAAAAACAAAGGAGAAACGGTTTATGAGCACGTTGAATGGAAGATACGTCAAATGAAGATAAATAGGAGGTCAAAGATTGTACTAGATTTTTATTGAAGTTATTATTAAAGTTCTAGTTATTATGTAAGTTTATATCTTGTAGTAATAGAAGTGGAGGTAATATTAGTTAATGAAAATATTTAGACCTTAAATTAGACTTCCATTATTATTAATTCGTTGCTTATTACATTTAGACTTACATAACTTGATTTCATAACGACAACAATAACATCAAACTACATCGGATCCAGTGACATTAGCCTTATAGAGTTCATAGCATTCGAAATGCTTAAACTCTCTTCCGTTTTCTTCAACAAAATGGGCTTGAGCCATGGTTTTCTGAAAAACAGATGACAACAAGTTATTTAATATGATTTTAAATTAAACTATGATGCAGTTGCTCAATGAGGACAAAGGTATAAAAATACTCACCAGTTCTTCGTTGGACAATCCAGAATTATCATGGTGAACCATCCATAAAACTTATGTTTAACGTTTGACATCCTTACCGATGAATGAAAATCTTAGTTCTAGGCTCTTGTGGTTTCTTACATATTCATTTCGCAACGCTACAAACCTGTGCAACACTCTTTCCCATAAATAGTTACTGGTCATATTTCTCGTTATAACATGCATCCGATATCGAATAAGCGTAACATCTTCTTCCATAGTAAAGACAGGGAGAGCCCTTCGGGTGCAGTATAGATGTGATTGAGACGGACCAAATCCAAGGATGCTGAAACAAGCTTTGTAAATAAAAGGTTTGCCGTGAGTTTTCTGCCATTCATCCAGAGCTATTTGGATCACTTCAGCTTTAGTTACACCGCTAAATTTTTCTCGATCAATTTCCCTTACTCGATCAAGGAATTGCGTGACCGTGCGATTAATTGATTGAAAATGATTATACAAACCACCAGCTTCACGACTTTCCTTGGATGTATTCAAAGTGTCCATATGAAGGTTGCTTACACTTCAGAATGATTATTGAATCACAACAGGAAAAGCTCAGATATCTGCAATGTCAAGATCCTAATTGACCAGATGAACCACATATGCTAGATGATGCTATGAAGGTTAAAGAAGAAGAAAAAAAGTTTGCAACACTGTGTAGAAACTTCAAACTTAAAGCTACATTGAAGAAGAAGTTATTACACTGTAAGCATTGTAGAGATGGAGATCACGAATTCAAACATTGTCCACAAAGAATTAGTGGATGTTCAAAACCCGGTTGGAGGACTTTTATGCATTTCTATAGTTCTAATGAAGAAGACACATACGGAAAGTACTTCTGGAAATGTCCCGGGTGTTTTTTGGTGTAGTGGACTGATTAAAGTTTGGGAACTAGCGGATTCTCCATCGTTTTATGTTTTAGTTTGATGTTATGTTTATTTAATCAATGATAATTTGCACCGTCAATATCATAACTAATTTAAATCTTTCTAACATACTACATTGGATTAAACCAACTACATCAGATTAAAGCAAATACATTGGTTTAAAGCAACTACTACATGACCGTCAATTAACGTCCTCATTTTATTTTCGGGTGGTGGAGTTTCTAGGACGCCGAAGGGGTTGAATCTGTTGAGCTCTCTAAGAATATTGAAACAAGCCTAGAAGGCGAAAGGTCTTCTGTGAGATACTTCCCACATCGCTAGGTTCCATTTCATCTATATCTTAACCGTTTAGTTTATTACGGTGATTGTGCACTAGTAGACCTAGGAATTCTGATATTTCCCAACTAATTACACTAAAACGATGAGACAATTCTGCAACCTCATAGTTAAACAGGTTCCCTGTTTCTACGACGAACATCCTAAAAAAATTCGCTCAGAAAGTATGAATCGACCCGACTTCATTATCGTTTGTTTGCTCTACAAATAGTTAAATCCTCTTCTAGAGTGTATTTTACACCACGAACTCTGGGAGACACTCTTGGAGACATTTTTTGGTGATTTTTGAGAAAGATTTAGAAGTGAAGGTGTGAATTTTAGGTTGAAATGAGCAGTACATATTTATAGGAAAATCAAAAAGAGCCATTGGATTGGAGCCGTTCAGATGTAGACGTTGGCGGGATGAAACGAGATGCGGGGATTACTATGAGCCTCCAGCGGGTTTATTTGAACCGCACGGATGGAGAAAGACCACTGGCGGGTGCCGATGAACCGCGCGGTATATGAAGAGATGCGCGGCTCCTCAAGGACCGTAATGGGAAAATCATTAAATTTGCATGTTTGCCCAGCCATTTTCCTCTTTTGTTGAGTCCATGGTGGGATCAAATGAAGAAATCAAAGATTTGTTCACTCCATAGGAACTGCCGTAGTGTGATATGCTTTCTTGTAGAGGACTTATAGGTGGAAAAGTTTTAGATCGAGGTATATTTGGGTACCCTTGTCTTTTCAATTGGTATAAGAGCAGGCAAACACGAAAAGATATAAAAATCTGTGTTTGGTGCGATCCAACCTATAAGAAATGAACTCGAGTTCTCATGAATCGATTTCAATTAACGTACTGCCAAGATTTGATGGAACAAACTATCTCTGGTGTAAATCTGCTATGAAATCTTTTCTTCAATCACGAGACTTTAATACATGGCTATTAGTCATCGATGGTTATAATCGCCCGAAAGTATAAAATTCGGAAACTAAGTTTAAACGCTTAATGGATTATTCAACCAAAGAGAAGGCTTTTGCAAAGCAGAATTCAGATGGTTTGAATGCTATTATACATGCTGTAAGACGTGATCTACTATACCATGTATCCACATGTCAAACTTCGAAAGAAACTTGGGATAATCTTCAGATCGTATTCGAAGGAAATACATCAGAGAAAGAAGCTAGACTTCAAACTCTTACGTCAGAATGGGAAAACCTTCGAATAGATGACAAAGACACTTTTGAAGAGTTTCATATTAAACTCTCTGAGATAGTTAATGCTTCTTTCTCACCCGGAAAGACTATTTTTGAAAAAGATATAGTGTGCAAAATCTCAGATCGTTGCCATCTAGATACGAATCTAAGAAACATGCAATCATATAAGTAAATGATCTTTCAACACTCTCACGAAGCACACTCGTTGGAAAGTTAAAGATCTTTGATCATGAATCACAGTCTATTCAAACTAAAGGAATTGCTTTTAAAGCTGCAAAAATTCCAAAAGCTCCAATGGAGAAAGATAGACAGATGGATGATTCATACGAACAGATTGCAGAAAATTCTAATGATGAAATTGAACAATCATTATGACTGATTACTAGACAGTTTCGAGATCTCTTAAAGAAAATAAATAAGAGATTTATAAAAGATACTCATCGATCTTCTCGACCACATGATCATGTTCCCGTCAAGAACAAGAAAGATCAGGAAGAAGACGACGAATATCAGCCTCAGTGCTTTAAGTGTAAAGGTTTTGGTCACATGGCTAAAGACTATCTTAATCTTAGGAAATACACTAGGAGCAAGGCATTGGCTGTAACTCTAGACGAGACCTCTGATTCATATGACTATGAAGAAGAGGAAACAACTAATATTGCACTAATTGTCAATTTGATTCCACTTCCTCCATTAGTGATTTAACCATTTTAAAAATGGACATGTCTTCTGATGATAATAAATCATCTAATGGTAAAGGGAAACATAAGACAAAGTGTAAAACTGTTTCAAAAAACAGAATTGCTAAAAGTTGCATATGCAACTTCAATCAATCTCTAGATACTTCGTTAGTTCGAGGTAATAGGAAAAGATTTTTTCATACGATACTAGAACAAGAACACACTGTTTGTTCGAAATCCCATAATGAGAGAAAATCTCATACTAATACCACCTGATCGGTATTAGAATTCTATCCTCACTGCGTGTGCCGAATGTGTGTGAGGAAGAAATATCAAGGCACTTATGTGTAGATTATGGGAATCAAAGCTAGTAATTGAAAATATATTTAAGATATTCGTATTTATAGGAATATTATATTTTTGGAAGTATGAAAAATATAAAAAGATCCTGCTCCTTCTCTGGTCATTCCTTGTCCGAACTATGAGTCAGGATCCGATGTCTTTTCTTGATAAAGTGCTAGATCAGAAAGATCACATTAAGAATAAGTCTGCATCTTCTCTTGATATTAATAAATCTAAGAGAAAAATCAAAAAGAGAGATTGGCTTAGCAAGAAGGAAAGAGAGAATATGCTGAAGAAAGATCAGTGTATTGAAGCATTGACGCACTTCTGTGTTCAATCAAAGACAGAATTACATGTTCTTGCAGAGTCCTTCACAAAAACTTCTCAACTGCAAGAAATTCTGGTCAAGCAACAAGGTTATCTACTTGAAGAAATTCACAAGATGAAGACTGAAAGTAATAATCTGCCTTCCTCTAACACTGATATGAAGGATTAAGTTGTAGAAAAATAGACATCAGTATTTGATTTATCTCAATTATTGTATAAGGTCTATTTCTGAATAAAACTATCTAATATTATGAATAAAATAATTATTTTATAATTTTTCTGGTGATAGTTTTTCGATTACATAGCCTAGGCTTGAATGCTTTATATTATTGCTATGTGTTTATGGGATGTTTGATTTCGGTTTTCATAACCTTAATATTCGATCTCATATGGTGTGAACCCTTATGGTTTGTGTGGCTTTTTGATTTAGCGGGATTGAGTTCTAGCCCATGTTGGTAGGCTTTATCAAAGGATCATAAGGTGTTCCGATTGAAACTCATATGTGAAAAAGTCACAATATGTTGAATCAATTTGTGTTTTCATAAGTTGTGTTTAGCATAAAAGCATATGTGTTTCGGGTTTTCAACTTTTGCTATTGACACACATTAGTTAAAACCGATTCAACCTTTCTCTGGTAAAGGTTGCTTTTGTTGTTGTTCTTTTGTTCTTGCGAGAGGATGACAACACAATGGGGGAGAGTTATAACTTGAACTTGCGCTTAATGATATATCTTTCTTGGGAGAAGAGGATGCGGAATCTGAGGTAACGAATTTGTTAGTTAATCGTTTTTCTGTTTAAGAAAAGCCTGATTTTATTTCATATATTTTTCTTTTGCTTAACGAAATTTCGGTATAATTGATGTTTATTCCATTATGTGTGTATGGATGTGTGTGTGTGATTCAATTGTTTCCGGTTGAGAAAAACTATTGTTATCTTTCTTTATTGTTTGGTATCAATTGTTTAGGCTTAACGAAATTTCGGTGCAATTGCGGTGCTATAATGTCTATGTTTGTTTCAATTGCTTTGGTTAAGAAAAATAATTGTGCAAGTTGATTTATTTGGTTTGTATGAATTATTTATGGCTTAACAAAAATACGGGATCATTTGTTTAGTCCAATTTGATTCCGGATAGGAGAAACTAAGTTAATTCTGATTTTAATTAGACTTATCAAAGTGTAGGATTTGGTTATTCAAGTCTAATCGAATGCCTTAACAAGAAATACTAGTTAACTAACCTAGTACTTGTCTTGTTTAAAGTGTAAGGTCTAAGTTATTGTTTGAATAATTAGAGCCTGATGAGAAAATAAAGTTAATTCTGATCTTTATTTTGGTCTTATCGAAATAAGCGATTGTATTTGTACAATCGGTTTAGCAAAAGAACTAAGTTGCTTAGTCAAGTTGCTAAACTATTAGGGAAAATAGCTTCGGGCAATTGTTTCCTTGATAACATATTAAAACCAAATTACTTGTAGTTTCGGTGTTGATATAGGTAATCTAAAATGGTATGTTAAACCTTCGTGCTTAACTCTTATAGGTTGTACAAGTCTTTTAGATTTGTAAGATCCTTTCGGTTTGTCCTTTATTTGCTCGTACCTTTGTCATTTTGTGACAAAAAGAGGGAGAAATATATGGAGTAAACAAGTGATGAGTATTCACTAAGGAAAGGACAATTGTGCTTAAACGTTATATCTAACGAAAAAGTAAAGCATTGACTAAGGGGGAGAAACATATCATATGATAATTGTAGTTATTTGGACTACAAAAGGGAAATAACAAAGATGTGCGGATTGAAAATCTACCTATCTCATCTTTAGAGGGAGTATTAGCTTTGTTATTATAATGTCAACAACGAAATTTAAGGATTGAATTTATGCAGGTTATTGTGCTGTTGAAACTTGGAATCAAGCGTATGTATAATGAATTTTTGTAATTTGTTTATCCATATGTTGTAAGAGTTTTTTCACTAAAATTGACAAAGGGGGAGATTGTTAGAGCATTGCTCGGTTGAACCCACCAAGCGTTGGTATGTCAAGTTTGGATGTCATATTTTAGTAAATCAAAACTCATTTAAAGAGTCGCTTGATTATATACTAGAGTCAAGTTCGTATAGGTTAAACTAGAAAGACTAGGATATGAGACATACAAATATTACTTGAAGACTTGAAGAATGTGAAGAAGTAAAGATCTACATCGACGACATCATCCTTCCTCTTGAGGTTAGTAATATTTTGACTTGAACTTTTTCATTCCAAACGTATCATTCAAGTCGTGCTATATTGAAAACATAATTGCAAAGCTGTGAATGATTATACTCTAGTCAGACATAGTATTGAGGAATTATAATACAAAGTATAACGCTTATCTTTTGAACTTCGCATATAAGACATCGGCATAATCGTATGAATGCTATTGTGATTATGTGTATGGGTTAAGGTGAAGATTTCATCCTAGGAAACAATGCTTGCATTTGTTTAAAGGAAGTACATTCATAAACTTGTTTTGTGAATCGAAAGGGAAATCGCTAGGCTTATTGGTATTGTTATTCATTGCATATCTTTGAATTACCAATATGTGTGAATTAGTAGAACCGATCATAATCTGTTATGTATCTTGGTAAAACTATTCACAGTACCTGACTAATGTATTGGTATGACTTTTATTAGTGCAACCGATCCTAAGTAATCACCTATGATGGTATGATCGATATTTGTAATTGGTGTGACCGATCCTAGTAATTGGTGTAACCGATCCTAGTAATTGGTGTGACCGATCACAAAAGAGTTGTGTAATCGATCCTTGTAATTGGTGTAACCGGTCCTAGTAATTGGTGTAACCGATCCTAGTAACCGGTGTGACCGATCACAAGTAATACCATGAGAATATGGTAACCGGTCCTGGTAATTGATGTAACCGGTCCCAGTAACCATATGGAGGTAGAACCGATCCTTGTGTTTGGTAAAACCGTAAACCCATGATTGTTGATTTGATATTTGATCAATCACATAGTTCTTGGAAATTAGATGAACAAATTCTAAACTCGTTTGGAAGTGTGGTAAATCGGTTCCAAGATTGTAAATATGAAAAAGGATTTACAAAGAAAAAAGATGTCGACATACTTTGAACATGTTCAGTAATTCTTATCTTTTATTGTTCAAAGATATTCCATAATAACTCAAAGAGATCCCTGAACGAAATAAATTAAGAATCTTTTAATTAAGGTTATTGTTTTTATATGCTTTTAATTACCAGCAATTCAATGCATATCTCTGGAGAATAAAAATTGGTAATGCGCATTTACTAATTGGAGATTTTCTAGTGAGATTTCGGAAGATATTGGACAGAGAATTTCCAGGAATTATGAAAACCGATTTGGGCATTTATTGCATATCTTGAGAATATTCGGTTTTGGAAATTCCTTGGTGTCCAAACATCCTTGATCTATAAATACCTAAGTTCTCATTTCGAGCAAACTAATCCTAAGAGCCAGCAAAACTACCTTGTTGTGTTGTTACTAGTGGAGCCGTCTATTCGGAGAGGAAAGTAACCTAATTGGGAGAAATCTCTTACGACCGCTCGTTTAAAGACTTCTTTGGGATCAAGAAGCTCTACGAGTACCGTTGGTGGGAAACTAGATAATTGCAGTGTTATTAGTTTTCGATTGATTTGATTGACTAATGGTTGTTGAACTTTGATTGCACCTAGTTTGTTTATTCTTGAGAATCTTCTCTTCTGATATAAGATTCACTCAAACTAGATCGAAGTGTCGACAAGATCTTTAGAACTGTTTGTAGATCTAAAGACGTCTTGTGATAATCCATTGTTAACAGACTCTGTTCTGTGCGTGATTGATCACAAGAGATTCAAGTGGTGTTGTGCTGGTTTAATTGAAGATGAAAGAAGATTTGAAGACAAAGAAGATTTCTTATTGGTTTCATAATCTTTGGTGTGCACAAAACTTGATCGGCTTGGATCCAACTATAATCGGTTTATCTTTGATAGATTTGATTGATTAGTTGCGTAGATCGGCATCACTATATAGTATCTTGATAGACTCTATATTGGTTGATTGCTTAGTCTAAACACGGCTACTTTGGTAGTTGTTGAATAGATAGATCTAGAACCCGACAAAGGAGTTTATTGGAGTAAACAGAAGAGCCTTTGTCAAACTCATATCACTGAGATTGAATAGAGTTGTTACCGAACAGATTTGTTGTTCCTTTACTGTTTGGAATACGAACCAAAGGAATTGTTCCAGTGCATGCACTTATCGAATGTCGGAAGCGCAGGGATACTTAAGAAACTAGGTGAACTATAGGTTTAGTTGCTTGGTCTCAACTATACGAAGTTGGTTTAGATTTTGTATATCGGCTTAATTCTGAGAGTATTCAATTCTGGACTAGGTCCCGGGGTTTTTCTGCATTTGCGGTTTCTTCATTAACAAAATCTTGATGTGTCTTTTACTTTTCTATTTCCGTATTGATAATTGTTTTTATTATAATTAGAAGTAAAATACACAAACGTTAATTCCGTATTACTTGATAGTGATCCTATAAAGTTTGGTTAAGTCTGAATCTATTATCAAGTAATCACACTT
The DNA here is from genome assembly GCA_023531105.1 of Papaver atlanticum. Taxonomy (NCBI): domain Eukaryota; kingdom Viridiplantae; phylum Streptophyta; class Magnoliopsida; order Ranunculales; family Papaveraceae; genus Papaver; species Papaver atlanticum. The sequence continues at coordinate 2,837,520 of JAJJMB010017645.1, forward strand.
TGATTGTTTGTATTGTCTCGATCTAGTATCCATAGACGATCACATAAAGTGTGAATACCGATTTGTCGTATTGTCTCGACTCAGTCCATAGACAATCACTTTCGGTAAGAGGACTTATAGGTGGAAAAGTTTTAGATTGAGGTATATTTGGGTACCCTCGTCTTTTCAGATTGACCTTCATGTGATAGTGTCTCATGGCTTCAAATATCTCCCTTAGGTCTGACAGATGATCTTTTGCTTCCTTGATCTTGACAAGCATGTCGTCTACGTAGACCTCTAATATCTTGCCTATCCATTGTTTGAAGATTTTGTCTACTAATCGTTGGTATGTTGCCTCCGTGTTATTCAGTCCAAAAGGCATCCTTGTATAACAATACAAGCCGCGTGGAGTGAAGAACGCAGTATACTCCTGATCTTTTTCCGCAAGTGCTATTTGGTTGAACCCTGAGTAACCATCCATAAAGGATAGCCTTTGATATCCTTCGTTTGCATTGACCAATCGGTCGATGTTGGGCAAGTGGTAGCTGTCCTTGGGGCATGCTTTGTTGAGGTTGCTTAAATCGATGCAGATACACACACCTCCGTTCTTCTTAGGTACGATTACCATGTTGGATATCTGTTAGAGGACTACTCGGTCGAACTCGCAAGCGTTACTATCTCAAGCTTGTTTGTCAAGTTTAGTTGCCATGTCTACTTATAGCTAAGTCTCGGATTAGGATAGTAAGTGTAGTTTAGCTTTAGACTTCACGGCGTTCATCGAATGAAGACGAAGAACTACTCAAGGGAGCTAAGGTAATCAAGTGCGCATAATCCGGCGTGGTTCTAGAAGCGCAAGGAACACGAATGTACCTTAATCGGTGTGAGACTTGGTTAGGGATCAACTACATTCCAGTCCGAAGTTAACTTGTTGTAGGCTAGTGTCTTTGGCGACTTAATACATTGTGGTGTTCAAATCTGGACTAGGTCCCGGGTTTTTTATGCATTTGCGGTTTCCTCGTTAACAAAATTTTCGGTGTCTGTGTGATTTCTTTTTTGCATTATATTTGTTTATATAATTGAAATATCACAGGTTGTGCGTAGTTCAATCAGTTGATAAATCCGACCTTGATTGTTAGATAGAACTTGATTGACACTTGGGCATTGGTCTTTGGTGCCGTCTAAGTTATTTCTCATATCAATCAGGCTCACGAATTTCTATCTGTTCGATTTGCTGATTGTATTAAGAAAGAGATAAAAGCTCTTTGATATATTTCTTGATTGAGTCTCACTTTTAAGTTGGTGCTCTCAGAATTATATTGGAGTTTAGTCCATATAGATTTTCGAACGAATTATTGGGTGTGGTTGTCATACCTCCGCTTTAACAATTGGTATCAGAGCAGGCAAACACGCAAAGACCTCATAAGTCTGTATTTGTAGCAATTTGACTCTATGGGAAGAAGTGTTATCTCTATAAAAGTACCGCCAGTCTTCGATGGATCGAATTACTTATGGTGGAAAATTGTTATGCGTGCCTTTCTATATGCGCGAGATTGTTAGAGCATAGCTCGGTTGAAGCTACCAAGCGTTGGTATGTCAAGTTTGGTTGTCATATTTTAGTGAATCAAAACTCATTTAAAGAGTCGCTTGATTATTTACTAGAGTCAACTTCGTATAGGTTTGCTAGAAAGTTAATAGGATATGAGAATTAAAAGTATTACGTGAAGACTTGAAGAATGTGAAGAAGTAAAGAACTACAACGACGACATCATCCTTCCACTTGAGGTTAGTAATATTTGCCTTGAACTGTTTCATTCCTAACGTATCTTTCAAGTTGTGCATATTGAAAACATAACTGCGAAGCTGTGAATGATTATACTCTAGTTAGACATAGTATTAAGGAATTACAATACGAAGTATAACAACTATCTTTTGAACTTCGTATATAAGGCATCGACATAATCGTATGAATGCTATTGTGATTATGTATGGGTATGGGTGAAGATTTTGTCCTAGGAAACAATGTTTTACATTCGTTTAAAGGAAGTAAATTCATAAATTGTTTTGTGAATCAAAAGGGAAATCGCTAGGCTTATTGGTATTGTTATTCATTGCAAATATTTTGAATTACCAATATGTGTGTTTAGGATAACCGTTCATAACTTGTTTATGTATCTTAGTAAAACTATTCACAAGGCCTGACTTTTGTATTGGTATGACTTTTATTAGTGAAACCGATTTTAAGTAATCACCTTAGATGGTAAGATCGATATCTTGAAATTGGTGTGACTAAATACTAGCCATTAGGTAACCGATCCTAGTAAGAGGTGTGGCCGATCACAAGAGAGAGTGTAATCGATCCTTATAAGAGGTTTAACAAGTTTTAGTAAGTTGGTGAAACCGATCCTATAACTTGGTCAACCGATCACAAGTTTTACCATAAGAAGTGGTAACCGATCCTAGTACTTAGTTAGCCATTTTATGGTAACTAGTGTAACCGATCCTAGTACCCACTTGGAGGTAGAACCGAAACTTTATGTTGAGGTAGAACCGTGAAACCCATTAATGGTGATTTGATAGGTTAATCAATCACATAGTTCTAGGAAGTCAGATGAACCAATTCTAAACTTGTTTGGAAGTGTGGAAAATCGGTTCCAAGATTGTAAATATGAAAAAGGATTTACAAAGTAAAGATGTCGACATACTTTGAACATGTGCAGTAACTCTTATCTTTTATTGTTCAAAGATATTCCTTAATAGCTAAAGGAGAATCCCGGATCGAAATAAATTGAGAATCTTTTAATTAAGGTTTTTAGTTTTATATGCTTTTAATTTCCA
>JAJJMB010017654.1:0-17262 GCA_023531105.1 Papaver atlanticum
TAGAATATATAACCTTGAATGGATATAAACATTGTATGTGAACTCATACTTGTGTAAGTCCAAAATCCTTGAACCAAAGTATGCGTACTTTGCTGTTTAGGATAACCGGAACTAAGTCCGTGTACCGGTACGCGTACTGTCGGAAGTTAAGATCCCGTGAATTTCTGTTGGAGTTTGTGAACTTAAAACAAGCTCAGTCCGGGTACTTAAGTATGTGTACCCGTATGCGTACTTAAGTGAGTTATTTTCTAAAAAACGGTTTATTCGTGAACTAAGACATTTATAAATTAAGGAATGCATATTTGCAAACCGTGGCTATAATGTTCATGAATCGATTCGAGTGAATCAAAATCATTTTTGCTTCGATTGTGTCTTGTACACTTCTATGAGATCTAAGCAATTGAACAACTCTCTAACTAGTTCATTTGAGTCACTTGAACTAGTTATGGTGAAGATGAATAAGGTTGATATAAAAGTGCTCATATGGCTAACCATTGGTTAACTATTGTTGAACCAACTAGGTGTACATGTTTAGGTACGGTTATACAAACCTAAATGAACGTGCATTTTATTTGTGTATGACAAGCTAAGTTCGATCTAACGGTTGAAAGATATTAGCTTGAATCTAATCAGGTTTTCATCTAACGGTGAATATTGAATGCTTTGTTACCAAGGTAACTTAGATTGCAAACCCTGATTTGGAGACTATATAAAGGAGAACTCTAGCAACTGGGAAACCTAATCCTCACACCTCATGTGTGATACTAGTTGTATAAGCCAGAGTCGATTCTCCTTTAACCTTAGGTTTCTCTCGAGACCCTGTAGGTTAACGACATAAAGACTTCATTGGGATTATGAAGCCATAACCAACTATTTTCTCTGTAGTTGCGTGATCTGATCTTGTTGTTTCTATCGTGATTGAGTACAATCGTAAGATTGGCTTGAGATTTATATCTCCGATAGGCAAGATAGAAAAGTAGTCACAAACACCTTCGTCTCATCGTTTGTGATTCCCCAATATCTTGTTTCGCTAGTCGATTAAGATTATTGTGAGGTAATTGATAATTCTAGGATGTTCTTCGGGAATATAAGTCCGGGTTATCGATTGGTTCCTGTTCACCTTGATCTATCAAAAGACGGAACAAAACTCGTAGGTATTTCTGTGGGAGACAAATTTATCTATTCCTGTATACTTTTCTGTGTGAGACAGATTTATTTATTAAAGTCTTCGACTTTGGGTCGTAGAAACTCTTAGTTGTGGGTGAGATCAGCTAAGGGAATCAAGTGCGTAGTATCCTACTGGGATCAGAGACGTAAGGAGCGCAACTGTACCTTGGATCAGTGTGAGATTGATTGGGGTTCAACTACAGTCCAGACCGAAGTTAGTTTGTAGTAGGCTAGTGTCTGTAGCGGCTTAATACAGTGTGTTCAATATGGACTAGGTCCCGGGGTTTTTCTGTATTTGTGGTTTCCTCGTTAACAAAACTTCTGGTGTCTGTGTTATTTATTTTCCGCATTATATTTTGTTATATAATTGAAATATCACAGGTTGTGCGTTGAATCGATCAATTGGTAAATCCAACCTTTGGTTGTTGATTCAAATTGATTGATCCTTGAACATTGGTCTTTGGTACCGTACAAGTTATTTCTCTTGTATTCAATCAGGCTCGCAGATTTCTATTTGTTTGAGTAAGGATTGAATCGAGAAATTGAGATATAACTCTTTGATATACTTTTTATTAAGATTGAGTCTGACTGTCTAGCTTATTCTCTTAAAAGTTTAGTGGAGTTAGTCCATACAGATTGCTAAGCGAAATATTGGGTGAGGTTGTTGTACCCCCACTTTTTGGATTGGTATCAGAGAAGGCAAACACGCTAAGACCTCATAAGTCTGTGTTTGAAGCAATATGATTTTTATAGACGAGTCTATCTCTAATAACGTACCAGTTCAGAAATTACCAGATGATTTTCGAAGCTTGGATTTACCTGAGAGAACTGTCACATCTAGGTCAGTATCTAAACATTCTCTTAATATAGAACCTGTTGAATTTTTGGAAACACGCCTAGAAGAACAGTTGGATGAACTTTCTGATGAAGGTGATTCAGATTTTGATAGAGATGTTGATGAGGAAGTCTCAGAGTATGTGAAGGTTTTGAATTCTTTGGAAAAGAAGAAGATGACAACTTCTCATGTCACACCTCTTCTGACTCCTCTCTCTCGAGAAAACAAGAAATTGAGAAGATGTTACGCATGTGTTTATGTTTCGAATCGCTCTAACGAATCGATCCTCAAGGATTCTGAGGAAAACCTGCATATGAAGTCAATTGAATGTGCTAATGTTTATCAAAAATATTTCTTATTGGAAGAGAAACTTGCAGAACAACAAGCAAGTTTTGATGACAGAGAAAGCGCTTATCTCGCTCGAGAAAAACGCCTTGAGGCTGACTCTTGATAAAATCAAGATGTTGGAAGATGACTTGAAAAAGTTCAACACTAATTCAAGCAAATTAACCACTATGCTAGGAGCAAGTAAAAATCATCGTGATACACGAGGATTGGGCTATAAGGGAATAGATGCTCCAAGTATTAGCAAAGAGGTAAAATTTGTCAAGGCTAGTGATTCTTCTCAACAAAAGGTTTCCACTGATGGCAAAAGTGAAATACCTCCACCGGCAGTAAAAGTTCGAAAGAGCAATGTATATCAACCTCCAAAGTCAGTACATACAGATCGAGGTAAGAACATTCCTTATGTTTGCCACTATTGCGGAAATAAAGGTCACCTGGAAAGGAGATGTCATTTTCGTATAAGGAATGAGAAACTTCATGATGTTCTTGTTTGGGAATCACAAGAAGTTGTGAAACCAAGATCATATGCTAAGGCTAATCCCCTTAACATTACAGGTTGTAACTTTCCAACCTTTAGGCAAAGGAATCATTGTTGTTATAAACCTTGATTTGCCTATAAACGTCATATGAAGCCTTTTCACAATCGTAAAGACGAAGACAAGATCCGATGCTCCCAATTGGAGAAAGACTAACTTGCAAAATAATAAACAATCCAATTCTCTTTCGAGAAACCTTGAAAAGAGTAATGGGATGAAGGTTTCGGTTGTTTCTAAACGCACTCATAAGTGGGTTCCAAAGAATGATGCTTTGAGTGTGAAAAGGAATTATCTCGCAAAAAATTCCATGACTATGGAGAAGGCAGTATCCATGATGTTGGAACTTAAAGAGTTCTTTGGAAAGATGAATTTGGATGTGAAAGGTCCTAAAAGCGATCTCTTTCATGATAATCCAAAAGTCACTTGTGGTGAGCAAGACATTGTTCACCTCAACACAACTTGAGTGTGTTGTAAGTGCATCCTCACCAAGGAATGCCCTGCTATGTATACGGTGAGGGAAGCACGAGAATTGGGGCGCACAGATTATGTTCGGTAAGGCTGTAGAATTCGATTGGATTCTTCTAAAAAGGTATGTCTATAAAATTGAGCAAGATGTGCATTTTTATTTGCTTAAAGTACTTATAATGATCCATGTACCTTGCTTGTCGTTCTTTTCTACCTAACTTGATCTGTGTTTAAGGTTCTTAAATGTTTAGGTTTGAAAATAGTAGTTCGGGATGTTTGGACTTCATGGTACACATACCAGGTATGCATACCATCATTTAAAATCAAAATCCAGGGGTTTTAGTATGCATACTGATAGACGCATTTATGTGTCTATTTTCATCTCTTTTATGTATAGTGTTAGTACCCATTTTTGTACTAATTTTGGTATTTTATCCCTTGTAGGTATTTTTTGGAAAAATAGGCTTTTTCGGCGAAATTAGCTCCAAAAGTTGTTGAAGGCACCTGGGAGGACATTTGCTATTCGGACTCTCATCTTGGATAAAGTGTAACCCATTTCCAGGCAGCTGCTAAACACGGACCGGGATATGATAAGGGGAGGTCATCCCCTTCGTTTAAAATTTAGTTTTGGCGGGAAAACCAAATGTCGCCTGCGTAACTTCATGGCAAGTTTTGGATCGATTTTTGGAAGTGTTTTATCGAGATTCAATCGCCAAACTAAGTTGGGCTGGACTTGAATGGAGTAAACAGGGTTGGTACATCTGTTTGTATCGATTAGAATGGGCTGAATGATCGGGTTTTGATAAAACAGGGAAGAAAAATAAAATAAAAATGGAAACAGGCAAGTTTCGAATTATATTTGGAAATTACGTGTTATATTTTGCAAGGATTTGTTTGTAGAAGCATAAGAGGATAGTTTGGATAATTCAGGAAGGAGGTGAAGTGATTAAACAGGTTAGAATATCCAAAACTTGGCCGAGAAGAAAAATTTATTTTTGGGGAAGAAAAAGAGATTTTGATCGAGTTTAAACCGAGCTTTGAGATATATATAAGCTCTAGAGAGGCTAAGGAAGGGTAGGGAACACTTTGGAGAAGTTTAGAGCCTTAGAGAAGCGAAAAAAAATCAACTGGAGTTGAGTACAGAAACTTTTCTGCTGCTGCGAAGAAGAAGAACACGAAGAACATAAGACCCTCGGAGTCAGTTGCAGAGGCAAACTTATTTTCAGTGACAACGAGGTACGGTTGCATCTTCCTGCAGTCACCGAAGCCCTTCAGCAACAACTTCGACTTCTGTTTTAGACCTTCAGCAACTACAGAATCCGCTGCTTTAACACCTTTCTCCCTTTTAATCAACTTTTGAGCCATAAACATGTATTTTGAGATTATGATTAATATGAGGAGCTAAACCCCATTGCTGAGGCGATAGAGGAAGCTATTTTTCCAATAAAAAGTGGTATAATCTATTTTATTTATTTTATTTCAATTATTTTTATGATTATTTGCCTTGATTTATAATTGTTTGAATGATTTTTGTTAAGCAATTGTTATTTCTTTTGATAGAGCATGCTTAGCCATAGGTTTTTGATGCTTTATACTTTGGATTTACACTTGTTATTTTGAAAATCTACATGTTGCAATAGCTTAGAATCAAATTAAATGCAAAAATTGAATAAATATAAATACTAGATAAAATCACTTTGAACTTGGAAAAATAGTGGAATCTTAGCCTCAGTGTTCTTTTTATATTGATATCAACTTTGTCAGTGTTTGTTTTAAATATCAGTGATTTTATTATATTTTTAGTTTTAAAATTTAAGTCTAAAGTTATCCTTCACAAGTTCGAGAATCGAATCCTATTACCACCACTTTCACTACAACTAAAATTCACATCAGTTTTTGGCGCCGCCGACGCGGACTTGTTTTTAGGGTTTTAGATTTATTTATTTTATTTATTTTATTTATTTATTTTCTATTATACGTTTTTGGGTATTTATCTTTTGTCTACAGGTTTTGGAACATAAAGAAAAAAATTGAGCCAAGGAGTTTGGTGATGTCGTAAAGACTTGGAGCAAAAGATTAAAGCGAAAAGAACGGAAAAGAAGACAATTTTATTTTAGTTATTTTCTTTAGTTTATTTTTTATTTTTTATTTAGGTTTTTGTTTATTTTAGGGAAAAAAAAAATTGTATTAGGGTTTCTTTATTATTTTGTAATATTTCTTTTCTTTTTTTTGGACTTTTGGACTCTGGACATTATTTATTTATTTTATTATTATACCCTACGGAAGGGTACCTTTAATTATAAAACAGTTTGCAGAGAAGGGGCACAATTACAATATTGTCTCTGCACCTTGGGTTCGTACACTGACACAGGAGTCAGTGGCCCGAGTCGACTACAACCGATTCATCCCCCGTCTGGAACGGGAGGTAAGGTTCTGAACACTCGCGAATCCCCTGTCAGCGAGTTACTGTATTCCTTAAGGTGCATATCTGCTGAGGACCTGAATACGGACATTTACTTTTCTAGTAAAGGGCAAGGCCTGGCCATACAAGATAAGGGTTCGGATTTCATCACCGTTCTCTTCTTGCCCGCCTTAGGAAAACGATACCGAACGCGAACCTAAGCTTAAAATATTGACTAGAACGAGACCGATAGGGTAACGAGCTTGTAGGAAAGTCGTTCAAAAGGATCGTATTGGGTATTTTGTTAGCCTAACTCAAAGTTCAGGAAGATTACTGTAAGTCGATTAGAGCCGCCTTGTAACCCAAGGAAGCGTTGGCAAAGAGGTAGGGGTATCAAAGCTCCTCTGAGCTTCTCCTACTTCTCTTCTACTTACTTTATTCGGATAGTCCTACGAGGTTTGCTAAAATTGTACCCAGTTGCCTCTTGAAAGAGTAGAGGCTGGTCTAGAAACAATCTAAGTGGAGCCATCATGCTTTTTGTTTGCTAGAAATCAATAGGGTTGATTTGGTTGAGTCGTCCTTGATTTGTGATTGCTTACCCTTAAGATTTAGGAAATTCTTGTGTATGCCTGAACGTAAAAGAGACGCCCTAGGTAGATTTGTAAAAGAAAAACCTAGCAGTTCTAAGCGTCTCGATTACCTTAATCTAGAAGGTCCAATTTTCAGAGAGTCATGTGTTGAACATTCTCCTGAAGAGAGAATCCCTAATACTCCGATAGTTCCAGAGATGGCTACTTTGAAAGCTTTGTTAAATCCGACTAGGACCACTCGTCCCTCGTGTATTAAGTTAGCTGACACAGAAGCCAATTATGAGCTTAAACCCGGGACCATACAGATGCTCCCAATCTTTTTAGGGAAAGAAAATGAAAACCCTTATTTCCATGTTAGGGATTTTGAAGAAATTTGCAGTACCCTAAGAATTAGAGGCTTAGATGATGATGCTTTGAAACTTAGGTTATTTCCCTTTTCCCTGAAAGATAAAGCTAAATCGTGGCTCTATAGTTTGACTTCTGAGTCAATCGAAACATATGAACAACTTACATCTGCCTTTTTCAATAAGTTTTTCCCTAGGCATAAAACATCGTCTATTAGGACGCAAATCTGCACATTCTCACAACAAGAGGGAGAATCTTTGTATAGGTATTTGGAAAGGTTCAATGATTTGTTAACACAATGTCCTCACCATGGTTTAGAAAAGGTTAGGCTAGTTCAGATCCTTTATGAGGGTTTAGATTATCCCACAATATCCACGGTTGAAGCTTTGTGTACAGGTGGGTTTGAGAACCAAACTGTTGATGCGGCAATGGAATTTTTGAATGAAGTCGCCGAAAAGACCCAACAATGGGAAAATAGTAGGGAACCCCGGAAAACGATTCTTCTAAGCAGAGGAAACGTTAATAGGATAGAAGGAGGCTCTGAATCAGATGTCAAGATTACAGCGATAGCTAAAAGGTTAGAAGCTCTAGAAATGGGTCACACTAGTGGTAGATTGGAGCCTTTTTGGGAAGGCCATAATAATGAAGAGCAAGCCAATGCTCTTTATAATAACACTAGACTCGAGAATCGTTAGAAATTTGACCCATATTCAGAAACCTATAACCCTGGGTGGAGAAACCATCCGAACTTTGCTTGGTCTAAGGGCCAGAATCAAGGTCAGTTTAGTAACTTTAATGCTCCACCAGGTTTTAGTTATGATAAGAATCCTTCGGGACAAGCTCAATTTCAGAATCAGTCGGATAAGAAAATCCTAAGCCTAGAGGAGTCTCTCGTTTTGTTAACTCAGCAAACTGCAAAATTTCAGCAATCAGTAGAACTAAGTCTACAAGTTAGTAACAAGATAGGACAAGAAAATAGTCAGGCTATTTCCGAGCTCAAAACCTAGGTAGGTCTGATAAATGAGTCTTTGAGAGAATAAGGTAGGTTTCCTAGTCAAACACAACCCAACCCTAGAGGAGTTCATGAAATAGGTGCAAAACAATCGAATCAGTTGAATGTTGTTAGAACCCTTAGGAGTGGTAGAATTGTAGATAATGAGGTAACCATTCCCGATAGTGAACATACTGTAGTTCACCCCTCAGGATCTCACCCCTCAGGACCACCCTTAGCTGAGGAGACCGACAAAGTTTCTGATGATGTCAATTCAGTCCCTGGGAGGTCTGATTCTGTGCCTAGAGCCCCGTTTCCCCAGCTATTAGTACCAACAAAAAAGGAATCGAACTTTAATGACATATTGGAGGTTTTTAAGCAAGTTACCATAAACCTTCCTTTATTAGATGCAATTAGGCAAATTCCTGCTTATGCCAAGATCCTTAAGGATATGTGTACGCGAAAGCGAAAACTTAGCGTCCATAAGAAAGCCTTTTTAGCTAGTCACGTAAGTTCAATCATTCAGAACACCACAACTCCAAAGTACAAAGACCCAGGTTCCCCTACCATTGCTTGCACAATAGGTAAATTCCGGGTAGAAAAAGCTTTACTTGACTTAGGAGCCAGTGTGAACTTACTGCCGTACCATGTGTATTTACAGCTAGGACTTGGTGAAATGAAACCTACTCAGATGACACTGCAGTTAGCTGATAGGTCCGTTAAAATTCCTCGAGGTGTTATCGAGGATGTTCTCATTGAGGTCGAAAAGTTTATTTATCCAGTGGATTTTGTGGTGCTAGACACCCAACCTGTACCTGACCTAGAGAACCAGATACCTGTGATTTTAGGTCGCCCATTTTTAGCTATGTCTAATGCGATCATTAACTGTCGAAATGGTGTGATGAATTTGTCTTTTGGTAATATGACTATGGAGATGAACATTTTTAATGTCAGTAAGCTACCTTATGAGCTAGATGACACATGTGTTGAAGAGGTGAACATGATAGAAGCCTTAGTTCAGGAGTCATTACCAAACATTTTGTCTGAAGACCCATTAGAAAGTTGTCTATCCCATTTTGGTCTAGATTTTGACGACGATAGCACTATTGAAGAAGTGAATGCACTATTAGATTCTACCCCTGTGTTAGACACTAATAGTTGGAAAGTTAGCTTCGAACAATTACCAGCTTCTGAGACTACCTTAATTCCTTCTTTAGAAGAGCCTCCTAAGTTGGACCTTAAACCACTACCCGACACTCTAAAGTATGTGTTTTTAGGGCCATCTGAGACTTTACCTGTGATTGTAGCTTCCGATTTGGATAGTGATCAGGAAAGTAGGCTAGTGAATGTACTTCAAGATAATAAGGAAGCTTTAGGGTGGACTATAGCAGACATTAAGGGTATAAGTCCTACTGTATGTATGCATCAGATTTATTTAGAGGAAGACTCCATACCTTCTAGGGAGATGCAACGTCGACTGAACCCTAACATGAAAGAGGTAGTTCGAAAAGAGGTACTTAAGTTGTTAGATGCGGGTATTATCTACCCAATTTCAGACAGTAAGTGGGTCAGCCCCGTTCAGGTTGTCCCTAAGAAATCAGGTATCACTGTAGTCCAGAATGATAATAACGAGTTAATCCCAACCCGAGTGACCACGGGATGGCGTGTCTGTATTGACTATAGGAAATTGAACAAGGTCACAAGGAAGGATCACTATCCAATCTCGGTCTGTGCTTAGCAGCTTCCTGGAAATGGGTTACCCCTTATCCAAAATGAGAGTCCGGATAGCAAATGTCCTTCTAGGTGCCTTTAACAACTTTCCGAGCCAATTTCGCCGCAAAAGCCTATTTCTCCAAAAACACCTACAAAGGGATAAAATAACAAAATTAGTACAAAAATGGGTACTAACAATATACACAATAGAGATGAAAATAGACACATAAATGCGTCTATCAAATACCCCTAAACTTATTATTTGCTAGTCCCGAGCAAATCAAAATTACAAAAAATAAAATCCTAACTCACTGTCGCAGGCATCGTCGATTGCACTTAGCATGTGCAACAAGCCTTTAAACCCCTAGGTGGCCCTAGTGGCCAAGTTATAGTCTCGGGAGGGTTTACCAGAGGTGTACCTACAAAACCTTTACTCCAGACCCTATCTATCTACGCAGAACCTTGGAATGCACTAAAGAATCTCCTTGGTTGGCATACTTATTGATTACGGGAGGAAGTACCCTGATGCGAAATTCCAATTGCTGTATATGAGTTTGCACTCAAGTATACTAAAATTCATATATAAGTGACAGAGCTCTACTCATATAGTCGCACTATGGACATCAATATCCGGAATCAAACAAATCACATGAATAGATGAAGAAGATGGATATAGAAGTAAATGGTTACGAATGGACTTCAATGCCAAGATGAACCTATGACCTAGTGGATTGAGATACTGGTCTGGACTAATATCAACACAACTGGCATATACAAGGGAACCAGTGGTCGACAATCCTAAATCTACATCAACTCAGCTGGCATATACAAGGGAACCAGCGGTCGACTTTATAATAAACCTTTATTTATTTTTTATTTATTTTTTAACAACATGATTAGATCTTTTGGATCCAAGCGCATGCTTCTTGTCAGCAGATTACATGGTAATTCCCGTGGATCCTGCGTTCCATGCTTGTTTAGGCGACGGAGACAGGGAGAACACACACATATTGCTATCCAAGTGTTATTTATTCCGATTGGTCTAATTGGTCTGGTCTTTTTTCTTTTTTTTTTTTAGTAACTCAATCACCCTATTTCAACCCAGCAGACATCAACATAAAAATTTGCAAAAACAAAAACAGAAGTAATAAGATGATTCCAAGATACGGTGAAACTATCATGTTATTTCTAACACCTGAGCTCCGTGCTTTTATGAATAGACTCTATATAGATGTTTCCATCCACTCAGATTGGTTCCTCAACTCCTAAAACCAAAATGCTTCTATCCACTTAGATTGGTTAGTGCCATCCTTAATAGGCATAAATTTCTAGGCTCTGGAGTTTATAATGCAACTAAAAAGTTTCTCCCATACCCCCAAACTTAAATCTAACATTGTCCTCAATGTTCTAAAGATAAAAATAAAAGCATGAACAAGGAGAAACTGTTACCATTTGAAGCAAAAGAGTTAAGGAAAGATATTACCGTGTTGCATGAACCATGGGTTACCTCCCAAGAAGTGCTAAGTTTAAAGTCTTCAGCCAGACTAGGAAAGAATTAGACACTCGAATCATAAAGTAACAGTCGGAATAACAGTGGGTCTTCAAAACTAAATTGAGTTGACCAAAGGAAACTGCAATAAACCAAGAAAGTGAACAAGAATAGCATCCCCTTATCTAGTTTCCTGATTAGAATATCTATATCTAATTGTGGTTCAGGTTCAGGTTCTATGAAAGGGTCTAAATAAAATATTTTCATTGGATGCATTTCCTCATAAGTGAGATCCAAATTATTAGGTCCTAGAGTCTGTAGAAACTCAAATAAGAACTTAGAAGCACATAATAATAACCTAAATAATTGAGGATCCTCTAAGTCAATCAGGTTTGACTTACATAATTGACCACAATGAGAGTAGTGGTCATTCTTAAGCAAATGTGTCGATGTTATTAACCTAAAGTACTTAGGCTTAGCCTCAAAACTTAATAATTGACACATTTGAAAATCATATGTTCCCACTTTTGGAAGAAAAATATTTGGTGGGAAAACAAAGTCGATCGGGGTATCATAGCCTGGGTAAACCACATCAACCATAGGATGGGTTTCTAACAACTGAACTTCCTTATGGACATCACTAGGTTCAGGAAAACGTGTATGAAGATAATCTGTTAAAATGGTTGAGGCACATATGTCAAGTCCCAAGTGAGGGACCTTTCTAAGAGTTAAAGCACATGGAGAATGATAATCACCCCCAAACTTAGAGTTTTCAGTGTCTCTAGTTAGAATAGTCACAATCTCCCTAATTTCTAGGTCATCAGATTCCTGAAAATAGGCAATTAATTCTTCTAAGTCAAGTTCATCCTCACTCATCTCTACGAGTTCATTTTCTTTGTCTAAGAATATTGTTTCTAAATCACTAGACAATAAAACAGTATTTTCAGAATAAACTCGTTCCTCTAAACCATTATTGGCTTCGTAATCAAAAGGAAATACTACATCGTCTAAAACGGGGATATCTCTAGACAAATCCTCGTCCTTTTGAATAGGTGAATAATTATTAAAATTATTTTGATTTGAGCTAGAAATAACATTATCATTATAAAGCTCAATTGGAGTAACAAATTCCTGATCACTATGCCTACATATTGCAGATTCTTCATCAACACTATCCTCGTCATAATCATCATTGTGATAACATGAAAATGGTCGAACCTCATCTAAACATTTAGTGTTACCAATTCTAACCTCGTCATCTTGATTATGCAAATAACTATCATTATTTTCAAGGGTATTATTGAAAACACTGTATTAGAAATTAAGATTATTTTGAGCAAGTCTTTCGTTCGTCTCAGCCATCAGCTTGAGGGATTCCTCTATAGAAAGTTTTCTCAATGGTGCAGTTCATCTATTCATTTCTGACATAAACCTATTTGTTTGCTCAGTTAACTGCTTAAGAGACTCTTCTAAAGATACGGAAGGATCATAAATAGGAACAGAAGGATCATAATAAGGACTAGTTTTCAGCAGTTTGATTGTATTGTCCAAAGACGAGGTACTAGCACTATAATAATCCTTATTTTCTTGCTCGTATGACCGGTGTGTGTGTGGATAGTAATTGGGCTCACCATGGTATGAACCATAACCTTGAAAAGGTTGGCGTTCCCAACTACTATTCCCACCATGGTCATAAAAATGATGATGTCCATATTCAAATTCAGGTCGATACTCATTGTATTTGCTTCTATCATACCAGTTCGACATTCTTAATTGCAAGGGAATTCTACACGATCACAAACAAGTCTGACTCGACCTAATCAAACCTATAAAATCTAGCAAACAACAAGCATGATGGCTCCACTTAGATTGTTTCTAGACCAGCTTCTAATCTCCCAAAAAGAAACTGGGTATAGTTTTAGCAAACCTCTCTAGATCGATCCGAATAAAGTAAGTCAAAGAGAGGTAGAGGAAGCTCAGATGAGCTTTGATACCTGATCTGATTTCAACTTTGTTGTAGTAAAAGGTTCGTTGAGACTTGTGAAGATTCGAGTTTTTAAATTTAATAAAAATTATATACAAAAATATTAAACAATGGGCGAGAGGTACTGGAACTAAGGATTCGTCCAATCTCCATAACATAGGGTAAACATGGACTCTATTTTTGCCAAGGTAGATTCTCAAAACATTGATTGTAAATGTTAAGCATGGGACATCAAATCACCTAAGCTAAGCATGACCCATCTAATCAAATGACAACCAATTTAATCGAATCATATTTCAATTAATTTTAGTGCAAAAGTCATAAAAAAGAATAAAACAAATTTACTCATGTATGAAGTTCGACCTCCTCCGTCGTCCCAGTGTTGGGGTTTAGCTCATCATAATGAAAACACGCTCAAAAGATTTATTTATAGCTCAAATGGTGTTTACAATGGAGAGAAAAAAAAAGAGAATGGTGAAAAACAGGAATCTGCGACGCACAAAAATCGTCTCAAAATGAACGATACAATAGAAGTGTTGTAGACACTGTTCTGCGGTCGCTGGGAAGGAGTTGGGAACTGTCGCAATTAAGCGACAGTTTTCAACGACTTTCCTTTACAGGCTTTTGTTCTTCGCGTTCATCAGCAGCAGCAGCAGCAGAAACCGAGTTCTGCAACTTGTGATTTCTTCTTCTCTGGCTCTCCTCAGCTCCCCAAACTCTCGACCCCTCTCTAAGTCTCCCAGGGACTCTATTTATACCAAAAACATGCGTTGAATCTCCTCCATTAATTCCAAAATATTCACAATATCTTTTATTCATGGTACGGGAATAATCAAGATTTTCATTCTCTGTTTAGCTCCTCCACGCATTTTTAGAAGTCAAATCTCCTTATTTGTATCCATTACGGTCCAACACACTCCAAACTCGTGCATTACAGGCATCAAACTCACTATAATTCATGTTATCCCATGAAAATGTGTGTAACTCTGTTTTGCTCCATGCGATGATTACAGCCAATTCTAATCCAAACAGACACCCATAACAGCTTTTTATGGTCATATCACGTCTACCCATTAAGTTTCAGGGATTGAATCTCACTAAATCACGTCCAAAAATCGATCGAAAATCTGACAGAGAAATAAGTTTATTTTCCCGCCAAAAATATTCTTTTGAATTTGAGAAGAACATGTCCTCCCCCTAATCCTGCACGGGTGTCCCTTTAGCACTTGTCTTATGGGGTGCAAATAGTAATTTTTCCGGGGTTCCTCCAACACATTTTTGGGGTGCTTCCGGTGCATTTCTGGGGTGCCTTTAGTACTCTATCCTGGGGTGTAAAACACCACTTTTCGAGCCAATTTCGCCGCAAGAGCTTATTTCTCTAAAAATACCTACAAAGACATAAAATAACAAAATAAATACAAAATCGAACACTAACAATATATACAATTGAGACATATTAGACACAATAATGCGTCTATCAATACCCCCACCTCTTTGGCAACGCTTCCCTGGGTTACAAGGCGGCTCTAATTGACTTACAGTAATCTTCCTGAACTTTGAGTTAGGCTAACAAAATACCCAATACAGTCCTTTCAAACGACTTTCCTACAAGCTCGTTACCTTATCGGTCTCGTTCTAATCAAAATTTTAGGCTTGGGATCGCGTTTGGTGTCGTTTTCCTAAAGCGGGCAAGAAGAGAACGGTGATGAAATCCGAACTCTTATCTTATATGGTCAGGCCTTTCCCTTTACTAGGAAAATAAATGTCCGTATTCAATTCCTCAGAATATATGCACCTTAAGGAAGACAGTAAACCCGCTGACAGGGGATTCGCGGGTGTTTAGAAGCTTACCTCCCGTACCAGACGGGCGAAGAACCGCTGAAGTCGACTCGGGCCACCAACTCCTATGTCAGTGTGCGAACCCGAGGGGCCGAGACAGTATCGTAACCGTCGTCCTTCCCTGCAAACAGTTTATATTTAATGGTACCCTTCCGTAGGGTTTAAAAATAATGTCCAAAAGTCCCAAAATGTCCAAAAAGTCCAAAAATAAAAATAAAAAGGTTCAAAAATAAAAATTTACAAAATTAAAGTCCTATTTACAATTTCTAAAAATAAAATCTAAATTAAAAAAAAAATCTAATTAATTAAAAAAATATATCTTCGTCTTTCCTCCGTTCTTTTCGCTTTAAGCTTTAGCTCAAAGTCTTTATGAAATCACCAAACTCCTTGACAACTTCTTTTTCTTTTCGATCCAAACTCCAAAACCTGTAGCACACATAAAAATACCCAAAGAAACGTAAAAAAGAACAAATAAAAATAAATCTAAAACCCTAAAAACAAGTCCGCGTCGGCGGCGCCAAAAATTGATGTGTTTTGTAGTTGTAGTGGTAAAAAGATTCGTTGCTCGAACTTGTGAAGGATTTTTTTTAGACTTAAATTAAACTCAACAATTCAAATAAGTTATATCAAAAATATAAAGAAAACACCGAGACTCTGGATTCCACCATTGACCAATTAAGTGATAAACTATAATCAATATTCATGCAATTTTTTCTTTTAAAGTGATTCTAATATTTTGCCTCTAATAGATTTTTGAAGTAATAGTTGTGAACACAAAGCATGAAACATCAAAAGTTTTAAAACCTAGCATGTTCCATCAAAACAACTCACAACTACTCAATAAAAATCAATTTTCCTATATTAGTTCTATGCAAATAATCATATAAAAATATTGCAAAAAATAATTAAAATAGAATTATACCACTTTTCATGGAACAATGGCTTCCTCCGTCGCCTCGGCTAAAGGGTTTAGCTCCTCATATTAATCATGTTCTCAAAATACATCTTTGGTGCTCAACAGTTGATTAAAATAGTGAAAAGTGTAAAAGCAGCGGATTCTGTAACTAATATAATTGTTACAGAACCTACTGTTACAAAGGAATAGAATGTTGCGAACTGAAGCTAACTGTTGGAAGAATTGTTACCAAAGGTATTGAATATGAAAGCTACGACAACAGTTTCTGCGACTGTTCTATGTGCATCGTATGTTCTTCTTCTTCTTCTCCGTCAGCAACAGCAGCAGCCGAACGCGTTCTCCTCCAGTTGATTTTTTCCGCTTCTCTAAGGCTCTAAACTTCCCCCAAAGTGTTCCTTCCCCTCCTAGGACTCGAACCAACTCTTTTATACATCATAGGGCCAAGAAAATTCGAGAATATCTTTGGTTTTTCCTTTCTCTTCAAGTTACGAAATTTTCTTTTTCTCATCAGCTACACGTCTCCTCAGTCAATCCAAGCTGTCCAAACTCTCTTTGTGATAGAATCAAATCTCTCAGAAGAGTTTCTTTCCTCTTCTTCATGTTTGTTTCCAAAAATAAATCATAAAATTACCCGTGATATTATTCAACACTGTTTCGCCTCCAATCCGGGTTCTAGCCAATTTGGATCCATTCCAACACCCTTACCTCGCCTGTTTAGGGTTAAGAAGCAAGCCTAAGAAAAATCAGAGCTTTAATCTCTTCATAACTAGCCCAAAATCGCAATCTTTACTTTGTTCTTCACTGCGGCAAAATTTCTCGCCAAAATTTTCATTTTCAAAACGTGAAGAAAGTGTCCCCCTATCCAATCCCGGTCTGTGCTTACTAGCTGCCTGGAAATGTTTTACCCCTTATCCAAAATGAGAGTCCGAATAGCAAATGTCCTTCCAGGTGCCTTTAACAACTTTTCGAGCCAATTTCGCCGCAAAAGCCTATTTCTCCAAAAACACCTACAAAGGGATAAAATACCAAAATTAGTACAAAAATGGGTACAAACAATATACACAATAGAGATGAAAATACACACATAAATGCGTCTATCAGTATTCCATATGTATTGATAGTTTTTTCACTAAAATTGACAAAGGGGGAGATTGTTAGAGCACTGCTCGGTCGAACTCGCAAGCGTTGCTATCTCAAGCTTGTTTGTCAAGTTTAGTTGCCAAAACTATAAGTCTTGATTTCTAGTCTACTATAGCTAAGTCTCAGATTAGGATAGTAAGTGTAGTTGAGCTCTAGACTCCACGACATTCATCATACAAAGACGAAGAACTACTCAAGGAACTGGTGGAACTTCATCGACAAAAAGGTATATGGAGACTTGAACTTATCTATCACTCAAAAGTCTATCTACTTTATCTCTTATCTTGAGACAAAAGTCGTATTGCTATATAGACTTCGATTATACACATTTGCTATTTCGATCCTAGTTTATCTCGCTTATCTATTTCTCGAAATATGTGTTGGTAAGCTTTCGCTTTGGCTAAGTTCATCTTTACTCGTGACGAAAGTCCTGTTGATTGTTTCAATCTCTTGAAAATAGCTTTAATAAAAAATGGTGTGTGAATAACCACTATATAACATACTCT
>JAJJMB010017671.1:0-10556 GCA_023531105.1 Papaver atlanticum
GTGAAACTTGGTATGATCTCGAGTAAATCTCTAAGTAATTTTTTTATTCATTTTAAAGTACTCATCAAAAAAACAGTACAAGTACAAATTAATAGGCTGATAAACGATCAAGTTATTATTTGTGTTGTTTTAATTATGAAGGAATTTAAATTGCGATATGACTTTTTTTTGACAATGTAATTTATTTACCATCCTAAAAGTAATATACTATGGTTAAAAATGACAAGATATGCACAAGGAGTTTTCCTTGTTGATTGGTCCACCCAAAATAAATTAGTGCATGGAAAAGTTTTAGTCAAAAATTCAAGTTTTAATTACTACTCCCTCCGTCCCAAATTAGATGAGCTAGTTTGCACAATTCTTAAGGCAAGGAGGAAAGGGGAGTATGTTTAAGTATTTTTTTTTTACAATTATACCCTTATGGATAATATCTAGTAAAAATTAGAAATGATTTATCTCTTAAACTATACCACGGTTTTTCGTTAAGTTTATACCGTTGAAAAGCATTTTAAAACACTTACGTGACGAATATAAGCATAGCTATCAAATTAAAAGGGTAGTTTTAGAAATATCCTCTTAATTAGTAAGATTTCTCATCTATCTATGGGACAAAATTCACAACCAACTAGCTCATCTAATTTGGGACAGAGGGAGTATTTTTATAATAATTTACATTACAGATCAACCAACAACCACAACAATAAGATTAATATATAAGTAAGTAAATAAAGGTAAAATATGTTAAGTAATTAAATATCATGGATGAGTTAAAGTAGTTAATCTAAGTTCCACATCCACGAGGTATTGAGTATGAGTTTTCACTATAAGTTGGGTAAGTTATTACATTGAGTTCAATTAGTTCGACCTCAGTAATAAGATAATAAAAAGTGTTATGAGTTCTTGATTAGTTGAGTGTACTCTCTTAAACTCACAATCTATGCAGTTCCGCTAACCCATTCTCAAAAGGTTGGGATTTGTATTTAAGTATTATTTGCAGATTTAGTGTTAGCTGACGCTTCATCTCCGCCGCTTCATCGCACACCCAATTTTGATGATCTACAATTATTATATCTGGTTCACCATTGTTAGGGCCAATTTAGATCTTTCCAAGTTCTCCTTATCATTTGCTCGTTGCATTTATTGCTAATTAGACTATCACCTCATGTTCCTGACACGAGACCCATCTTACACGCCTTGATAAAGATGAAAGTTGGTCTGATTTAAAGTGACTTCGAAAGTCTTTTTTTTTCCATTATTAATAATTGTGATGTATTTATCAAACATTTGAAAAAGCAATACACAAATTGATAGGAAGATAAGTGAACTAGATTATTTATGTTGTTCTGAAGACGAAAGAATTTAAATCGCTTGATGACTTTTTTTTCTCTTTGACAATGCAATTTATTTACCATCCTAAAGTTAATATATGTTTGGATTGAAAAACATTTTCACCTCCAAACACGAATCTGATGATGATGTTGATATTGATCGAACTTCTATATTTCTCTCCACGTGAACAGTGTTGGGAGGGGGGGGGGGTGTACCTGCAAAAAACCCTCCGATGCTTAAGTTTGCTAGAGTTTTTCACATGAGTTTTAGTAGAGAAGAATGCATACCTGTTAAGGTTGTGAACCCATATATTTATATGTTGCAAATCAGGGTCTTACTCTCATTTCGAGGTAAGCATGAATTGTATTAATTTTCCCTGCATGCCTCCTGGCATAAATTGCATTAAATTTCCCTGCATGCCTCCTTGCATAAATTGCATTAACTTGCCCTGTATGTCTTCTGGAATATTCCAGAACATTCCCTGCGTGACTTGGCCAGCAACCCTTCTAGATGTTTCCAGAAACTTCCTCTTGGGTTATGGAATTAGCTAAGCAAACAGATTAATTGGATAAGCCCACGAAGTGGGGTGGAAACATCGTAAATCCATCATAATCGGGGCTGATTAATCTTTCGAGTCAGTAGCTCGGCTCGGCTAGCGACTCAGTTGGCTGAGCCAAATCGTCTAGGTTCGACAACACGGATCTTAGTCGTCTTCAGGTGTACCTCAGTGGGTATGACTGCCTATGTTCCATAAGCCAATGTGAATGGGGAGAATCCAGTGGATCTTTTTGGGGTCGTTCGATAAGACTATAAGACTCCATGGAACTCCGCTGTCCACTTTCCCTTCGCCTTCTCCAGCATTTTCTTGAGGTTGTCCATAATAACACGATTTGTTGATTCTGCCTGCCCATTGCTTTGAGCATAATATGGAGCAGAAAAGTTGTGGCGAATTCTCAGGTTCTCACAGAATTCTTTGATCACTTCGGAATCGAACTGCTTTCCATTGTCTGACACCAACTCGTGTGGGATTCCAAATCTACAGACGATGTTCTCCCATATGAACCTTTTTACGTCGTACCTGGTAACATGTACTAATGCCACTGCCTCGACCCATTTGGTAAAATAATCAGTAGTGGCCAATACATATTTCACTCCTCCAAGAGCTCGGGGGAGTGGTCCGACGACGTCTAGTCCCCACTTAGCGAATGGACAGGGACTTAAAACTGGATGCAGCTCGTTGGCGGGCCTTTTAGGAATTGGAGCGTGCTCTTGGCATAGCACACACTTATGTGCGTACTCTTTAGCGTCTTTATACATGTATGGCTAGAAGTACCCCTGGGTAAGTATCCTGTGCGCGAGACTGCGCCCTCCAGAATGATTTCCACATATTCCTTCATGAGCCTCCGCCAATATCTGTCGTCCTTCCTCGGCTGATATGCATCGCAAAAATGGCTCCAAAGCTACAGGTTTGCGGTATAATTGTCCCTCGATCATTGAATATCTCCATGCATTCTTTTTCACTTTTGAAGCAAGTTGCTCATCTTCTGGGAGTTCACTGGTTGTCAAATATCGAATATAAGGTTGACGCCTGTCTGAAGCGTTTTAAGCAGGATTGCCTGAATCGTCTATCACTGGAATGTCAACGTCCATATTGATGTCAATGTTTCCGATATCTTCCTGTGCTGATGTAGTTACCCTCTCTCCCCCACTAGCGTGTTCGATAGCCAGAACAAAGTGGCTGTCGGAGATGCTAGGTAACTCTTGGAAATCCACTACAACGAAACGGGTGGTATCAGTATCGACTGCGGAAGACAGATACGCTAAAGCGTCTGCATTCCTATTTTCCAACCGTGGTCGCTGCCCAATAGAGGGTTTGTCGAATTCATTTACCAGCTCTCTCATGCGATCTAAATATAAGGCCATCCTCTCTTCCTTGGCTCTGTAGGTCCCCAGAAACTGGTTAACTACTAGCATAGAATCAGTTATCAGCTTCACGTTCTTCGCATCTAACTGTTTGACAGATTTTAAACCGATAATTGCTGCTTCATATTCAGCTTCATTGTTTGATGCTCAAAAGCCTAATCTAGTCGCTTTCTCGATCCTTGAACCTTCGTGAGTAAGGATGACACATCCAACTCCAGCTCCACCAACATTTGATGACCCATCAGTAAACACAGTGTATAGTGGCTCAGGTGTATCAACCTCCATTGTGGACTCTCCCCTAGTCTGATTAGTGGTTGACTCTATGGGTTTGTTCAACAACTCCACTTCTTCTTCGATAACCGTTACTATGTTGACCACAGGAAAATCTGCTAATAGTGCATCCAGAGCGTGTCCCTTATCTGTAGTTCTGGTTTCATACTTGATTTCATACACCCCCAGAAAATTTGACCATATGGCTAGTCGGCTGGAATCATCAGCACGTTCCAGGTTTCTCTTCAGCGGATATTCAGAGTAGACTACGATCTGTTTCCCTTGGAAATATGGTTTGAGGCGATGAGATGCATGCAACAGTGCAAGTGCTATCTTTTCAATTTTTTTGTACCGTGTTTCTGCCCCCGTCAAAGATTTACTGACGAAGTAAACAGGCTTTACATGTGGATCCGTAACAAATAGCACTGCACTTACATCGTTCTCCGTTGCATCTAGATAAACTCCAACAGGTTGTCCAGTTTTTGGACTCACCAATACTAGGGAGTTGACAAATATTGTTTGATCTCATCGAAAGCTCTTTCGCACTCATCCGTCCAACCAAAATTCACTGCTTTCTTCAAAACGTTAAAGAATGGTTTGAATTGATCCGACGAGCGTGAAATGAAACGATTTAAAGCTGTTAATCGCTCCGCTAGCTTATGGACCTCCTTCTTCGTTCTTGGGGATGACATCTCTCTGATGGCTCTGATTTGCTCCGGATTCGCCTCGATTTCTCTGTGCGTCATCAAGTATCCAAGGAACTTTCCCGAGGATAGCCCGAATGAACATTTTGCTGGATTGAGCTTCATACGATATCGCCTCAAGATATCGAACGCCTTATGTAGATCGAGAAAATACGACTCCTTTTGCTCAGATTTCACTACCATATCGTCGATATATACTTACATCGTCTTCTCAATCAAATCTTTGAACATATGGTCTACCAAATGTTGGTAGGTCGCCCCTGCGTTTTTTTATCCCGAATGGCATTACAGTATAGCAGTAAACTCCTATGTCAGTCACAAAGGCAGTATGCTCTTGATCTCCCTCGAACAAAGGTATTTTGTTATACCCCAAACAGTCTCCCGTACCCTGAGGTTGCATCCACCAAATCTCTGATCCGCGGAAGTGGGTACGGATCACTCGGACATGCTTTATTCAAATCAGTAAAATCGATACAGACACGACTTTTACCATTCTTCTTTGGAACGGGAATGACATTGGACAACCATCGAGGATACTGTACCGGTCGAATAAAGCCTGCTTCCAACGGCTTCTCGATTTCTGCAGCAACTCCATCTTTTTTTCTTTGTGCCATATTCCTAATTTTTTGACGATTTGGATGGAACTTCTCATCGATATTTAGCCTGTGGAAGGCTACGTTCGGATCTATCCAAGGCATTTCAGCAAAAATCCATGCGAAAACGTCAACGTTTACCCTTAACAATGTAATCAAGCCATCGCGTTCGTGCGCAGGTAGATCTGCTCCTACGAACGTGGTTTTTTGCTTCTCATCCCCAACCTGGACCTCGATCAGTTTCTCTACTATTGGGGGTTCAGCCGCGTCCTCTCCCATATATGATTCTAGAGGGAGAGGATTCTGTAATTGCTATTTTTGTTTGACTCGCAGGATATGGTTCCCGCTAACTTATGATTTCTTGTATTCATCCATAGCATTCTCGTGACACTTGTGGGCGGCCATCTGGTCGCTTCTAACCTTCACGACTCCTAAAGGGGTAATAAACTTCAGGTATTGATGATATGAGGATGTGACTGCACTGATCGCATGCAGCCAGTCTCGTCCTACGATCGCATTATAGGGAGATCGACAATCCAGCAACAAGAAATTGCCTAGAACGGACTTGTCAGCCACTATTATGGACATCTTTACTTTCCCAATCGCCTTTGTAACTTCACCACTGAAGCCGATAATTGGATTTTCGTCCTCCTTGATCAAGTCGTACGAGAGATTCATACAGGAATAGGCTCCTGAAAACAGCACACTCACTGAGCTTCCCGTATCCACTAGAATACGGTGTACACGGAACATGCCAATCCAAGTTGTTATAACGATAGCATCATTGTGGGGAGCATATACACCTATCATGTCTGCTTCAGAGAACTCGATCTTTGTGCATCCAAGCTCCAGAATTTCTGCTCCATTTCCACTGAAAAAATCGATGTGATTTATCACGTACCATTCCTTTAATTGCCTGAGCTTTCTCCTGGTCTCATCTTCTGATGCTCGTCTGGTCATTGAATGGATCCTGGCGTGACTGACATTAATCACATGTGCATTAATCACATTTGCTATTCCAAATTTTCCCGAACCTTTCCCAAAATCCCTTTTCACGTACTCTTATAGCTTTCCAGCGTCAATCATTCGCTGGACTTCGATCTGTAAGGAGCGACAATTCTCAGTCTTGTAACCAATGTCTTTATGATAATTGCAGTATTTGCTTTTATCACGTCTATAAGGTGTCTCCGCTGGCAAAGGCCGTGGGGGGCTCAAATCCTTGCTTATTTTCTCATACAATTCTGTAAGCCGTATGTTAAATGGTGTCAGCTTCATATCATGATGTTTCTGATATCCAGTTTCCATTCGTTCCGCATGGTTTTTCTCTTGAACTTCACCTCGATCATTATGCTGCCCACTCAAAAGGTTCTTCGACTTGTATTTCTTCCCATCATTTGAATGATTGGATGACTTGTTAACTTCTCTTGTTTCTCGAGCTTTGGAATCATCCTCAACTCGAGCGTATTCTTCTGCTCGATCACACAGTTCTTCCAGAGTCTTTGGTGGTCGCTTGACCAAGGAACCGTATATACCTATTTGATCATACTGGTATGCCTGTTTGTAAGCTGCGATAGCGACTTGATCGTTGGCACCATCCACATCGGCCAACTCTTGTTTGAAGCGTCGAGTAAAATGTCTGATGCTTTCCTCCTTCCGAATTTCTAGAAGGAAAAATGCATGGCATCCCTTCCGATCACGTATGTTGTATTTGTAGTGAGAGCAGAATTCGTCAACCAGCTTGTGGTGAGTCCCGATCGACTGTGCCCGGAGCTGATTGAACCACGTTATTGCTCCATCAGTCAGTGACTGTGGAAACATATTGCACGTTAACTCATCGTTGTACTGCCATAGAGTAATGGAATTTTCATAGTGTAAAACATGCTGATCTGGATCATCTGTTTTCTCATCAAATTCTGGCAGATTGGGAACTTGAAAATTCATTGGCGGCCGAAATTCTCGGATATTCAGTTTGAAAGGAGCTCATGCGGCTCGATGCAACCTGTCTATCCTTTCCTTTCTGGAGCGCTTTTTCGTCATCACTTTCTCGATCATCTTGCAAAGGTGAGCATCTGTTATTGTGTTTACATCGCCATCAGAGGAACAGTCTTCCTGCTCATAGTCCTGGTCCTCTGGAATATCAACTTTAGATCTTATTTTTTTCCTTTGGGGTCCAGTGGACTCTCTTCCAACTCTGCCTTGCTCCGAACGAGCATAGTAATCACGCAAAAATTCTCTCTCATTGTGTCGATCTCGAACCTCATCTTCGTCATTCCTAAGGTGTTTTGAGCGGGCGGTGGTTCTGGCCATACTCTGCTGAGTTGTAGTTGGTCGTGCTCGGGTTTCTGCTTACCAGTCTCGTACACACCTTCGTCTAGGTAAATCTCCAGTGACCAACAGATTTTCTCTGGTCTATCGAGATCAATCACTTTTATATTTTGGTTTTCATCTCGCAGGCTAACTCGACTTCCAAGGTGCTCCCATACAGACCAACCCTTCCGATTGTTCTGATTACCAGTCCTTAGTCGAGACTGATTCTCACGTTCTAATATCAGGAGAGCGTTCTCTTTCTCCACCTCGTTCAGCTAATAGCGCAACAGTTCTTCCTCTGTAGTAGGAGTCACGGTTCGTCCATCTCGCAGGTCATGTCAATCATCATTTCTCTTTGACGGGCTGCCGAGTACATGCCCTCTGTTTACTCGAACTCGTGGGTTTTCTCCATCAGGTATGAAGTCAACATCCATTCCTTCGTCTTCGATCATCGGTCGTTTTTCGCTTCTCCGATTATTCAGATATGGGGTTCTGTCACGAACGCGATCTCGATCCCGACCACGATCTGAGGTTTTGTCACGAACACGATCTCGATCTCGACCACGATCTGGGGTTCTGTCACGAACACGATCTCGACCCTGTCTGTTTCCGGTAGGCACTGCAGGTGCTGATTGGACTGAGTGTCGAGGATTGCTAGCAGAAACGATCTTTCGTGCAGTCTGTCTTACTTTTGCCATAATCTCGATTCGATAAAAACACGATCTCTTTTCTCGAATCCCCCTTAGTCGACGCCAATGTTTGGATGAAAAAATATTTTCACCTCCAAACACGAATCTGATGATGATGTTGATATTGATCGAACTTCTATATTTCTCTCCACGTGAACAGTGTTGGGAGGGGGGGGGGGTGTACCTGCAAAAAACCCTCCGATGCTTAAGTTTGCTAGAGTTTTTCACATGAGTTTTAGTAGAGAAGAATGCATACCTGTTAAGGTTGTGAACCCATATATTTATATGTTGCAAATCAGGGTCTTACTCTCATTTCGAGGTAAGCATGAATTGTATTAATTTTCCCTGCATGCCTCCTGGCATAAATTGCATTAACTTGCCCTGCATGCCTCCTGGCATAAATTGCATTAACTTGCCCTGCATGTCTTCTGGAATATTCCAGAACATTCCCTGCGTGACTTAGCCAGCAATCCTTCTAGATGTTTCCAGAAACTTCCTCCTGGGTTATGGAATTAACTAGGCAAAAGGATCAATTGGCTAAGCCCACGAAGTGGGGCGGAAACATCGTAAAGCCAACATAATCGGGGCTGATTAATCTTCCGAGTCAGTAGCTCGGCTCGGCTAGTGACTTGGCTAGGTTCGGTGGGTGCAAATCAGTGTAGTTAATCTCGGCAGTCTCGGCCGAGATTTCGGCGATTTTTCCGTTTTCGGTTATCCAGCGGACGGTTTCACATTTCTCGCCGAAACGAAATATTGCCGAGATTTTCGATTTCTCGGACGATTATTCACCGGTTTTCTCGGCGACGTATACAAATACTAACAATTTACAGTTGCTACAAATCTATAATATTAATCAATCCTAACATATGGATGTGTTCGTCAAATAATTCAAACTAAAAATTTAAAATTGATCAAATCATAGCAACTTATAACTAGATTTCATTCACTAATAACAATTAAATTAAAAGATCTTGATTGATTAAGGTAGAGGAGAACCTTTATAGGTTTAGATTGTTTAATATTTTGAAAAAAATAATTCTATCTTGTTTGTGAATTTAGCGTAGAGAAGAAAAGACTTATAAATACTAAAATTTGTTGTTGGTGTCGATAGCCATTGAGAACCGATGCCTACAAGATGATCCATTGAGAATGGAGAAGAGAGATAATGGGGTATTTTGATTAGTTGAAGAGAAAGAGCAGGAGGAGAGACGATGAAAATGAAGATTTTTTTCTTTCATTCCACTCACGCATGGGTGGAAACGTGGAGTAACTAGTAAAGTATGACATCCATCGGGTACTTTGTTTTGGGGTTTATGACACCTGCTAGGTTTGGGTGGGGACAGCTGGTGGGAAAGAAACAAGGTATAGTAGCTAATTATACATTTAATAAAAGTTTAAACCCGTGCTTATTTCCTAATTTTTAAAATTTTAACCCCTCCCAAGAGAGAATCTCCCCGAGATAAAATTGTACCAATATACTAGTTATGATCGAGACAAACCAAAATTTGGGATTAACTACATTGATCTTAACATATGTAGAAATATATGTATAAAAGTTGGAACCGAGATTACACCGAAAGTTGGAAACGGAATCTCCCCGAGACAACGTTGTACCAGTGTCTCGCTTGGGACCGAGACAAACCGAAATCTGAGATCAACTACATTAGTGCAAATATCTCTCAATGCAACTGAGATGGGCGAAAATAATCCGGGACTACGGAGACATGTTAAGCTGCGAAGCACCGGAGCATTACTACTGTGGCCGGTTGCCGGGCATGGCCGCTGGCAACCTCCTGATGCTGTCGTCACCGAAGATGATAACGCCGCCTGAGAAGACAACTGTGCCGGAGAAGGTAACCATGACGCTGTCAAATGACGTCATGCTGATGCACTTAACGGTCCTGTTAACGGCGTCATGACGGATTTACAAGAGGTGATCCGGATTGGCTAGTTTGCTGACGGCGTCATGACTTGCTAACGGCATTATAACATACTGACGCGCTGCTGACGACATCATACAGTGGAATTCTGACTGTATTTTCTGCTGACGTGGCTCCTCACCGTTTAGGTGGCACTGCCGATGTGTCACCTCATAGCTGACCTGGCACTATCTGGTGGGTTTTCTCTGGTGACATGGCACTGCCGACGTGTCACCTTGTAGCTGACGTGGCACTCTCTATTGGGTTTGTTATGGTGACGTGGCACCTCATAGCTGATGTGGCACTGCTGACGTGTCGACTGGTTGATGACGTGGCATGCTGACGTGTCAGTGGAGATGTGGCACCTCCTTAGCTTGATTTGGATCTTTGCACATGGGCTTCTATGTATTGTGCTAGTGAGACCTAGTTAGCCATACTTGGCTAATAAGAGGAGTATATTAAGCCCTAGTAAACCCATTTCTAGTGTAAAATATTAGGGTACAAACAATATATTATAGTTAAAAATGACAAGATATTCACAAGGTCATATTCTGGTTCACTGGTCCGCCCAAAGCAATAAGTTTATCAGAAAGTTTTAATCCATATTTCTAGTATAATTACTATTTTTTTGATAATTTGTAGTGCAGATAAACTAAAAAACCGCAACATTGAGATTCATGTGCGAGTAAGTAAATAAAGGTAAAGTATGCATTGAGGATTTAAATTGGTTAAGCTAATGTCCACCTCCACAAGGTATTGAGTATGAGTTTTCAATATGAGTTGGATAATTATTATACTGAGTTCAATTACTTCGATCTCAAT
>JAJJMB010017679.1:0-338685 GCA_023531105.1 Papaver atlanticum
AGCCCAAGCTCATTAAACAATTTATTTGGGCTAATTTAGTTTTGTTCGTTTTAACAATTTTCTCGCAGCGGAATACTTAGAATTTTTTTATTTTTTTTGACAATCATTTTAAAAGTACGTATACAACTCAAAAATTCTTTAATTTTGATCAAATGTCCCTTAATATGTTTTACATTTATTACAAAAAGAATCGTACCAAAAACTATTAGGAATTTAAAATGATAAGCAGTCAACTCAACACTAAACAATATTTTACAACTTTGAAACAAAGACTAATTACATGAACTAGAATTTTACACATAAATCACAATTTTAGGGATCTAAAATTATTCTCTAGGCTCCACGTTGATCAACTCCTTGTCATGCATCAAATCTGGAATTTTCGTCATAATACGACGTGAGTTTTGACACTCAGTAGGCAAAGAAGCAACAAAACATTTAACACAAATATTTTTCAATTCTTTAAAAACAACAAGCACGATAATATCACCCCAAGCATGTCTAACAACATTTTATGCACATGGAAACACCAATATCCACAATACAATCAAGTCAATCAATTTGCTCGTGCCAAGGGAGCTCCAAAGATAACTCGTATCCCGTCAAAAGGTTTTTAGGGGTCGCTGCCCATGGACTGTAGCCCAAATCTGCTCGCGCTAAGGGAGCCAAAAGATTTTTAGGGGTCGCTGCCCATGGACCGTAGCCCAAATCTGCTCGCGCCAAGGGAGCCAAAATATTTTTAGGGGTCACTTCCCATGGACCGTAGCCCAAATCATATTCATGCTCATACAACAATATCAAAATCATTATTAACCATAAACTTCAATCAATACCACCATATATCAACCAAACGGTAAAAGTAATATAAACACAAATTTAATTAAAGAACACCCATATAAAATAAATAAGGTTTTGGTTTGTGTTGCGCCTACCTCAATTCGCAAGATCCAAAAGTTATGAAAATACAAGTTATTAACTTTATAAACACCACGATCCACCATCTTTGACACCAAAATAATCATCTCCAATATTATTCTCTATTTTATCTAGTGACAAAACTTTTATGTTTTCTAAACGACATAATCGTCTTCTCTCCTAAAATATCAAATTATCGCCGTTCCTCTAACAATAATCTTTTGTTTTCGTTTTCTTATAAATAATGTTCACTAAAAAAAAGTAGAAAAATAAAACCCATAATATGACAACATTTATTTTATCTTATTAGGAAA
Organism: Papaver atlanticum; assembly: GCA_023531105.1. Classification (NCBI taxonomy): domain Eukaryota; kingdom Viridiplantae; phylum Streptophyta; class Magnoliopsida; order Ranunculales; family Papaveraceae; genus Papaver; species Papaver atlanticum. The sequence continues at coordinate 1,230 of JAJJMB010017679.1, forward strand.
CATTTTTAATTAAACCGCTCGCATGCAAATAATAAGGCTCATTGACTTAAGTTAATTTCCTATAATAAAGTGACAACCCATGCACGCTATTTATCAATTTAAACTTACCAAAAGATAATAAGCATCTTGCTTAATACTATACTTGACAAAGATATTTCTTCTTTCCATAATATTAATGTTATTTTTATTACTTGGTAACATAATTTCAAAATTATATTTTTCCTTCCTTTCCAGACCTAAAATAAATTCCACATTTATTCTCAATATTTAATCATGTCAAGCGTATAAATATATTTAAGATTTTTAATTTCACATCCTGGATTAGCTAGAGCAAAAATTATTAAGTTACCAAAATAATTCAAATTTTCCATTTCAATTTTCTTATGTATTTAAAATCCATGCCAAAAATTTCATTAATCACTAACTGTGACAATTAAGGAAACTAAATTCTCTTTATTTACATTTACCAAATAATCAATCAACAACCAATAATAGAGAGACATGCAACCAGTCATTGATAAAATATATTTGTTTCCATTTCCACCTAACATTACAACTAGCAATAATAATTCTTATAATTAAATTAATGAATTTAACACATTGCCAAAAATAATCAAATCATAATGATATGATTTATATATATAAAATGACACCTAATATATAATATGTACACACTTTTTCAAAAATAAATCATGAAGACATTCATAAGCTCATGCAAAACATATTCTGTATTTTTTCTTATATACAATAAATATCAAGTTACACAAATGTCATCATGCCACATGTCAAGCTCCATCAATTATTTATATTCTTGTTAAAATCAATCAATTCTAATTAATTAGTAAAATGAAAATTAATGACGACTTAGATCAAGCACTAGTTCGCTGAGATAATCTAATTATATTACATTACAAAATTACCCTTTTATCAATATACGAAAATACCCTTAAATTTTTGACTGGGTATTACACAATCAATCGATATAGATTCCAACAAGAAACTATAAAGTGATGTCGATCTCACGCAACTAATCAATCGAATAAATCCGATCTATTTGGATCCCAGCCGATCAAGGTTTGTGCAACACAAAGATATGAGAAACCAATAAGAAATCTTCTTCGTCTTCAAATCTTCTTTAATCTTCAATTAAAACCTGCACAACACCACTTAAATCTCTTGTGATCAATAACGCACAGAATGGAGTCTATTAACAATGGATTATCACAAGTTATCTTTAGATCTACAAACAGTTCTAAAGATCTCGTCGAAACTTCGATCTAGTTTGAGTGAATCTTATATCAGAAGAGAAGATTCTCAAGAATAAACAAACTAGGTGCAATCAAAGTTTCAACAACCGTTGGTCAATCAAATCAATCGAAAATTAATAACACTGCAATTATCTTGTTTCCCACCAACGGTACTCGTAGAGCTTATTGATCCCACATAAGTCTCTAAACGAGCGGTCGTAAGAGATTTCGCCTAATTACGGTACTTTCCTCTCCGATTAGACGGCTCCACCAGAAACAACAAAAAGATGAAGTTTGCCTGGCTCTTAGGATAGTTTGCTAGAAATGCAAACTTAGTTATTTATAGACCAAGGATGTTTGGACACCAAAGAATTTCCAAAACCGAAAGTATTCTCAAGATATGAAATAGATGCCCATCCGGTTTTCATAATTCCAGTAAATGCTTTGTCCAATATTTCCCGAAATATCTCAATAGAGAAACTCTAATTAGTAAATGCACATTACTAATTTTTATTCTCTAGAGATATGCATTTAATTGCTGGTAATTAAAGCATATAAAATTAACAACCTTATTAAAAGATTTTTAATTTATTTCGGAACAGGATCTCCTTGAGTGCTAAGGAATCTCTTTGAACAATAAAAGATAAGAGTTACTGTACGTTTTCAAAGAATGTTGACATCTCTTTTTTGTAAATCCTCTTTCATATTTACAATCTTGGAATCGATTATACCACACTTCCAAACGAGTTTAGAATTGGTTCATCTGTATTACAAGACAACTATGTGATTGATCAAACATCAAATCACATCCATGGGTTCAATCGGTTCTACCAATCACTGGGATCGGTTATACCCTCATATGGAAGCACTTGTGGTCTGTCACACAAGTTACCAGGACCGGTTACATTAGTTATCAGGATCGGTTACATCAATTACCAGGATCGGTTACCATATACACATGGTATTGCTTTTTATCGGTTACACCAATTACTAGGACCGGTTACACCAAATACAAGGATCGATTACACAACTCTCTGTGATCGGTCACACCAATTACTAGGATCGGTCACACCAAGTACAAATATCGATCATACCATCTCATGTGATTACTTAGGACCGGTTACACTAATTAATCAAAACTAGTCATAACAAATCATAAGTCAGGCATTGTGATTAGTAATACCAAGATACATAACAAAGTTACGATCGTTCTACCATCTCACACATATTGGTTATCCAAAGATTTGTAATGAATAGCCGTACCAATAAGCCTAGAGATTTCCCTTTCGATTCATAAAACAAGTTCATGAATGTACTTCCTTTAAACAAATGTAAAACATTGTTTCCTAGGATGAAATCTTCACCTTTACCCATTCACATAATCATAACAGCATTTATAAGATTATGTCGATGTCGTATCTACGAAGTTCAAAAGATAAGCGTTATACTTCGTAGTCTAATTCCCCAACACTATGATCATATGATCATGTCTCACTAGTAGAGTAATATATCCATACACAGCTTCGCAGTATATGTTTTCAATATAGCATGACTTGAAAGATACGTTAGGAATGAAACAGTTCAAGTCAATATTACTAACCTCAAGAGGAAGGATGATATCGTCGTTGTAGCTCGTTACTTCTTCACATTCTTCAGGTCTTCGAGTAATACTTGTATGTCTCAACATTCCCTGACTTTCTAGTCTAACCTAAACGAAGTTGTCTCTAGTACATAATCAAGCGACTCTTAGATGAGTTTTGACCCACTAAAATATGACAACCAAACTTTACATACTAACAATCTCCCCATTTGGTGGGTTCAACCGAGCAATGCTCTAACAATCTCCCCATTTGTAAATTTTAGTGACAAAACTCTTAATACATATGGATAAAAAAATTACAAGAATTCATTATTCATACGCTTGATTCCAAGTTTCAACAGCACAATAACCTACATATATTCAATCAATAAATGCCGTTGTGGACATCTGAATAACAAAGTTTATACTCTAATTTTGGGACATATAAAATTATAGCCCTATCATCTAGAAGCTGATAAACGGTGTCCTAAAGAGAGCTAAGTTATTAAAATATCCTTAAGTCTGTGGAATTACACCCTCCCTTATTTTTTTATTTTATTTTTTAATTAATTAATTTATTTTGGCACCTTAGCTTTTTCGACACTCGACGAATTGGGGGATGAACTGGTGGATTTATTAAAGAGGTTACATAACCATTTGTCTAGGTTTGATGTTAATGATAAGAAATGTATTTTCTTTTTCCACAGATTAGGGATTGTTATTCAAAAGGGAGTAGGAGTCCAGCTTGTCGTTAGGAATCTTTCCAGTTTCTTGAAATAATTTTAGCTATGATTTTTTGTTTTAATTTTTTTTCTTTTAATTACTAATTTATTAATAGTTATTTATTTACAAAACCAAGGTTCGGCTGACAAGTTATCATCCGAACCTAAGTTTTTGTAAAACATACCTAGGTTTGGCTAATCACTTGTTAGCCAAACCTTGGATGTTCTTCGTATATGAAGAATACTCACAGGTTCGGCTGATAACTTGTCAGCCGAACCTAGGTAGGGCTGTCAATATATTTCCGAAGTCTGAGATTCGTTTCCCAAAAATTCGACATCCTATAGGATTTAATATGATATTTTTTAGATTTCGGAATCAGAACTCTTTTTGAAATTTACCCCCTTAACTTAATGGAACAGGATTGGGCAGTTTCCGGGAGGTTAATAAATATCGGACTTCCGATAACCCAGGGGTGTACTAGTAATTTCCAACCCCTCAGGGTTCATCACGTCGAGAGTTGGGTTAGTCTTCTCTTCATTTTTTTTTTCATTCTCACTTCGTCGACTCTCTGCTGACTGCTGTTGTGCAACAGATTCAGGAAAGTATGAAACAAAATTAATCTCTATCAAAATCTTCTACTTCTTCTCTAGAATCTAATCTCTACAAAAATTTCTTAAAATTTCTTACTATCTGCATCCATTTCTTACTCTATGTACCAATTTCAATTTCAATGATTCGGTGTCTGTCTAAGAACTTCTACGAATTTATTTGTTGATTCTTGATCTCACAATCACACAAATCAATCAGGTATATTGATGATTCATGAAACAAATTCAACCACTATCTGTCTCAGATGCAAAATTAGGGAAAAAAAATTTAGGGAAAAATTTGGGTTTAATTTTCAGTTGTTAAGATTAGATATGTGTGTGATTATGAAATTTGGGTTTAATTTCAAGTCATTGATTGATCATTTTTGATCCTTTTTTTTGTTAACAGGACAGCAGGGGATAATACTTAGTAGCAGGACAGCAGGGGATCATTTTTTTGTTCAGGTAATCTAAACCCTTTGTTTAATTTCAAATCATATCGATTGCAGCTTGCCTGATGTTTGATTGTTGTTGTTATTATTGTTGTAAGCATGGAATTGACATGGTTATTATGTAGATTTTGTGTTTCACGTTTGATGCAAGCATGGAAAGTTGGATTTAACAATTTTAGAAATGGGTTTATCATTTTGAGTACTTTTTTTGCTATGAAATTAATTAGGGTGTTACTGTTAGTAATGGTTGCTTCTAAGTATTAGTTTTTTCCCATCAACACTATTACAGGTTTTGTGGAGTCTGTATAGCTTGTTGGCCTTTTGATTTCTGTTTTAGCTGTCGTGCCTTTGTTTAAGGGATATTTGTTTGTGGGTGCCCTTTGTTGGGTTTTCTTATTTAGTTGGTACTTGCTTTTTTCTGTAAGTCGCACTGTTGTGGTTTCATGTAATGTTTTGCCTTTTGGCTGTAAAAGAAAAAATTTATTAAGCAAAAAAAAAAAAAGATCCTGTGAACGACTTGTTTTGCCTATGTTCATCACTATGTGTAAAAAGATCTGTTGTAATGACAGATAACCAGCTTACACTTAATGGCTAGGGCATATAGTTAGAGACTATTAGCGGAGTATCTATGCAAGTTTTTATGTTTGGTTCTTACTTCTTTGCATGTTGATAGATCATAGATAATTATCAGGATCCAGTTTGAAGTTTTTCTGATTTTCCTCCTTTTCGATGTTGCGAGTTGCAATACTGTGCCCAATGTTAGTGTTTAGCTAAAACTAATTTTAGTAAGCTTCACAGGTCACACCAGTAGGTAATTTCATAAAGCATGGTGGGTATTCTGAGTACCAAAATTGAAAGTCTTTGACCTGTATCGTTAATATCTCCATGAATCCAGCATTGAGTGACAAGGTTTACATTTATGTTTTGTTTTCGTTGGCTTGTCAGTTGTTCCACTATCTTTTGTTGATGTTTATCTTCTTTTTGTGAAGAGAAGTAGGGTTGTTATCTGTTCAGAAGTATGTGTAGCCTGGTATTTTTAGATTGCATAACTTTTCCTTGTTTAGAAGTATAGTCAATTGGAAGTTTCTTGTTGTTCTTTTTATTCATTCTCAATCTTTTTTTTTTTTGATAATTACTGTCATCTAATACTTGATTCATGTTTTTCTCAGAATGTCTCAAAGAGTATCCAATAAAGTTGGAACTTCAAGCTGCAGTCAACCAAATTCCGCACAGCCAGAACAAGAACATCAAAGTGTTTAATGTTCAACAATTGCTTCAACAACACATTCGAGTAAGAGATTAGCAGAAGTATCAGAAGAAGATGATCCAATTATTGTTGCTGCAATGAAAAAATTGCGTACAACATGGTCACCGGTATGGGATGAATTTACTAAGAAAATTAGTAAAAGGGAAGGTGGATGAGTATGTGGTTGTCATTGAAGGTAAATGTAATCAATTTGGAAAGGTAATTGAAACATGTAGTGAAAAAGGAACTAGCCGCTTGTCTGCTCATCTAACAAACTACCCCGAGAAGGAAAAAAACAAGCCAGGACAGATGAAGATTTCTACTGCAATTAAAAAAGCAGGTAACCAAGCATCTAAATTACTTAATTGGAAGTATGATCCGATGGTTACTAGGAATTTCCTTATTAAAATGATTGCTAAGCATGATTACCCTCTTAACATGGTTGGGCATTTCTACTTTAGAGAGTTTGTAAAGTCTTTGAACCCTGCTGCTAAAATGCCATCTAGGAATACTAGTAGAGCAAATCTGATGAGGTTTTATGCTGAAATGAAATATGAATTGCAATAACAATTGGATAATTTTCCTTCCAAATGTAGTCTTACAACTGATATGTGGACTGCCAAACACACTAAAGATGGTTATTGTTGTGTGACATGCCATTTTATAGATGATGAGTGGAATTTGCATAAGAAAACCTTAGCTTACATTGTCGTTCCATTACCACAAACAGGAGATGTTCTCTCAGATTTTATCAAAACTCGCACTTTGGAATGGAATATAGATAGGAATTTTTTTGCTTTAATTGCTGATAATGCTCCTACAAATGGTGTTATGATGAGAAATCTGATTAGTTAGCTAGATGACAAGAATTGTATGTTGCTTGAAGGAAAAATGTTTCACATGAGGTGTAGCAACCACATACTGCATTTGATTGTATTGTATGATATGAAAGTAGCTGCTGGGTTTATATAGGGTATTAGAAAGTGTTTTAAACATGTTAAGTCTTCACAAGCTAGGAAAGAGAAGATTGAAACAACATTGGCACAATGTAGATTGTATGGAAAGTCAGTTAGTTTAGATGTGGACACAAGGTGGAACTCCACTTTTCTGATGCTTAAGAATGCAATTGCACTTCAAGAAGATTTTGAAAGACTAAATGAGTTTGATTCTGATTTCAATCTTCTGCCATCTAGAAAATAGCGGGAACAAGGAAAAGAAATTTGTAAATGTTTAGAGGTTTTTAATGGTATTTCAGTTAATTTTGCAGGGATTAAGTATTCAACTGCAAACCTGTATTACAATGGGTTGTATGAAGTTAACAAATGCATCAAAAGTTGAGAAGATAGTTCTTTTGACTATGTCAAAGAAATGGGGTTGAAGATGAGAGAAAATTTTAATGCATATTGGAGTGACTGCAATTTGGTTATGAGCATTGGAGTGGTTTTAGATCCAAGGCATAAGGAAAGATGGGTAAAGTACAAATATAAGAAATTGTATGGATCTGATAACTATGCAGATGAGTATGAGAAATTCAAAACAGACTTAATTGAGCCAACTTTTCAATGCATATGAATATGCAAACAGCCCTGCAACTCCTGATTTCTTTGGCAACTCTGTCTCTAGCATGGATGTAAGCAGCTCAGGTACAACTAACCCAGATTATGTTGGGTTTATGATGGAAAATGATGAATATGATGTTCAGAAGTCTGAGTTGGAGAAGTACTTTGAAGAACCAATTCTCCCAACTCTGTCACCCCAAGATGAGTTTAACTTTGATATATTGAGTTGGTGGTCCTAAGTACCGAACTCTTGAAAAGATAGCAAGAGATGTGTTGGCTGTTCCAGTAACCAGTGTGGCATCAGAGTCCATGTTCAGCGATGGTGGAAGGGTTCTAACAACACACAAAACTTCATTAGATCCATAGTTAGTCCAAGCATTGCTTTGTTTAAGTGAATGGTTTCCAGACTTCTTTGATGCAGGTAAATGTTCTTTTCCTTTGCTTAGTTCTCAATTCAAGAAACAAAAAAACAAAACAATGCACAAATTGTTATAATTCATGTTTACGGGTTGATTACTGTCCTAGAATGAATGAATGATATATATACGTTATAAGCATTGAGTTTTGGTTTAGTTTTGCTTTTGGAAGTTTGTATAACATTTAGAACACCATCACTAGATTTACCAGTCATAGGAACACCATAACTAAGTTGCTTTTGGTTTAATTTTCAGTGTCTTGAAATGACAAGTACTTCTCCTTCTGTTGCTATTTGTATCTTGTGAAAGAGTAGATTGATTAAATTTCATTTATAGTTATCAATTCATTTTCTCCATAGTTTGATGAATGATGAATGTTTTATCAAACTGATTACTGCAATTTTTGTGTGTATATGCATTAGAAGAACATAAGAACATATGTATGATCCTATAGATTTCTACTCAAGAAGTTTTGCCTTTGATCCAAAACATGAAATTATTAATACAATTCGAATATGTACTGGATTTGAAGAGGCGTCACCATCATATTGTAAGAACTTGTTGCATGTAGTAGGTGTTATGACTTAGGCTAGGCAGCAACATGTCCCAAAAATTTGCATAGCGTTATCAATGTGCATATTTTACATGTTTTCTGAATAAATTTTGCCATACATATAGTTTGATCAGTGGAATTTCAGCTGCATTGGAAATCCCACTGTATATTCTTCTTTGACTCGATATCAATGTGCATATTTTACATGTTTTCTGAATAAGTTTTGGCCATACATATAGTTTGATAAGTGGAATTTCAGCTGCATTGGAAATCCTACTGTATCTTCTTCTTTGACTTCTAGTAACATATGCTAATGAAAACCAGATTACAAATATATTAACATTACAATTTGGGTGGGGTTTCGAACATGCGGAACTAGTGAGCTAGATTGGATTAAATAAGTACATGGGTATTAAGCTGTTTGGAGAAGAATTTGTGCATTGCTTTGTTTTTTTGTTTCTTGAAATGTCAACCCTAGACTGAAGTTGCCATATTTGGTTGCCAGAATTGTTTTTTTGTTTCCTGATTTTTTTTAATTGATTGTTTGTGAATGCAGATATGGAAATCATGGACTGAAGTTGATGCAATGATGCAACCAGGCAGCCAAGCAAGATCACTACTCACTAGCCTGTTGACATTGTTAGCCTTTGTTACAAGACATTGTTTTTCTTTTTTGTTGTTGTGTGCTTCAGTTTGTATTCGTTTGTGTGGCTTTGTAGTTTGTACTTTCTTTTCATGTGTTACGTGTGAAACCGAGAGACTGGGAGGAAACTCTGAACATTGTGCTTGTGTGGGTTTGCATTCGTTTGTGTGGCTTTGTAGTTTGTACTTTCTTTTTAAGTGTGATGTGTGAGAGCGAGAAACTGGGAGTAAACCGTGAACATTGTGCTTGTGTGGGTTTGTACTTCCTTTTTCACTGAACATTTTGAACTCAAAAACTCTGTTTTCTTTCCAGTTTTAAGTTTTTTTCCTCAGAAACCGGATTTTGTCGGGAAAAAATTCGATATTCGATAACCAAGCCTAATGAAATCAGATTGAGATTTTTGGATTCCGCCGGATGTTATCGGATATCGTATTTCCTATAACCCTTAACCTTAACCTTATTGGTATGGACAAAATCTGTCGGATTTTTGTCCGTTGACAGCCCTAAACCCAGGCTTTCCGAAAATATCCCATGTTCGGATGACAAGTTATCAGTCGAACCTAAGTTCGGCAGATTAGAACAAAAAATTGGACAACCGGACTTAACATTGATCTTCATAAAGTAATGTTCTGCTAATTTTTTTGTGTTTAATTAGACAACCGAACTGTTCATCAGCACCTTCAAAATGAATAAAAGTGAGAAGTTCGGCTGATAATTTGTTTCAATTGTCAGCCGAACATCACTCCGTATTTTTCGAGTTTATCATAATCTATCAATCAAATACAAAAATGTAAGATTTGGGTTTGTGGGAAATACTTTTATTTAATCATAAAAGCTTATTGCTAGGCTACCAACCAAAGTTTTGTACGAGTCTTAATTGACTATTTTTATGGTAAATCACTATATTTACGGATACTGAGTTTATGTATGGTTCTGTCGAAAAAGGTTTAAAAAAAATATTAAATTTTAAAAAATAAATAAAATTAATTAACTAATCAAGAATATCTAATTAAATAAACACTAATCATTCATATTAAACACTAATTAAATAAGGCGTTTTTTTTGTTTTTTGTTTTTTTTAAGGAAAGCTGGTAATGTGCCTACCAGGGGTTAGACAGACCCCTACCAGTTTATTAAAAAGAGTCAATAAACAGAAGGGGGGACATTATACCGGACCCTTAACAATCTCAAAATGAAAAAAAAAGAAAAAAGAAAAGAAGGAAACAAAAACTCCAAACATTAGTGATACCTAAGATAAGGTATGCACATACAATCCATCCTAGCTAATTAAACCTTCTAATCTTCTAGGAAAATCTGATTCAAAAATCTTGTCATTTCTTGCATGCATGCCTAAAGAAGCCATATAGCCTGCACCCGAATTTAATTCCCTATAAACATGTATGTAAGATTTGCAAAGACAAATCTTCCATGTTATAGATTTGGTTTGGTTCCACCAAATTTTCAATCGCCATGGCGGGGTACTAACCTTTAATAACTAGTTCTTAACTAGCATGGAATCCACATGTAAGGGTAAGGCTGCACAAGAACCGGTTAAGAAGACTTGGACCGGACTGGAATCGGAAAAACCGTACCGGAACCGGTGTGGGCGGTACAGTGACCGGGACAGAATATGAGAACCGGGATAGGACCAGGTACATGGAACGGTTCTTAGGGGGGACCGGACTGGAACCGGAACAAAAGAACCGGTTGTTATAGTCCGTTGAGATCTTGGTTAGAATTTACTCATAGCGGTCGATCCTAGGTCTTGTAACTATCTTATCTATCGACCATCTCTCTTACTTCTTCATTTTTTCTCTAAAGTGAAGTGAAGAACAACCGCAGCCATTCACTTCTTTTTCCTCACGATCTCTAAGTCTGTATCACCACCACCACCACCACCACCACCACAACCTTCTTCATCACCGAAACATTCCTCAAACTCAACCATCTTGCCATCTCAATTTCAAATTCAAACAAACTTTCCTCAAACTCAACCATCTCCCAGTCTATATCCTTGATTCGAACAACAACAATATTCTCCATCTTCATCTGTTGTAGCAACATCAGCCAGATTGATCAAACCCATCAACAACATCTTGTCTGTCTTTAATTTCTCAATTTCAGATTAACCCATGATAGCAACCACCATCTTCTTCCCTTCCTCTCTGTCTCTGCACCACAGCTCAGATCCCCTTTCTTCTCCCAATTTCTGAGTTCGACAGCAACATCAACTCCTAAGTCCATTCCTCTTAGCAGCAGATACAATCAATAAAAGTGAAGATGTATGGGTATTATATGTGTTAGATGGAATAGCTAGATAGATGGGTTATCTGTTATGAAGATTGAGATGGTTGCAGTAGCGGATGTGTGTATGAATTGATAAAAGAGAAGGAGATGGGTCTGTTGGTAAATGTTAACTGCTGGAGTGATTGATGTTGCTGCAGTAGAAGTTATGTATAGATGAATGTTAGGAATCATTGCAGGGAAGGAGTTAGGAATTGATGAGGCTCTACACTGAAGGAGATAGGGTAAAAACCCGGTACCGGTACCGGAGGTACAGGTACAACACCAGGTACAAGTACAGGTACCGGTCCTCAAAAGGAGGTACCAGTCAACACCAAGTACAGAGACCGGTTCCATAAGAGAACCGGGCCGTACCGGACCATGTGCAGCCTTATGTAAGGGGCGTCTTTACGATTATGAAAAATGGATGGATAAGGGGCTCTATACAAAAACTATCTAATGACCTCGTTTTGTCCTATTATGTATGCCCCAATTTTTTTTTGGATATGCCCAAATGATGATTCTAAAGAATTTTTAAATGAATTTTAAGCCAAAACCATTAGGATAAGAGAGAGTGGGAAGATGGCCAAACACTTAATTCCCACCAGATCGTAGACGGTGGGAACCAAAATGGGCGACTGGTTAGATTGATCTCAAAGTGGGATGGTTAGATTGAGCATGAAGTGCGTCGGTTAGATCGTGCATATATCACGTTCGAGTCGCTACAGTTGGACTTCCATAGATGTTTCAAAAATCACGTTTCAGTTCCTGTCACCTCCGTACAGTAAAGAACCTTTTTTATTCAAACGGCAAACGACCACGACCGCAATCCTCTACTCGTGCCTAAAGCCGTTTTTCAAACATTGATTTTGGAATACAATATCGGAGTTTCTTCGGTTAAAGGAAAAGGTTCCTTGAAATTATCCGAGACACACAGCAAACGGAATCAGAAGTGAGAACATAAACTACATTCTTGTCAACAGAATCCATATGAAATCCTTAAAATGACTATAGTAGTATGAAGGATAAGAGATAAGACATAATCTGACAGAGCATATAGATCTCTGGAAATGAGTTAGTACAATTGTATGTATAGCTTTAAATTTCGTAACCCCTTGAGAAGACTCTGAGAAGACTCTCAGTGAGTAGCTACGCTGTCACTGAATTTGATTTTGGAATTTTCTGAAGAAGCTGTAAACTACAGTACGTACCTGAAATACTGTTAATAATAGAACAGTTCGTGAATCATGATCTGTATTGATACATTTTTGGTTCAAAATGGGGTGTCCTTTGCGTTTCAATACATAGTAGTGTGGTGGGCTCGTCCTTTGCGTTTTAATGCATATACTTAAGGCTTGCTGCATAAGTGAGAAATCGCATTTATATCCTTTTTTTCAGGGAAACAGCCAGTTAAAAGAGGGCGACCTTACGGGAGGAGAAGGCCTAAGAATTTATAGGTTTCACGGAGTCGTACATTGACACTAAATCAGTGAATCGTACGCCCGAAGTCTTGAAAGTTTGCTCGAGCATTTTACATGAGCTATACACAAGTGCACAATAATGACGCTGTTAGCTTCAAATATTTAATAGGTTAATATATTGTTAATGTGGAAGGATCCGATGACATGGTTAGAATGACATAATCTTGACATGGTGACACCATTTTGTCGAAAAAATCCAAACGACGATGAATTTGAAGCCAAGATTTGGGTGACATGTTCCACATATAAAAATCTACATTCCTACCAAAAATGAGAGTATTCCGAAATACGAATCTTCACCATCCACAAATTTTAATTTCAACCGTTAATCTTCAACGATGGATATTCAAAATGGTAGATGAGGGTCTTATACATCTCGGAATGCTATCATTTTTGGTTGGAGTGTAGATACTTATTAAAAAAACATGTCACAAAAAAATTATCTTCAAATTCATTACCGATTGGGTTTAGTAAAAAAAATGACGTTAAAATGTCAAGATTATGTCACTCTAACCATGTTAACGGATCCTACCCCATTGTTAATAAGTTTTTTTCGGGGAATATTTTTTTTTCCTTTTTCTTCATTTTCGGGGACTTTTAATAAAAGATTCCTATTTATAAGAGCAAGTGTTATGGGTCAGAACTCATATTTAAATTGAAGGAGTCCGATTAAAATAGAACTCATCTGTTAGAGCATAGCTCGGTTGAACCCACCAAGCGTTGGTATGTCAAGTTTTGTTGTCATATTTTGGTGAATCAAAACTCATTTAAAGAGTCGCTTGATTAATTACTAGAGTCAACTTCGTATAGGTTAGATAGAAAATTACTAGGATATGAGACTTACAAGTATTACGTGAAGACTTTGAAGAATGTGAAGAAGTAAAGAACTACAACGACAACATCATCCTTCCTCTTGAGGTTAGTAATATTTCACTTGAACTGTTTCATTCCTAACGTATCTTTCAAGTCGTGCATATTGAAAACATAACTGCGAAGCTGTGAATGATTATACTCTAGTTAGACATAGTATTAAGGAATTACAATACGAAGTATAACGTCTATCTTTTGAACTTCTTATATAAGACATCGACATAATTGTATGAATGCTATTGTGATTATGTATGGGTATGGGTGAATATTTCGTCCTAGGAAATAATGTTTTACATTCGTTTAAAGGAAGTACAATTTATAAACTTGTTTTATGTATAAAAAGGGAAATCGCTAGGCTTATTGGTATTGTTATTCATTGCAAATCTTTGGATTACCAATATGTGTGTTTAGAATAACCACTCATAACTTGGTTATGTATCTTGGTAAAACTATTCACAATGCCTGACTTTTGTATTGGTATGACTTTTATTAGTGAAACCGATCTTAAGTAATCACCTGAGATGGTATGATCGATATTTTGTAATTGGTATGACCAACTCTATACATTGGGGAACCGATCCTAGTAAGAGGTGCAACCGATCACAAGTATGTGGAATCGATCCTTGTAAGAGGTGCAACAAGTCTTAGTAATTGGTAACCGATCCTATGACTTGTGCAACTGATTACAAGTTAAATACCATAAATATGTGGTAACCGATCCTAGTACCTAGTCAACCAATTTTTTGAAATCTAGTGTGACCGATCCTACTACCCACATGGAGGTAGAACCGAAACTTGTTTTGGTAGAACCGTTAAACCCATGATTGCTGATTTGATAGGATAATCAATCACATAGTTCTTGGAAGTCAGATGAACCAATTCTAAACTTGTTTGGAAGTGTGGAAAATCGGTTCCAAGATTCTAAATATGAAAAAGGATTTACAAAGTAAAGATGTCGATATACTTTTAACATGTGCAGTAATTCTTATCTTTTATTATTCAAAGATATTCCTTAATAACTAAAGGAGAATCCCGGATCAAAATATATTTAGAATATTTTAATTAAGGTTTTTAGTTTTATATGCTTTTAATTTCCAGCAATTAAATGCATATCTTTAGAAAATTAAAATTGGTAATGTGCATTTACTAATTGGAGATCTTCTACTGAGATTTCAGTCAATATTTGGACAGAGCATTTCCAGGAATTAAGAAAACCGATTTGGATTTTATTGCATATCTTTGAGAATATTCGGTTTTGGAAATTCCTTGGTGTCCAAACTTCATTGGTCTATAAATATTGAAGTTTGCATTTCGAGCAAACTAATCCACAGAGCCAGCAAAACTACCAAGCTGTGTTGTTACCGGTGGAATCGTCTATTCGGAGAGGAAAGTACCCTAATTAGGCGAAATCTCTTATGACCGCTCGTTTTAAAGCTTCTTTGGGATTGGGAAGCTCTACGAGTACCGTTGGTGGGAAACTAGATAATTGCAGTTCATTATTAGTTTTCGATTGATTTGATTGACTAACGGTTGTTGAACTTTGATTGCAACTAGTTTGTTTATGCTTGAGAATCTTCTCTTCTGATATAAGATTCACTCAAACTAGATCGAAGTATCGACGGGGATATTTAGAACTGTTTGTAGATCTAAAGACGTCTTGTGATAAACCATCGTTAACAGACTCTGTTATGTGTGTGATTGATCACAAGAGATTCAAGTTGTTTGTGTGCAGGTGTTTATTGAAGATCTAAGAATATTTGAAGACAAAGAAGATTTCTTATTTGAGTTCATAATCTTTGGTGCGCACAAAACTTGATCGGCTGGAGGGATCAAACTATAATCGGTTTATCTTTGTTATAACCTTGATTGATTAGTTGAGTAGATCGGCATCAGTACATTTCTTTGTGATTAATAGTATTGATTGCATAGTCTAAACAATTACTTTGGTAGTTGTTGAATAGCTAGATCTAAGAACCCGACAAATGAGTTTATTGGGATAAACGGAAGAGCCTTTTGTCAAACTCATATCACTTTTTTTGAAAAGAGTTGTTACCGAACAAATTTTTTGTTCCTTTACTGTTTGGAAACGAACCAAAGGAATTGTTCCAATTGCATGAATTATTACAAGTTGGAGGCGCAGGGATACTGAGGGAACAAGGTGAACTATAGTTTTAGTTGCTTGGTCTCAACTGTACGAAGTTGGTTTAGATTTTGTATATTGTCTTAATTCTGAGAGTATTCAATTCTGGACAAGGTCCCGGGGTTTTTCTGCATTTGCGGTTTCCTCGTTAACAAAATCTTGCTGTGTTTTTTACTTTTCTATTTCCGCAATTATAATTGTTTTATTATAATTAGAAGTAAAATACACAAATGTTAATTCCTAATTACTTGATAGCAATCCTATAGTGTTTGGTTAAGTCCGAACCTATTATCAAGTAATCATACTTCGTTGTCGTGTTGTCTCGATCTCGTATCCATAGACGATCACCCGAAGTGTGAACCGATTAGTTGTATTGTCTCGACTCAGTCCATAGACAATCACTTTAGGAGAAAGGATTTATAGGTGGAAAAGTTTCAGATTGAGGTATATTTGGGTACCCTCGTCTTTTCACTTGGTATCAGAGCAGGAAAACACGAAAAGATCTAACAATCTGTGTTTGGTGCGATCAAACCTATAAGAATTGAATCTATGTCTAATTCAGTTAACATTATGAAAGAGTATGAATACTCAAATGTTAAAGATGTTACTGCTTCGTTGACTCATGATCAAGGATTAGCAAAAACATCTGTGTCTATCTCTTATGGAAAGAAGATACTGATAAAGAGTTGGTAAAACTCCTAAAGCCTATAAAATCTCTGTCTACAAAGATGTTGATATTGAAGACATAATCTAATTTTCTTAAGAATGAGATCAGAGAAAAAGACATTCAACTAAATGTTCTAGCCAAAGAGAATATGGATCTCACTGTCAAACTAGAAGCCATTGTCAAAACTCTTACACTTGATCAAGAAACCCATCCTATGACTCTGACTAATGATTCTGTTATAATTTCTTCTGATGAAGAAACCAAAGGTCCTTTCTCGACTTTGAGAGATTATGATAACAAAACTTGTTTGATCACATCCGAAACAGATCATGATAATGGTAGTTTGCCTACCTATATCAAGTCAGAAGAGGATGAGAAACCAACTTCTACATCTACTGATGATCAGACGAAATCTTGTCCAAAGGAAACTTTGAACCGATTCCGTGAACGTGATCTTAAGGAATACAACTTTCAGTCACTTGACAGGAAACTTATACTTCTTCAAAATATGGTGGTAAAAATATTGAAAGAAGTTTCTTGTCTTAAAAAACTAAAAGATCATTCCTCAGTAGAAAGACAGAATTTACCACATTTCAATAAGGTCAACTCAAAAGGATTAGAAGTAAGAGTTCATAATCGCTTCTGGAAAAAGGTTCCTCCTCATCCATATCGAAACAGTTCTTGTTTTGATGAAGAACGACTCCAGAAGAAAGAAAAAGAGAGAATCTCTGCCAAAGGAAACAATCAGGAATTTCCGATAATTGTTTCAGATAATCATGCTAATGTGCATCATAAGGAAATCCTTAAGATGAGAAAATCTTATGAAAATCTCATTGATAGAATTAAGAGAGATTTATCCTTCTCTGAAAATTCTCACGTCAGTACAGTTTCTCCTAATGATCATATTGTTAGATCAAGAAAGGATCACCTTCTTGGGAGAAAATATTTCGGGAAGAATTTCCCAAAGAGAAACATGAACTATGTTTCTGATACTCGATGTGAGCTAGAAAAGGATTACTACGATACAACCTAGTTGTATGGAGATTGTGCAAACCCATCCTGTTTGTGCTCATTGGTGGATGGGAAAGGCACATAATAATCAAGGGCACATGTTCGTGATTAACTACAATATTTTCTTTGTAATAAGAGATATTTAAAGGATATCTTCCTTTCAAAAGGAGAAGTTCAGAAAAATAACTTGTTATTTTCGGAAACTCTGTTTTCCAGAACCGAATATATATTCTTATCAAGAAGAGATATTATCTTTATTGACTTCCCTTGGTAAGGCTTTTTTTGTTAAACATGTCTCCTATAACTCGCAGTGTTACATGGAGTAATAAAAGGGAAGCTCAAAAGGTTAGAAATTGTCAAGGATTCGTTTCAAAACGAAGAATCAGAAAGATTGTCTCAAGAATCGTATCTGATCATACTTCTGACAGATCCCAAGAAGAGTCATGTCTTTTTGCTATTAATGATTCAGATTTTACCAAGTGGTTTCCCACAGATGGTATGTGTGAAGTTATGCATGGGTTTGAAGAACTCATAAGAAATCTTTTTACCTTGGTTCAAGATCGAGACGGACTAAAAGATAAAATAGAAGAGACGAAAAGTGAGCTTGCTGACTTGAAACTTCAAATTGAAGATCTCCAAAAATAGGAAGTGGTTGCAGACAAGTCTCTTGAGACATGCTTCAAAAGTTTGAGTACTGATGGAATCTCAGTAAATAATAAGAGCACCACTATAGGTTAAGTTATTTGCTGTATTGCTTAATCCAAGAGAAATATACATCAATTTTTGATTTCTTTCAATGATTGTATAAGGTCTATTTTGAATAAAACTATCTATTATTAATGAATAAAATTATTATTTTATAATTTTTCTTGTGATAGTTTTCGATTACATAGCCTGTGCTTGAATGCTTTATATTATTGCTATGTATGTGTTATGGGATGATTGATTTCGGTTTTCATAACCTTAATATTCGATCTCATATTGTGTGAACCTTTATGGTTTGGGTGACTTTTTGATTTAGCGGAATTGAGTTCTAGCCCATGTTGGTAGACTTTATCAAAGGATCATAAGGGGTTCTGATTGAAACTAATAAGTGAAAACGTTACAATATGTTGAATCGTTTTTGGTTTAGCATAAAAGCATATGTATTTCGGGGTTTCAACTTTTGCATCGCATTAGTTAAAACCGATTTTCAACCTTTCTCTGGTTAAGGTTGCTCTTTGTTGTTATTCTTTTGTTTTGGCGGGAGGATGACAACACAACGGGGGAGAGTTCTAACTTGAACTTGCGCTTAATGATATATCCTTCTGGGTGAAGAGGATGCGGAGCTTGAGGTAACGAATTTGTTAGTTAATCGTTTTCCTGTTTAAGAAAAGCCTGATTTTATTGCATATATTTATTGCTTTTGCTTAACAAAATTTCGGTACAATTAATGTTTATTGCATTATTTGTGTATGGATGTGTGTGTGATTCAATTGTTTTCGGTTAAGAAAAACTATTGTTATCTTTCTTTATTGTTTGGTATCAATTGTTTAGGCTTACGAAATTTCGGTGCAATTGCGGTACTATAATGTCTATGTTTGTTTCAATTGCTTCCGGTTAAGGTAAATAATTATGCAAGTTGATTTATTTGGTTTGCATGAATTGTTTATGGCTTAACAAAAAGGTTTTCAGGGTCAATTGTTTAGTCCAATTCGATTCCGGATAAGAGAAACTAAGTTAATTTTTATCTTAGTTAGACTTATCAAAGTGGAGGTTTCGGTTATTCAAGTCTAATCGAATGCCTTAACAAGAAATGCTAGTTAACTAACCTAGTAATTGTCTTGTTTAAAAGTGAAAATTCTAAGTTATTATTTGAATAATTAGAACCTGATGAGAAAAATAGAGTTAATTCTGATCTTTATTTTGGACTTATCGAACAAGTGATTGTATTTGTACAATCGGTTTAGCAAAAGAACTAAGGTGCTTAGTCAATTTTTGATTTGCTAAACTATTAGGGAAAATTTCTTCGGGCAATTGTTTCCTTGGTAACATATCAAAACAAAATTACCTTGTAGTTTCGGTTTTGATATTGGTTATCTAAAATGGTGTGTGGAACCCTCGTGCTTAACTCTTATAGGTTATGCAAGTCTTTTTAAGATTTGTAAGATCCTTTCGGTTTGTCCTTTATTTGCTCGTACCTTTGTCATTTTGTGACAAAAAGGGGGAGAAATATATGGAGTAAACAAGTGATTTGGTATCACTAAGGAAAGGACAATGGTGCTTAAACGTTATATCTAACGAAAGAGTAAAACATAGACTAAGGGGGAGTAACATATCATATTGATACTTGTGGTTATCTTAACTACAAAGGGAATAACAAAGACGTGCGGATTGAAAATCTACCTATCTTACCTTTAGGGGGAGTATTAGCTTTGTTATTATAATGTCAACAACGGCATTTATGGATTGAATGTATACAGGTTATTCTGCTGTTGAAACTTGGAATCAAGCGTATGTAAAACGAATTCTTGTAATTTATTTATCCATATGATGTAAGAGTTTTGTCACTAAAATTGACAAAGGGGGAGATTGTTAGAGCATAGCTCGGTTGAACCCACCAAGCGTTGGTATGTCAAGTTTGGTTGTCATATTTTAGTGAATCAAAACTCATTTAAAGAGTCACTTGATTATTTCTTAGAGTCAACTTCGTATAGGTTAGCTAGAAAGTTACCAGGATATGAGACTTACAAGTATTACGTGAAGACTTTGAAGAATGTGAAGAAGTAAAGAACTACAACGACAACATCATCCTTCCTCTTGAGGTTAGTAATATTTGACTTGAACTATTTCATTCCTAACGTATCTTTCAAGTCGTGCATATTGAAAACATAACTGCGAAGCTGTGAATGATTATACTCTAGTTAGACATAGTATTAAGGAATTAATATAGGAAGTATAACGTCTATCTTTTAAACTTCGTATATAAGACATCGACATAATCGTATGAATGCTATTGTGATTATGTATGGGTATGGGTGAAGATTTCGTCCTAGGAAACAATGTTTTACATTCGTTTAAAGGAAGTACAATTTATAAACTTGTTTTATGAATCGAAAGGGAATCGCTAGGCTTATTGGTATTGTTATTCATTGCAAATCTTTGGATTACCAATATGTGTGTTTAGTATAACCGCTCATAACTTGTTTATGTATCTTGGTAAAACTATTCACAATGCCTGACTTTTGTATTGGTATGACTTTTATTAGTGAAACCGATCTTAAGTAATCACCTGAGATGGTATGATCAATATTTTGTAATTGGGATGACCAACTCTAGACATTGGGGAACCGATCCTAGTAAGAGGTGCAACCGATCACAAGTATGTGGAATCGATCCTTGTAAGAGGTGCAACAAGTATTAGTAATTGGTAACCGATCCTATGACTTGTGCAACCGATTACAAGTTAAATACCATAAATATGTGGTAACCGATCCTAGTACCTAGTCAACCAATTTTTGGAAAGCTAGTGTGACCGATCCTAGTACCCACATGGAGGTAGAACCGAAACTTGTTTTGGTAGAACCGTTAAACCCATGATTGCTGATTTGATAGGATAATCAATCACATAGTTCTTGGAAGTCATATGAACCAATTATAAACTTGTTTGGAGTGTGGAAAATCGGTTCCAAGATTCTAAATATGAAAAAGGATTTACAAAGTAAAGATGTCGACATACTTTGAACATGTGCAGTAATTCTTATCTTTTATTGTTCAAAGATATTCCTTAATAACTAAAGGAGAATCCCGGATCGAAATAAATTTAAAATCTTTTAATTAAGGTTGATTCCCTGGAGTGATCCAACTATAATCGGTTTATCTTTATGATCACCTTGATTGATTAGTTGAGTAGATCGTCATCAATACGTTTCTTTGTGATTAATAGTATTGATTGCATAGTCTAAACAATTACTTTGGTAGCTGTTGAATAGATAGATCTAAGAACCCGACAAAGGAGTTTATTGGGATAAACGGAAGAGCCTTTTGTCAAAATCATACCACTTTGTTTGAAAAGAGTTGTTACCGAACATATTTTGTTGTTCTTTTACTGTTTGGAATACGAACAAAAGGAATTGTTCCAAGTGCGTGAATTATTACAAGTTGGAGGTGCAAGGATACTTAGGGAACTTTGTGAACTATAGGTTTAGTTGCTTGGTCTCAAATATACGAAGTTGGTTTAGATTTTGTATAGCGGCTTAATTATGAGACGAGGTAGTCAATATCGGTTGTACAGGTCGATATTACCGGTTTTTATCGGGTATCGGAAAATATCTATACGATATAAAAAATATCGGCGATACAAAGATGGAACGATAAAAACGTTCGTACAGGCCAGTACAGGACGATATATCGGTTTTATGCATACACCGATAATATCGGTTCCAATATCATCTTTGGTTAAGATGAAACCTATGAAGGAAAAATTAGGCATTCCAGTATCATTTGTGGTAAAGATGAATTCTATAAAGGGAAAACTAGGCACCATCAAGTATAATCAATTATCAAAATCACCACCAAATAAAGTGAATAAGGTTTTCGATCAACATGCATCTAGTCTTTACGGACAAGTACAACATCAATTAGAGAACGTAAAAAACCCTAATATATTTAAGATATAAAATCAAAGACTATACGTAAGATATAAGTTGGACACCATATATACTCGAGGAGGAATTTGAATGGATTTGGGTTTTGCTGTGGACGACAGAAGATAGTGGAGAATTTGAGCGGTTGTTATTGACTACGTAGTTGTATTTGTGATTGTTTCGATTATAAAGCAAGGATAATAAGAAAGATTTTATCCGAAAAATTGGACAACAGTCACAACGCGTAAGATTTTTCCACCTTATGATTTAGAAATTTGAGATACGTGTATGATTCTTATTATTTTTTCTAAGGTCTTATAAATATTTGAAATTCTGATTTTAATGATGTATCACCGATAAAACCGGTAATATCTTTTGTATAGGTGTATCGGACCTGGCCGATACGAGACCGATACGCGATATTAACTACCTTGTTCTGAGAGTATTCAATTCTGGACAAGGTTCCGAGGTTTTTCTGCATTTGCGGTTTCCTCGTTAACAAAATCTTGCTGTGTCTTTTACTTTTCTATTTCCGTAATTATAATTGTTTTATTATAATTAGAAGTAAAATACACAAACGTTAATTCCTAATTACTTGATAGCAATCCTATAGTGTTTGGTTAAGTCCGAACCTATTATCAAGTAATCATACTTCGTTGTCATATTGTATCTATCTCGCATCCATAGACAATCACACGAAGTGTGAACCGATTAGTTATATTGTCTCGACTCAGTCCATAGACAATCACTTTCGGAGAAAGGACTTATAGGTGGAAAAGTTTCAGATTGAGGTATATTTGGGTACCCTCGTCTTTGCATCATCTTTTTAGCCAAAGTCTTTCATATACTCATTCAAGTGAAGGAGTGCTTGACACTGGAGATTAAGAGGCTGATCTTCAGATACTTGGATAAAATACACCTTGAAAGGCCGATGATATGCTTCTTAGATATATATCTAGAGTTTTTATTGATTTAAAACTGTTGGACACGGGACCGAAGTGATTTTATTATTTGGAAAATGAAGATACACTTGCACATGTTAAGTCGCTTAGAGAAAACTTTTCTCTCAAGGGGTCGGAACATCAACCTTTTAGTCTTCTATTTTGTTCTCCCACGGTTCGAAAATCGCTCTTTAACCTAATCCTTCACTCGATTTGGTAATGAATGAGTGTTTTTAACACTCATTCCATAGTCCTTACTCTAAATGAACAAGTAAAAATTATATGAGGTAATGTGTCTCAATTATCTCTTTGGAAATAAAATCCGTTTGTGCCTCGAGATTTTCTTTTATTTCGGATCCCCTACTGTATCCCGCCATGTTTCAGATGGTAATCACCCTCCAACTTCACTTGTGCGACACTCACAAGGATGTCCATTCTCATCTTATTTAAGCTAGTGGGTCTTGTAGTTTCATCTTTTCTGATGGCTACATCCAAGTAGATCTAAAGGCTATAAAACTACTAACATTCAAGATTCAAAGATAAAAAAGATGTAAAGAAAATGAAAATTAAAGATTGACACAAGCATATAACATGGTTCGGCCATGAAGACCTACGTCCACGGGAAAGAAGATGTTTTCTTTATTGATTAATAAGGTCTCACCCTTGAAAGAGTTACAAATATCACTTAGATTTCTTGCTCTCTCTTTCTCTAAGTCTCTTTCAGGAATTCTCTGTAGAAAGACCATCTAATGTTACATGTCCATCTCCTTCTACATGGACTGGTATTTATAGGCAAATTAGACTCGTGAAGGCCTGGCCTGGCCGAGCTGGTGGAGCTATCGTACATCTTCTCATTGTTTCGGACGAGCTCTATACTATCCCTCGTGATGACCTGCTTGGTTCTCCTTCGAAGTCGTCTCGCTCCATATGTCATCGTGTTGCTCTTCCTTGGGGAACCTCGTGCTACATCATCCTTGGGTTATAGTATAGATCTCCCGATCCTTCTGATACGATGAAGATTCGCCCACGCCTCTTATGATCCTTCATTAAATACAGTCATTCTTTTTAGACTTGACCGTCTAAGTTGATTTGACCACTCCTTACACGCGTCATTCATGTAACATTGTAGCAGGTGTCTCGACTCAGACGAAATCACCTTTTTAGAATATGATTCAATGCTCTTATCTTATCATCTTGTCATGAGACCATCCCTTGAGATGTTGACATGTGGCCATCGGGTAATTTACCCTCACAGTTCTAAATTTTTCTCACCAACATACATCAAATAAAAACTCTCCAATTTTCTTACAGGTGTGCATCGATAAGTTTGTTCTATTAAGTGTTTGTGAACACATACATTTATATCTGGAAAGTGATAACTTTTACCATTATAAAAGCTTAATAGTCTGTTGTTGTGCGCCTTTTTATGAGTTCTTCTTCTTCTTATAGCGTTTTTACTTTTTTAGTTTATGTTGTCTTCTACACCAGGTATAGGAAATAATGAGTATTAATTAACTAGTGGTTGTAATGACGACCTGGCGTAGTTGAGAACTAGGTACTGCATAAGGAACATCAGACTTACTTAGTAAAGGATTTTCTTTTCACAAAATTGGTTAAAAAGACCAAAATCAACAATTCCTGGGTAAAACAGACTTGTACATTTTGATACTGTTTATATGGACATGAATCAAAAACATACTGTTCAATTATCCATTTTGGATATTCTACCCAGGATTTTGTTTATTCATTAACCGGAACAGTCCATTATGCTCTTGTCTTCTTTAAATGTGGCGGAAACCTTCGATCAAAATAAGAACATGATTTTTTATTCAGAGAATGGGTAGTGGTATGGTGTTGGTGTTCGTCTGTAAGCTCAGTTTTGAGATGCAGATATGAAGAATTCAATTTTCAATTTCTTGTTTCAATCGTTCGATTTGGTATTATACTTTTCTCCAACCCCTGTGCAAATCGGTAAGTTTGATTTTTGGTATTTTGAACAATTTTCGATACACAGTTTGATTCTAGCAATATTTAAACTAAATACTTGAGATTAAAGTGGTGTATTTGAGAGTTTGAGAAGAATCAGGAGTTGGGTTTTGTTTGAACTGAAATGATAGCAAGAGAACATGAGCTAAAATCATTTGAAATCTAATATTAATGCCATTGAAATTGGAGACGAACATAAGAGATTCGGTAAGGTTTTCGAGTTTAATTATAATAAGGAACTTTGGGTTGAGCTTGATTTTGAAGATGACAACAACACGGATGAGTTTGGAAAGAGATCTAATGTTGAAACAATAAAGCGGTGTATGTTTGTTACCGTCAGTATGATTGAATGACGTAGATGGAGAACTACTTTTATGTTTGTATAGAATTAGGAGTTATGATTTTGTTGTGGATTTGACTTGCAGGGAATTAGAGCATAAGAAATAACTACAAAAGAAGAAGAACATAAGGACCATAGCATGTGAAGAATCTGCATTGGGTTTGTATTTTTTTCTAAAAATCAAACAAATAATTTTATAAAATCAAAGACAAAATAATAATAATCCCCATAAAAAGAAATTAATTGTTTAATTTTGTTAGAAATTTTTTGTATGTAGTGTTTTTTTCCCTGTTTTTTATTGGGTATGCATTTGTATAAGTGGTTTGTAATATATTTGTATTTATGTATATTTCAGTGGCAGTATTGGTAAGGGAAAAAGCATGTTTATAGATATAAATGTTATTGCATTGAGAGTAAGATAGAGTTGGCTTTCAAACAGTTAAAAAGAGAAAGGATGAGTCTGAGGATATTTCAGCAAATGGTACACAGGAAGGTATGTTTGGAAGATATAGATGAGGTTGTTTTATTATGGATGTCAGAACATGGAGTTCCTTGGACAATAAAGAATGATCATGCATTTTTTTGGTTTTGGGACAATGCTGTAGTAAATGGCAATGGTTTTATTCATTTGCTTGTGAAGATTAAAAATACAGAATGGGACAAGGTGTCACCTAAGAAAGTAGCATCAAAGTCACCTCAAGTGAGAAGAAGCCCAAGACTTGGAGGTCAGAAGAAAAAAAGTGCAGGTGGTTCTAGTGCTAGAAAGGAGTTGTTTGGGCAGGGCAGTTCACAGTCTACTCAAGCAAGTGTTGTTGGTGATAACTTGAGAGGAGGATCAAGTAGT
This sequence comes from Papaver atlanticum, assembly GCA_023531105.1. Lineage (NCBI taxonomy): Eukaryota > Viridiplantae > Streptophyta > Magnoliopsida > Ranunculales > Papaveraceae > Papaver > Papaver atlanticum. The sequence goes on from JAJJMB010017679.1 coordinate 27,423, forward strand.
ACACCAGTTCAAGTAGATGAAGAACCAGTTGTAGTTGATGATGATTTTGATGAAGAGTATTGGTTTAACAAAATGAAAGAAAATGATGATTTGGTAATTCAACTTGAGAACAAAGAAGTGGATGAGTGCCATCCTGTAGAAGATCTTGAAGCTGCAGCTGCTTATAATAGTGATGAAGAGGCTGAAGATACAAGTGATGGTGAAAATGAAAGTACAGATGAAGGTGCTTATAACTGCACACTTGATTTTCTGTTTTTGTACCTTTGTGCATTTAATATGAATTGATGCATTAGTTATTGTTATACTAACACTTTAGTTTTATGCAGATAATGATGATTCAGACAATGATGGTGTAGAAGTAAATGACCAAGGTACATGAAGATGTAATTGAACTTTAATGTTCTTGTTTTTTATGGTTGTAACATATTATTGTACTTGCTTTTTATGGTTGTAGCATATTATTGTTTTATGTTTTGTTATGGTTTGTTTAGATAAGTGATGAAGGTGTATAACTAATAATTTTGGTTTGTACACTAACTATTTATTTTGGTGTGTACTTGTTTAGGTAAAGAGGGTGAAGAAGACCCCGAGTATTACAAGAATTTCCAAGTTGATGATCCTGAGTTTGAAGATGAACCTGGTGACTTGTTTGATGACTAAGACCTTGTTCAACCACTGGATCCTTCACAAATGATTGTTGGTACTGAGTTTCCTGATAAAAATGCTTTCAAAAGACATCTAAAGCTTTTCTGTGTATTAAATGAATGTGAATACAAGGTTGAAAAGAGTGACAAGTTAAGACTTAGAGTGTGGTGTGAAAATAGGTTTAACAATAAAGGAACTGTTGAGTGTCACTGGTTTTTTTTTGCTTCAAAACTACAACATAAGTCTACATTTAAGGTGAAGGGTGTGAATTTAACCCATACTTCCAAGGGGAGGATTGTAGAAGACAAGATACTGAATAGACCTGCAGACCCTCAACTAGTAGATGAAGTTATATAAGACAATTTGAAGAATGGCTCTGGAAATGTAATTCCACGACCTAAACAAATTCAACTGGATTTCAAGGCTTCTCATCTTATTGATATCACTTATCACACTGCATGGAAGGCCAGGAACTTAGTAATGGAGGCTAAATATGGGAGTTATGAAGAAAGTTATAAACTAGTTCCCCAGTTTTGTAAGATGGTGTGTGACTCCAACTAGAACTCAGTTGCAACTTTCTCATATTGTAAGACTGATATGACATTTGAGTCCATGACAATAAGTTTTTCTGGAGCTATCGAAGGATGGAAGGAAGGGTGTAGATCAGTTGTTAGGTTAGATGCTTGTCATCTAAATGGTAAGTGTGGTGGTGTGTTGATGGCTGCAACAGGGTTAAATGGTCAAAATGGACTAGTCACACTAGGAATTGGTGTTTTTCCTGCTGAAACAATTGAAAATTGGACTATGTTCCTCACTGACCTGAAGCCATTACTCTTAAGTCATCAAAAGCCATTGACATTCATTTCAGATAGGAAAAAAGGGCTACTTGAAGCTGTACCTGCTGTGTTCCCAGACTCACACCAAAGATATTGTTGGAGGTCAGCTTCTCAACTTTTTATTTTCTTTGAACTTAAATTTTTGTTAGAGTTTTCTAGCTACTTATAAATTTTTGTTGTTGCAGGCACTTGTTTAACAATTTCAAGAAGCACTTTAAGGGACAAAATTTGTATAGCTTACCGTGGAATGTAGCCAAATGCTACAAGAAGAAACATTTCTATGTAAGATATGTGTTATTATATTATAATATAGTTTGTATATATGTGTTATTATAGCTTACTATGTTCCTCACTGACTTATATAGCTTACTATGGCTGTATAGCTTACTATGTTCCTCACTGACTTGTATAGCTTACTATGGTTATATAGCTTACTATGTTCCTCACTGACTTGTATAGCTTATGGTTTGTATATATGTGTTATTATATTCTAATATGTTTATGGTTTTTGTATGTTGTATGTAGAAACATATGGAAGATATGAAGAAGGAAAATCCTGCTGCTATTGTGTACCTTGAAGAGGCTGGTGTTGAGTCATGGTCTAAAGCTTTTTTTGATGAAACTAGTAAGTGTGAACACCTGAATAACAACTTTAGTGAGTCATTTAATTCCATGGTAAAAAATCGTAGGGACAAACCAGTCTGTAGACTAGGAATTCTTTATAATCAGTTGGTTATGAGTTTGTTTCACAAGAGAAGAAAGGAGAGTGCAAAATGGGATCCGACTGGAATATTGGTTCCTACTACTTTAAAAATGATTGGTAAAATGTGTAAGTTGGTTGGTGCATTTAAAGTTGACCCATGTGTTAGTGGTAAGTTGTATGAAGTTACAAATGAAGGTAGCAATGCAGTTTTTATTGTCAACTTGGAGGAAAAGCAATGCAGTTGTTTACAATGGAGACTCAGAGGGTTTGTTTGTTAACATGCTGTTTGTTGTTTGAAGCCATTCAGACCTGATTGGACAAAGTAAGTACATAGTAATCCCTATTGTTTTTTTGGATTGTTACTGCTTCTCTACTTTCCTATGTATGTATGCACTAATAACAACTGCATTTTTGTTTTTTGTTTGCAGGTACTGCTCTCATTATTATACAGTTGCTGCATACAGGGCCACATATGCTCCAGTAGTGTTTCCATTTCCTTCTCAAGAAGATTGGCTTGAGGTTTGTGCAGTCATTCTGTTCTAGTTATTTGCACCTTCTCATCTGTTTCTTTAAGAAACCATTGTAATTTTCTAACCTATTATTATTATTTAGTTGGAAGAACATGAAGACATTGATCTGGAACCTGCTATCAAGATCAGGAAATCAGGAAGGCCTAGAGTTAAGAGGAGGAGAGCATGGGATGAGCCTAAAGCACCTACAAAGATATATGCATGTTCAAGATGTGGTTCAACTGGTCAAAGTTGAAATCGCACTAGCTTTAGAGGCTAAGCATTTGCAGCACCATTATTAGACAACAATAACACAAATATAAATGAGAGATTTTTCAGTTGGCCAGGAGTCTGACTCTCAAGTAGGAGGTCACCGGATTGAGTCTCTGCTCAAGGGTTTGGAGATCTCATGAAATACTCCTCTTATTTAAATACTTAGTATAACTTTATTATGGGGAATGTGCTGGATCTGCTTAGGGAATATGCTCAGTGGCTTCAGCTGCCGGAGGTCATGACAACTTTTTTGGAATAACTTGCCGTATCATCTCAAATGTAATGAACATCACTTTGCTCCACCACATACAACACCACCTCCTGCACCAACACTAGGACCAGAACCAGCAACACCATCACCACTTACACCTAGATCCACACCAGCAAAATAAAACCAAAACAGTATCAGCACCAACATCAGCGCCTACCTGCTAAACTAGAACCTGCACCCTGTTGTTATTTAGATCTACCGTGTCTCCGACCAGCACCAACAACCTGACGAGCATGTCATCAAACCGAAAAATGCTAGCCTTATCATTTGAATTAAATACTTCCCCATGATATACATTTCAACTTTCAAAAATTGATTCATGTACGATATGATGCTTACCAAAATAAAAACTTTAGTCCCTCATTCAAATATTTACTAATATATTTAGATGCGTAAAAAGAGGTTGACATGAACCCTACGAGACATTCAAGCTATGTACCCTATAAGCATTCAAATATACAAATCTACATATATGATACATTTAATATTTAATTTAAATCAACACAAGACAGAGGTTTGAGTCTTCGAAACTACAAGGGCCATGCCAACCATCATCTAACTGAAACAGGTGACTTTGTAACGATGTTGCACATGTCTTTGCGCAGGTTATCAAAGACTAAGATTCAAATTAAGTGGATGAACATCGGTTGATGATGATGATTGACCATTCGAGAACATTACTTGGTTGGGATAATGAAGATCAACATGAAAACTTCCAGGCCATATCATACCACTATGTGAGTGCGACTGGGTAGTTGCATTACACGAGGCTTCCATATCGAAAAAATGTCCAACAGTAGTTCCTTCTAATACGTTAGGCTTTTGCATGATCATTGAGTGACTTCCAACACCAAGTGTTCTTGGAGTAGTATCGATGTCGGGTAAACTGATCTTCATTGAACTACTCATTGACGTATGTGAAAGATACCTTCTAGATACTCTTCTTTCTCTCTTGTGGGCATTTTGATGACCACCCAATGCTTGAGCGTTATAGAACTTCCTCGTGCAGAAGTCGCATGTAAAGATCTTGCGGAATGTGGGTTGTGTTTGACGGTACTCCTTAGGTTCTTTGCTGCTAGATGTTTTTCTGCCAATGCTTAATTCTAACCATTCTCTCTTCTTGTTGTTGGTTTTGATCGGACCATTATTGTCTTGGTTGTTCACTTGAATTTGTCTTTCCGAATACCTTTCTTGTTGTTCTGTAACTACTTCTCTCTGGGAGATCATTTTGACCCTTTGTGTAATTCTATAAATTCAGATGGTATGAGAATTAAGGCGAGGAAGAAACTCAAGTGAAGTGATATATACTGATATATACCGATGGATAATTGGATAGCCTTTTAAAAATGAGCAAGATCGAAAGGTAAAAAACAAGAGAGAGTGTCGGCCGGTGGGGTTGAATAGTGAGTAACAACTAATAAATAATGGAAAGAGCTAGTGGTGGTGGTGCCACCTAGTTTGTGATGCTTATGAGGTTCAAGCTCACCCTAAGCCTTCATGTAAAATACAACATGAAAGGACAGATTCACTATTGCGAATTCGTTTTAGATGGAAGTCCAGACATCTCATACAAATACTTCGTCAGTGGTGGGAAAGGCCAGTCTAGGCATAAGTCGATCCGGATATTTTCTAAAAAAAAAGATTTCCCATTGTCCCTTGGACTCTCAATCTTGCAGAGTTCCAAAGAACGGAGAGCCAAGAAGCAACAGGCAGTAATTAATTCAACTTTTATCATCCCTGCTCAGGTGCCCTGCTAATTTTCTCCGTGTCATTCCAATGTTTCAGATGTCATTGAAGCACAGCAATGACTGCAACTTGTCTTCACGTATTTGTCCTTTACCACGCATCATCCCTAGTTGCTCGAAGTAGACCAACGAAATTGTGTAAGGAATCATTAAACTTAACATAAACATGTAAAAAAAAAAAAAAAAAAAAGATCATTCAATAGATATGGAAATGATAAGGATAAAGACACTTGAAAGTTTCCAACAAAGACAAGAGTGAGTGTGAGTGATCAATTGATAATGAGCTTTCAAGTATTGAAGGGTTTTTTTTTCTGGATTAGACATGTCTCCCAACTATACAACTTTTGCTTTCTTGGATTTTTGTGTTGGCACTTGGGAGTTGGGACCTATGCATATACCTTCCAATCAAGGTTTGAAAAACGGGTCACGGCTCAGGTTACGGGTACTAGGCGTAACCATTATAACGTGTTTTGACGGGTGTGAGCATATTTTCGATAGAAAACGTGTTATTTAGGAAAAAAAACGCGTTTTTTGTACGTTTTTCTAAAAAAACGGGCGTTAAACGGTTAAATAGAAAATTTAAAAAAAATTATGGTATGAAACAAGGTTTGAAAAACACCCGTTTTTACCGAAAAAACGGCCGTTAAAACGGTCACACCCATATACCGTGGCCGTGAGGGTCCCCGAACCCCGTGCCTTTATAATGCCGATAAATAGGAAATAACGACAGTTTTTTAGAACCGTTTTTCAGTTTTCACGCACGTTATAACCGTTTTTCTAAAATTAGTTTGAATGTTTTTTTCTTCTAAATAACATTTTAACGTGCGTTTTTTAGAACTGTTTTCCCGTTATCACGCACGTTAAAATCGTGTAAATAACTTTCTTACCATTTTTTTTTGAGTTTTTTTATTTCTCTGGACTGGTGGCTTAAAACTTAGAATTAAAATTTAAAAATAATACAGGGAAAGTAAACTACATGATTAAAAACTTCAAACTTAAAAAACATAAGATTATTAAACTAGTGTTCATCATTTAAAAATTTACGCAAACCAACTACGACCACCACCCTTTTTCGATCTATTCATATATTTTTCATTTTCTCGATGGTTGCTTTCCTCATTATAGTCATCGTCCTGGGGATACTGGCTGTCTTCGTTCGCATAAATATCATCATCATTGTTACCTATTTCATTTTTGAATTATATCCTTCGTTCATATGTTGGACACCCTGGTCAGAGCGATCGGTAGTGTAACGAAAATCATATGTAGGATTTTCATTCTCATAACCTTTTGTATAATCTCCAAATGAAAGATTACCAAAGTCATAAACAAAGTCACTCACCGGTAACCTTTCGTATGGGATTTCAACTTCGGGATCATGCCAGTTGTATGGTAGAGAGACAGGCTCTGGATTATTAACGACTTCCTCTTCCAACATATTTAACCATTGTTCTTCTTGAGGTAAAACCGGTGTTTTGTCTTCCCCTGCTATCCAGTCAAGCATATTTTCATCCCTCAGTAGACTATGAACGTCGTGAATATCAATGTTATATCGCCTTGCTTTACCTTTAATTCTTTGTTGCTCCAACTTCAAATTGTACTGAACACTCAACAGATCATGTATTCTCGATGAAAGTAAACGATTGCGTAGTTTGGTGTGGATTCTTTCAAACACACTCCAAATTCTCTCTTATCCAGATGATGTATTTGTTTGACTTAATATCTTTACTGCAATCTTCTGGAGGGATGGATGCTCAACACCATAAGATAACCACCAACTTACAGGATCACCATGTTGAGCCGCAATATGTGCCGATGGTGATGCAAATTGACCTTGCATCATTCGCATGCTTCCCTCCTACAAAGAAAAGTACAATTGTTACTAGAAATTCAATTTACTTAATTAAACATACTTGGAGATGGTATTAGTAATTTTGTACCTCTAGCATGCATTTTGCTTATTCTTGCGCGCGCGGGCCACTAACCATTTTTGATATAACTTCAGTAAGACAAATTTGGGGCTCAAAAATTTCATTATTGATGAGATTGGTTGCTGGGTTAAAGATGTAATAAGGATTGAGAAAATACACTGCAGCATGAAGAGGAGAACTCAACTGACTTTTCCATCGTTTCTTTATTACACATACGATAGAAGCATTTCGATTTGATCACAAACCCATTTGTATAGTTTCCACACATGTAGCAAGAGCATGGAACAAATAACCCATGGTGGGTTTGTCTGAGTCCAAAAAACGAACCATTTTCAATAAAGGACCAACCATTATGCACACATTTTGACACGTCGACCAGAACATCTCATTTGAAATAATATTCTTCACATCTCTAGCTTGTTTAGTTTTTGCCTCAACCGATTTCAGAAATTCTTTGTCCAGAAATAGGCTCTCGATAGCATTACGTTGATCAATGATACTTTTGAAATATCATAGTGAAAAACATTTTAAAACACCTACGTAAGGAATATAAACATGACTATCAAATTATACATATTTCTTATACTAATAATAATCAATTAAAATGATAGTTTTAGAAATATCTCATTTTTTAATGATACAGGTCATCTATTAGTGGGACAAAATTTAAAAATAAATAGGTCATTTATTTAGGGACAGATGGAGTATTAAAAAAGAAAAAAAAAACTTAGTCACAACGTTTTTTAGACACGTACCTTGCTGTCTCTAGTAAACTTTGAACCAAACCCTTTTGAGCATCCAAAGTTCATGAAATCCGATTCAAGGGAAACAATATTCATTTCTCGAGCATGAAGATGATGTTTCGAGTGAGCAAGTTTTAGTTCGAGTTTCTTCGTTAATTCTTCCTAAACTCAAGGCACCTAGTGAAGAGATATCGATAGTAATTGATCCAGTATGTTTTGTTTTTATTTGTTACTCCCTTCGTCCATGTATACTTGTTTAATTATGGTTTTTCATCTGGTATACTCGTGATAAAAGTCTTCAAACATTTGATACTATTGTCATCAGTATATCAAAAAAAATAAAAAGATAAAATGCAATTGTGTAAGGGTGTTTTCGAAAATTTTGTGGAAAATATCAACTTTAATTAACAAGTGTCTATATCATTACACTCCTTTTTGTAAATGGGGCTAAAGGAGTAATCATGTTCATTGAAAATTGTTATCGAACGAAATGTACCAACACAGTGGGTATGAAAAAATATATGGGCATATTGGATTGTGTTTGATAGGGTCTAATTTCATGGAATTTGCCATTTTTCCGTTGTTGTGTTACAAATTTATTTCCATGGGATTGTGACCCCATTTACAAAAAGAACATGAAGTATGTTTTACACTTAATTATACGGGATTTCACACAAAAAATTTCCTTACCTCCCCAGGATACTAATTTCATAGAATATACTTTCCATGGATTGTTTCATTTTCTTGTTATCAAAACACATCCTAATATTATTGAAAGCTTTGCTATCCATTTTTAGTGGGATCCATTTAATATGATAATTAATAGGGGGAAAGCCATTTTTACTAGAGGGAAAGCCAATTCGGTCTAGGATATTTGACTTCTAGTCAATATTGGGTGGCCTTGATTAATAAGCTTCCCCCATCAACTTTTTTTTTTTTTTGGAGTTTAGGATCATCTCTAACAGCGAGATATGAACGAAGATATATATAATAAATGGCCAAGATCGGGTGTCTTGTCGATCTTGAAGGGCTCTGTATGTTCTATTATCTCGTTCAGGACTTGAAGTGCATCGTGTTTTCTCTCATATCACTTCATATAAATCAGGATTTGTGTATCGGTGATGTCTTTGTGTTCGATGGATCATAAGTTTTGTTTCAAGGTGGATGCATGCTAGATCACCTATGCCAGTGGTTTTATTACTCGTACTCTTATGTTTATCGACGTTCTTGCCGGTTTAGAGAAGCTGACAAGAAAATCTGGAAAATCTTGTCGCAAATCGTTATTGCTAAAGTCTCTGCCAAAATATACAAAGAAATTAATTTCTCTACTGTACGATTCTTAGGTGAACAATCATACTAAAACTAAAACTCACATGATTCCAAGTGCATCCATGGCGCTAAAATCTGGGAGAGATACCGGAAACAATGCATTGTTACCAAGTTTTTTTTTTTTTTTTTTTTGGGATTTGTACATTTTTCCCAAGAATTCTAATTCTAAAAGCTTAACAAGGTGAACAAGACTCATGATTGAATAAGTTTTCAGAAGGAGAGCAATTCTTACGATGCTTTTTATTCGAGGTGCAAGATGGAAGCTACACTGAACCCTAAATATGGTGAGCTAGGGAAGACATGGACGCACTGGAAAAATGGATGTGGACCGGCACATTCGCACATACATAGTTAACAAAAAAAAAAAAAAAAAAAAAAAGGGGTTAAAAGGGTTGTGGACGTACACTTAGTTTGGGAAGATTAAAGGCTGATATGGGATACTGAATTCCAAAAATATATTTTGATAGGGGACACTTATTTTAAATCCACCCAATGATGACCGGAAGTCAAATATTCTAGACCAAAGTCAGCTCTCCCTCTAATAAAATTGGCTTTCCCCCTATTAATTATCTTTAATATTCAATTATATTTCATTTTCCACGCCTTAATATATAGGTATAGGCCCAATGGCGAAGAACTTCAGAAAGCTAAAATGTTGCTTATTTGATCTAATAACTTACAAAAAAAAATAATTCAGATATGGGTTGAGCAATAGACGGGTGGATGCGGGTTTGGTATTATCCGCGTCAAGTCCATTTAAATAAGGGTTTGTCTAAATGCATAAACATGGACATTTCCAGTATTATTGTCGATCAATAAAAACAATATATATATATATGTTACCTGCTAGTTTTCTATAATACCTTTCACATTTAAGGATAACACCAACATTAACTTTAGAGTTAGGTATCCGACTAGAGCTGGCAAACGGGCGGGCCAGGGATGGCTTGTTACCAACCCGCGGGTTACAGGTTTAAACGGGCACAAGCTTGCGGGTTGTTATTCTTCCCTGGTTGCCATTTCTTCAACGCTCGCTCGTAGCGGGTTAAGCTTGCGGGCTCACGGGTTAACCCGTAAAAACAATATGAAAAATTAAAACTTCATTAACTTAATTACAAGATCAATTTATGACATAATTTCCAAATTAATTAAAGGGGTTTAGAATTCAGAATTTTTTCCTTCCTCCTCCTGCAAGCAATTCTAATTTTGCAGCTTCAAGCAGAGCTAAACAAAACACTGATTTCCATTTTCATCAATTGTACATAGTACAGAGAAGAATAACAAATTCAAAAAAATCGAAAACCCAAGATGGATTTTGATTAATGACACAAACTGGTAAAACATTACTAGCTCAACAACAGAGTAATCCAATCAACAAAAATAGAATCGAGCGGAAGACAAAGCTAACATAATATATAATGTTGAAAATCCACAAAAGCTATAAGATATATGGAGTGCATCAATTGAACATTAAAACTTTTTAATAGCCATTACAGGTACTCCATCAACTAATACAAAAATCTATAAAACAAAATAAGTTACTCACGTACTGACAACACAAAGTCCAATGAATCTTCAATTGAACAACATCCTCAAAGAATTTCCATAAACAAGATACAAATGAAAACACGGTGTATTGCAAGATATGAAGTTTTAGCAAATCAGTAGACCACCTTTTCACAGTTATTCATCAAAAATCTCAAAAGTAGGGAGTGAAGATAAAGAGACTAATTGACGAAAGTTGTGTTAGATTAGACTTTTTTTCTTTACTCCCTTTGTTTTCTCCGGGTTTTTTCAATCTTTGATTCCTTGGGAATTACCCCATCTCTGCTGCAGCATTAATTTCTTCTTCTGAGAGATCCTGTAAATCAATTTCTCGACTCAACAACACTAATAACAACCATACTTCAATCTTTACTTTTTAAATTTCATACTCAATTATCAGCACAGAGAAAACCCTAATTTTTTTCCTTTTCAATTCACGACTTATTCATCTTCTTTTTACTTAATTAACATCAATAACACCATTACTAACACCAAATGAACCTTTCCCCTCAACTCTCGGTCTCAATCTCTCATTATCATCTCTAATTCTCCACCAGCCGAAGAACGCAGAAGAAGAGGAGTAGCCGAGCAGAAGAAGAAAAGAGAATGATGTCTCTACATTTTGTTTTTAGGTTTAGCCTTTTATACTTTAAACGTGGGGATAGGATTAACCCTAGATAACCTGACGGTCAGGATTAAATATAACTTATTAATTAGGTCAGGTACTGTAGACGGGTTGACGGGTTAAACCCGCGAATTTACGGACTGATCCGGGCTAACCCGTTTTCTCACAAGCCACCATTTTTTCAACCCTGACCCGGCTTGTTTAGAAACCAGCCGAGCCGGGTGCGGGTTTTCACGGGTCAGGCCGGGCCAACCCGCGGGTTTTCGGTTTGTTTGCCAACTCTATATCCGACGGATGGGTGATGTTTCATCCATCTCCAATCTGTAAAAAGGAAGGTTTGAAATTAAAAACACATTCGCGTCCAATCCATTGAGAGACGTATTGGGTGTCCACAAACCAAAATACGAATTGGGAGGGTATAATCCTCAGGTTTGAGTGTTTTTCTCACTCATATTTTCGGATACTATCTTTTCCCGCTCCAATCAAAATATGCACGCATCCGGTGATCACTCTTAAAAGATGGATGGGTCGAGTCGCGGTAGCTGGTTGGATAAGTGTTACTATTCCCTCACTAGGGGTGAGCATGGTTCAAATTGAATTTTTTGCCGCATAATCCGCATTCAATCAGTATATGACGGATTTCAAGTTTGACATCATCATCCAACGCATGTGTGGATGGACGAATTAGATACAGATGACCCAATACATTACTTTTTTAGTTAATATTTTAAATGAGAAAAAAGACTAATAAAAATAATCTGATTTCCATTCTATAATACAAAACAAAACAAAGTTTATCGGCTAACTTAGTCTAGAAATGAGTATTCAATATTTTTATAGGATGGATATAAATCAACAACCGGATGCGTGTATTTTTACAAAACAGCGATCAGGCCTACCATGCTATATGGTGCGGAATGTTGGGCGCCGAACAACCGGGACACTTTGAAGCTCAAGAGTACCGAGATGCGGATGCTGAGGTGGGCATGCGGTCATACGAGGCATGACCGTATCAGGAATGAGTACATAAGCAAGAAACTTATGGTAGCGCCAATCAAAGAGATGCTCTCCCAGCATCGGCTGCGCTGGTTTGGGCACCTCCAGCGAAGACCGCATGATGCTCCAGTGCGAGTGGGGTGCATTAGGCACTCGGAAGGAAGGATGCAGCGCAGAGGCCGACCGAAGCTAACTTGGGATTAGTGCGTAAAGAAGGACATGTGCAATCGAAATCTCTCAGCAGAGCAGGCGCTGGAAAGACAGACATGGAGGGCGGCGATACGCGTGGAAGAGGTAGGTTTCAGGTACGACGACTAACAAACCACCATTTTATTATCTATATTTCGCGTCAATTTCTATGCCACTAAATCAGCGAACACGCAGAGACAACCCTGCAGATGGTGAAGGGGGGAAAACCCCTGTAGCGCTGCAGTTGGCAGGATGTGAAGGGGAAATACCCTGTAGCTTCTGCAACAGGGACAGGGTGTAAGCATATCCGCATTAATGGTCGAGAATTCGTAATCCCTTGAAATGGTGATTACTTACAACCTGGCCCATAAACAATCACGGCGCAGGTAGCGTCAAGTATCTTGCTTGCCCTGGTGCAAGTTGTGCAAGGCTCTGACAGGCCGGCGTAAGAACTATGTTATATTTTTGGGAGATATTCTCCAGTCGACCCGGTACTTGCTACTGGAAAAGACTTTGGATTTGGGGATTTGAGATATAAATCAACAGTCGTGGTTTGTTCAACTAAAACATTGTAAGTGTTTTATTAGTTAGTGTCTTATTAACTGCTCATAATAGATGATTTACTTATTATTTCATTATAAATATCCCTATAATTAACCTAATAAATATATATTTTTATTAATAAATTTTTTGATAAAAGTTACTTTCTCCGTCCCAAATTAATTGAGCTATTCGTAGTTTGCACAATTATTAAGGCAGGGAGAAAATGAGAGTATGTTTAAGTATTTTTTACAAAGAATATATACAGTTATAAGATCTGTTATGGACCCTCATTTTCAAATCTAAGCCTCTTTTTTTATTTCTTACAAATCTAAACCTATCAAACGGATTCCAGCCACTTTCGTTATCTCAGTCAATTTATCGCGTTGACCCGTCAATTTATCGTCAATCACTCATCCAGCGATATCTCATGGATGTGTGAAGATTACCAAAATGTCCTTCCCGTACGTGTGTCAGTTGCCTAGTAACTATCGCCCACGTGTGTCGATCTGAAAGCCTAATCTAGAACGCTGAAATGTCCATGATTATTAAACGGCCAGGATGGACGTACATTGTTCTTCAGAAGAGAGAGATCGAGATTTCATTATCTTCCTTCTTCTTCTCTCTTGTTCTTCGGAGAGGGTTTTATTTTCAAATCAAGAGGGTTTGTGTGGAATTTTTATTGCCATGGATGTAGGAGAAGATTACAGTGACGAGATGGGTTCTGTGAACCGAGATATCGGAGAAGAAAAAATGGGATCTACTGCTATGATTGATAAAGAATTCGAGAGTTATTACAAATCAGAAGAGATGGGTTGGTGGTTGATGCTTAATGAAAATGGATAATGTGCTGGTAGTTAGGTCAAGAATTTGGAGATTAAGGTTTGGTGAAATTGAATTCACAGAGAGGAGATGATTAACTGAAAATGAAGTTGGGGTTCGGTTTGAAATGGTTTTAGGTTCACAGACGAGATGGTGTTTCTGTTGAGCAAAGAAGAAAGAGGAGAAGTTTCTGCTGCTGCTGGTTAAATTGGTGGAAGAAGGAGATGGATCTGGTGGCAGTGATGAGTATCTGAAACTGGTAGTGAGCTGGGATCTGAGAAGAATTCGATAGCATGGATTCGAAGAAGATTGTGGCCATGGGTTCTGATTGTTGTTGCTGGTAGTTGAGGTTTGAATGGGATCATATGATGTTATTGATGATTTACAATTCACAGATTCTAGGTTTCAGATTTTATGATCACATTGCCAAATATTGATGATTTACAACTTATACAGAACATGAATTACGTCCTTACCAATTGAATTTGAAGTAGATTTTCTTAGATGCATTTTGTCTAACAGCTTATAGGCAGGGCAATTAGGCAACAAAACTCTTATAATCTAAGTGAGTTACAATGGAGAATTATGCGTGTCATTTACTTATTGAAAATGCATTTGGAATTAGGTGTTGGAGGTGTGAAAGTTGTTAATTTGAATTCGTTTGCTGGAAAACAATTGGTGGATTTGGTAACTGAAATACGGGGCTTCTCATTGGTTAGTGAAACAGAGATTTTAGCTATAGCAATTGCCGCAGTAGAGAATAAAAATTAGCCTCGCCTTTACCGCTTTGAGACATAAAACCTCAACCCGTATCTGCATAGTGTGGCATTTACAAAAATTTGTTTTGCAGACGGCGGTTGCAGTTAGCTTGGCAGTTCCCATTTTCTTCAAAAAAAACTAACTGCAATTGGGTGAATGTAGCGTTAGTTAAGGGAAGCAAGTTAGTAGTGCTACAGTTGACAGAGAAGGGAGCTACAGTGGTCATCATACCAATCAGTAAAGGAGGGGCTCGAAGCATTCTTGATCTTGTTAGCGAACTGGGGAGGTGGAAAGCTGCAAACAGTGTTCAGGTATTAAAAAGTAAAATTCCGCTTGATGATTGCAATTCAGAGCTGACAAGATACAACAGAATTGTCAGGAAGAGCACGATCATTAAATTATATTTTTAACTCGTTGTTTTCGCCTGTTAAGAGTTTATAGGAGGTCAGAATACTTGACAATAATGATGAGCACTCATGTCACTACAATGTTCATTTCACGTTGATTTTGAGGTGGAAAATTTCAGCAACTTGTGATGAGAAGCTCAACTGTGTGCCAGTGGGAATTCCCAGTCAGGAAGGTAACAAAGTCTTGGCCATTACTGCAGTTTCAGGGGGTGCTGTTGTGGTTACATACCCAGATGGAAGTCACGAATATAGTGTACATGTTCCCCTTAGAAAAATAGGCACAGTACAGCCATGTTCGCTGGTTGCAATGGGTTTTTTGTGGTGGAGAGGTAGTTGGATTCTGGATTTCATGGGGGTGTTTGGCTCGGTTGGAGGAGTCGGGTTGGCTGAGATGGCTGCATCAGTGATGGTGATGGCTAGATTGGCGGACAGAAAATAGAAGTTATGTTAGGCTATCATGGCGCTACACATTTGCACAAGCCTTTGCAACTCAGACCAATCAGGTGAGCCAGACTAGCTGACTCGGTCTGATTTGAAAGAAAGAAAACAGTGACACCGACTTAAATTAGAGATTCAAGGGACTATTATGTCATTTTACTTTCACTTAACGGTGCTAACTTTCCATCCACCGTTTTTGGTCAAATAAGGCCTAGTTTTGTAAGAAATAAAAAAAGAGGCTTAGTTTTGTAAACCATAAAAAAAACAGGCCTAGATTTGTAAAAAACCCTTTTTACAATTATACCTTTATGGATAATAACTAGTGAAACTTAGAAATGATTTATCTTTTAAACTATACCACGGTTTTTCGTAAACTTTATACCATTGAAAATCATTTTAAAACATCTTCGTAACGAATATAAACATGGTTATCAAATTATACATATTTCTTATATTAACAATTATCAATTAAAATGGTAGTTTTAGAAAATAACCCCTTGATTAGTGAGATAGCTCAATTATTTGTGGGACAAAATTTAAAACCAATTAGCTCAATTAATTTGGGACAGAGGGAGTATATCAATAGACATTAGTGGCGGTTGTTGAAGAAGTAGTGGGTGGTGGAAACAGTGGTGGAGGCGGAAACATTAGCGATGGTCAACGGCGGAGCCAGCTTAGAGCATGGGTGCGCATTTGCACACTCATCCCAGCTGGCTCCCAAGCCCAATTGTAACTTTTTTTTTGTTTTTTTTGGTCATAAAGTGGGCTCCTAAGCCCATTTTGCACAAAATTGTCAAGAATTTTTGCACCTCCTTCCTCAGAAACACAAATGCACCCCTGGTGCACACCCATGCTCTAAGCTGGCTCTCAAGCCCAATTGTAACTTTTTTGGTCTTTTTTGCAATAAAGTGGGCTTCTAAGCCTATTTTGCACGAAATTGTCAAGGGTTTTTGCACCCCTTCGGCAAAAACATGAATCCGACCCTGGTGGTGGTGGAAGAATTGATGGCGATAGGTTTTTTTATTGTGGTAGGTGTTGCTGAATAGTAATGAACAATATTAGTGTTTGTACCATGAGTAAAAAACCCACATATTTGGCCAGAATGCTACAAGAACCACCATTTGTCCCCCATTCAAGTCTGCCATTCAGCCAACCAAATCAGTATGCAGGCCATCGAATCTTCCAGTCGGTCAATCGTCAAAGTCAATGACTTGTCAATGATAAAAGTCAACCTTCGGTCAATGAACAAAGTCAACCGTCGGTCAACTATCGAAGCAAAGTACACAGTCGCGCTTCTATCCAGTTTCCATCCATGTTGTCAGCGGTGCAGTGCTGCTAACCAGTTTCCATCCAAGTACTCAGCTGCGCTGCCATCCAGCCTCTATCCATGTTGCCAGTTGTGATGTCAGCCAGCCTCCATCCAGTCTCCAGCCATGTCTCCAGTCAAAGCAGTCTGCCAGTCAAAGATTGATAGTCGCAGTCAACAGCGAAAGTCTACCTTGCCAGTCAAAGTCAAGGTCATTGGTCAAGCCCGTGTCGATTTGGCCCGTTTCCACCGATTCAGTGCAAAAACCTGGAAGAAGATTCTGGAAGTTTTTGGATAAGTTGCTGGAGGGAAGTTCTGGAATGTTCCAGATGACTTGCTGGCCATGCCACTTCCATATGAAGTTTATCTATAAATTAGGGTTTAACCCATGTATTCAACTGTATAAATAGGGAGAATTATAACCCTAAAGGGACAGAGCGGGATACACGAAAATATGCCAACAAACCCTAAAAGGATCAGAAAACCATTGTAATCCATACATCAATAAAATATCTCTCCCAACGAGGATTCTTCCATGGTTGTAGGAAAAACTTGCTGAATCACGTAAAATTCGTGTCTCTCGTCTTTATGCTTGTTTCATGTTATTAACCCTGTTTTCATCAACATCATCAGATTAATCGTGTTCTGTGCCTGGAAATATTTGTGGGTACAAACAATTAGTTATGTGTCGTTAATTACAACAAGTATGATATTGTATTGTGAATGATGTAGTTGGTTGCTCTTAGCGCGATTGAGAAAGTAGTTACTTTTAAATGGGAGGAAGCTTGTGTACCAATTGAAGAGAATGGTCTTGGTTTAAGAACTCTTGATAACATTAACAAAGCTCTTTTGATGAAATTGGCCTGGAAAATACATAATGTAGATGAGGAGTGGGCAAAAAAATTCAAGCTAACAAACTAAGGAAGGGGAATGGATCGATTACTACAAGAAATCTTTTATATGGACTGGTATAAAATGGGTACTAGAGGAGATGTTTAATAACTCTAGATGGATTGTAGGTAATGGGATGAAAATTTTAGTATGGAATGATGATATAAGAATTAAAAGTAAAGCTTTATGTGAACTTTATCCTAACAATCCATAATTACAGTATAATCCTGATATGAAGGTTATGGAGTTGCTAAGAAATGGAGAATGGTACATTCCTCCTGAGCTTTTGGAGATGATTGATATAAATGAACTCCCTATGGTGGATGGTGAAGAAGATAGAAGGGTATGGATATGGACTAACTTTGGAGCTTTTACTGTAGCATCTGCAGTAGACTGTGTAAGATTGCATATGCCTGTGTTAAAATGGATAAAGAAGGTTTGGCGTCATAGTATTCATCCTAGTGCATCAAGTAATGTATGAAAATTGGTGAGAGGAATATGCCCAATAGATGAGAACATGAGGAAAAGAGGATTCAGTCTAGCATTAAGATATCTTTTCCATAAACAGGCTGAGGAATCCATAGAACATATCTTATGGTTCTGTAATTTTAGTGAATTTATATAGCGGTGGTTGGATGGGATATTCTATTGTCTTTTGATGAAGTACTTTCTCTGGGAAAACAAAAAAGTCCAACTATGAAGGAAGTCTGGAGATCAGCAGCTTTTATAACTATGATGTGATTGTGATTTATGAGGAACATAGTAGTTTATGATGATATTTCAACTAATGCAAAAGAACTTAAAAGAAATATTATTCAGTTTACAAAGGAATGTGAAGTAAGAATGAAGGGGGTGTATGTGGAATACTGTGCAAGACTTAAGGATTCTGAAAGCATTTGGTATGGGGTGTAGAAGAGTGAGAAGTGTCAAAATAATCGAATGCTTTTTCCATCTTTCATCTGGTAACCAAATGCTTATGTGTTGTGATGGACCTTCAAGAGGTAACCCTAGTGATGCAGAGTATGGTTTTATTAGAAGAAACAGTGGAGGAGAGGTATTGGTAGCTTGCTTTGGAGGATCAGGTGTACCAACTCTCTTTCTTACAGAAGTCATTGCTATCATATGTGCTTTTGAATGGGCAATAAATAATGGATCCTTACAGGTATGCGTTTAGATCTGATTCTAATGCAGCTATAATGGCTTCTAATTCTAGAAAATTACATTGGTATGTTGTTACCGGATGGAATAAAATTATAGCTAATCGGTCAGTTACATTTTTGATCATAGTTACAGATAAGTAAACTTCTCTGCTGATAGTCTGGCAAAACGAGAAGTTAGTTTTCCTAAAGGTGAACAAAGGATATACTTATACAGGCCTGTGTTGTTGTCAACTCTGGAAATTCCAGATAAAGTTTATTTCAGGTTTAGTTGAGTGAGTTGGTGATCGCCAGGATTATAGGCAATCACTGTTTGTCATTATTATTTTGGTATCAATAGAATTTCTATTATCGAGCAAAAAATAAAAGGCATGTACCAAATATTTCGGGGATGATGCCAAATCATATAAGACAAAATAATCATGATCGTTGGATCACCTAAATAGTACCCCGCTATCTTTGATGCCGAATCATATAAGTCATGGTTTTTAATGTTAAAATAAAATTGACTGCAATACAAAAGAGAATATAACACACACAAAAATATAACAGAATACTTTAATTGACGACATAAGCTTGTTCAATCTAAATTTTAAACATGGCGTTTGTGATTAAGAATTAGAATTACGCCTAACGGTCTACGGGGGTTGAGGGCAGTGGTGGAGAAAAAAATGGTATCAAGTGGTTTTGTAGTTGTGACGGGTGTTAGTAGTTATAAACTATGTTAATTTCGTGTCTTCATAAAACAAGTAACATTTTAAAGTAGAAGATGTGGTTGATCTTTTTAATGTTAAAATAAACTCCGGTAAAATATATCATAATTAAAATAAAATACTGAAGCCGCTTGTCACGTTATAAAATAACTACAAACGATCGACACGTATCAAAATCAGTATATATGAAATTATTTGCTATCGAGCCATGCCGTTTTGGCATGGGTGATACCTAGTAAATCCTATACACCAACATATAAGTATAACAAGTGTTACGGACAACATCCCAAAAGGCAAGTCCTAACAACAAGTCCTAAAACTCGATGAAACAAGTGTTATGGATAATACCCAAAAAGGCAAGTCCTAATGACAATTCTTAAAAACTCGATGAAAGTAAATACTAAGTTGATGAACTTTTACTATACTAGTCTCATATTTTACGAAAATCCATA
The DNA here is from genome assembly GCA_023531105.1 of Papaver atlanticum. Classification (NCBI taxonomy): domain Eukaryota; kingdom Viridiplantae; phylum Streptophyta; class Magnoliopsida; order Ranunculales; family Papaveraceae; genus Papaver; species Papaver atlanticum. Next base: position 47,248 of record JAJJMB010017679.1, read on the forward strand.
TATACCATTAATATTACGGGTGCACATGTCAATGGAATTTTAACAAAACAACTGTACTCAACCTTTTTTCGTTAGATTCCACAAATTACATTTGTATCCGATCCATTAATATAAGCCCGTAGTAAAAATATATAGCTTTAGCATAACAGGTGTATATGTCCAATGAATTTTTAAGACAACACCAGCACTCAATTTAAAATTGGTTGGATTCCATTAATTATATCTGCGTCCAATCTCGAAACTCCATCGGCAAAAAAGGTAGAACAGAACCAATCCCGGAACGAATCCGCGGATTGGATTCCAAATGCCCACCCCTGTCGGGAGAAAGGCCCAAACCCGTATGCACCATGATAAAGTGGGCTCATTACATGGAGTGGCCGACCACCAGGGAGAGGAATTTCTTGAAGGGTTCCCAGGAGTCAACTGCCAAAGGCATGCTAATTTTAGCCTCACGTTTTCTCTATTGAAAATGTGATTCTAATGCAACCCACTTTTGCGTCACCCCATAAGATTCCATGACTTCTAAAATTCAGTACAAATGGTTCGTTCTAGTGGGAAAAAAAAATCTAGTGACAAAAAAAGAGACAAGTTAACATTCCAACTTCCGGCTTCACTCAACAACCAATCTAGTCACATACTACAAAACTATCCATTCTATTACATCAAGTATAAACCGGAACAATTCTATATCTACCGTGGATTGACCATCATGGTCTGTCCTGTACGAGACAGACCTGTGCCTCTCTCTCCCCACAGTTTAACAAGGGTGGGTTTTGGAGAGATCAATTTTATTATTATTTTTAAAATAAGTTGTATAGACAATACATGCCGTTTAAGAACCGAACCTCCTAATCAGTACAAAAACAGACACTATCAATTCTGCTAGTAACATTTATCGCTACGGCAAAAACATGAGCGTAATAAATGGACCACCAACCACCTTAATAATTCAGGTGAGCAGCAGCCAGCCACCATAGACCACACGTTTTCTTCATTTCCTCGAAACCTTTTTCTACAGTTACCATCAGAGTGTGACATATGAATATAAAAAAGTTAGAATTCCCAATACAGAGTGAGTGGGAGACATTACTCACCAGGCTTTACAGTGACCAATATTCTTTTACTTTCTCTTTTGTCTCTAGAATTCTTATAAGCAATATATTTTTCTCTGTTCTTGATTCAAGAATCAAAATCATCTAAACTCATGGCATCATCAAAATTATTACATAGAGATACTGATGATGATCTAAAGATGGTGACTCTGTTTTCTCCTTACAAGATGGGCAGATTCAATCTATCTCACAGGTTAGTAAATTATCCATCCCCCCTCTCTTTTTCTTGAAAATTCACAATATATTTTTCTTAAAATTTGATCACACAATTTAATTGAAAGAATTAGTTGTTGATCAAGGAGTTTCATCCTCTGAAACATCATATTTTAATGGCATGTGATTTATTGTGTGGGTTTGCAATACAGGATAGTATTAGCTCCAATGACAAGATGCAGAGCAATTGATGGGATACCAAGATCAGCTCATGTTGAGTACTATACTCAGAGAGCTACTCATGGCGGATTTCTCATCTCCGAAGGGACTGCAATCTCTCCAACTGCTGCAGGGTAATTTCGTCATTTTAATCTTATTTTTCTTTTTTCTTGTGTTCTTAAAATATGTTTTTCTATCAAGTATTAAATGATTTTCTTGCATCATGTTTTTGGATCAGTTTGATAAAAATTATTAAAAATGAATAAAAATTTAGAAAATTGGAAGTTTTGTGTGACAAGAATGAATAAAATCACATCAGATAGGACAATGGAAAGGATATGGGGAATGACAATATGACAACCACTTCTGATTCCCAATGAGATTTCTTGTCAAAATTCAGGGGTGGATTGATTTTGAATTTGAAGATGATTTTATTTGGCAGCCAGGTGCATGGTTGTGCATGATGAGACTGTCAAGTTTATACATTTTATTTCTGGTTGGTATAGGAATTCAAACTACGACTTCAAATATGAGAATTGATTCCTAAGTCAACATGAGTATTGCATGTTGGTTCAAGTCTCCTTGTAGAATTTAAAATTTACATTGCATGGGTGTTATACTCTGTAGAGATCTCAATCCTTGAAATCTCGCAAATTCAGAGCCCTTTTGTAGAAATCTCAAACTTTGTACTTGTATGAATATGTCGTATCAGGTTTCCACATTGTCCAGGAATTTACACTGATGTGCAAATTGAGGCATGGAAGAAAGTGGTGGATGCAGTTCATTCTAAAGGCTGCATAATTTTCTGTCAATTATGGCACGTCGGCCGTGCATCTAATCAAGGTACATGCAAATCACATTCATCTAAACAACTAGAAATATTGGTCATGTCATTGAATTTGTGCAATTTTACATGATTCAGCTTCGTCTAAAGGATGGTGCACTAATTGTTTGGATGATTCTTCTGTTTAGTATATCAACCAGGCGGGACTAGTGCTCCTATCTCATCTACTAGTGTGCCAATTTCGAAAAGATGGAGAATTCTAATGCCAGATGGGTCTTATGGCAACTACCCAAATCCCAAACCCTTGGAAATCCCTGAAATATTAGAAGTGGTGCAACATTATCGCCAAGCAGCAAAAAACGCGATCCAAGCAGGTTTTGATGGAGTTGAAATCCATGGAGCTCACGGGTACCTTATCGATCAATTTCTCAAGGACGGGATCAATGACAGGACTGATGAATACGGTGGCTCCTTGACGAACCGAACAAAATTCTTAATGAAAGTTACCCAAGCTGTAGCAATAGCCGTTGGTCCAGACAGAGTCGGAGTTCGGGTGTCACCTGCAATTGATCATTTGGATGCAATGGATTCTGACCCCTTCCACCTCGGGTTAGCTGTGATCAAGAACCTTAACAACCTTCAACGAGATTTGGGTAACCAAAAACTAGCTTACCTACATATAACTCAACCTAGATATACAGCATACGGGCAAACAGAATCTGGCAGACCCGGTACAGAAGACGAAGAATTAAGACTAATGAGAGCTTGGAGGAAAGCGTATGAAGGTACATTCATGTGCAGTGGTGGATTTACCAAGGAACTAGGAATGGAAGTAGTTGCCAATGGTGATGCTGATCTAGTATCATATGGTCGTCTATTCATTTCAAACCCTGATTTAGTTAGCAGATTTAAGGTCAATGCACCCTTAAACAAGTATAATCGAGCTACATTTTATACACCAGACCCAGTTGTTGGATTTACAGATTATCCATTTCTCGGTCAGGGAAACACAAAGAAAGAACAACCGTTATCGCGTCTTTGATTTCGCATTGCTGAATTTATTTTGCTAATTGTGTAATCCAGTAATGCAGCTATATACTGAATAATTGAAAGGTCGGATTGGTCTACTGGTCTACTTTTGTCCTTTGAACTATAGTTTGATAGGCCTTATGTTTTTCCTTCTATGGCCGGCAAACTTGCAGTTGTCCTTCATTTTATTCTGATCGCAGACTGTTTGTTAGTACCTTCCAGAAATGTTAAGTGAGAATGGTTGGTTAGCTAGTGGCGGATGTTTTCCAAAAATGTTAGATTTTCATATGGGTTGGATCCGTTTACACGGGTTTGGGTGACATAATCTTGACATGTTGACATGGTTTGGGTGACATAATCTTGACATTTTAGCGCCATTTTTTTTAACGAACCCAACATCATTTGAAAGAAATTCCCCAGCAAATTTCGAAAATGAAGGTCCAAGTTATCTCGAAAGAGATCATTAAACCTTCAAAACCAACACCTCCGCACCTTAGAAATTTCAAGCTTTCATTTCTTGATCAACTTCTTCCACCATTCTACTTCCCCATAGTTATATTCTACTCGGCTAAAGATGGTCATGAATCAAATAATAACGATCAAAGTCGTAAAGCTAATATACTCTAGAAGTGTTTATCTGAAACCCTGACACAATACTACCCAATTGCGGGCAGAATAAGAGATAACATCTTTGTAGAGTGTAATGAAAAAGGTGTAGACTATATCGAAGCGAAAGTTAATGGTGTAATGTCTGATTTTATGAATGTCGACGTAGTTAATCAACTTCACCCGTGGTACATTGTGTTCGACGATGTAGCTAAAGAAGCGCAGTTAGCAGTTCAAGTAAATTTGTTTGATTGTGGCGGAATCGCAATTAGTGTATGTTTATCACATAAGATAGCTGATGGGTCTGCACAAATGACATTCCTTAACAGTTGGGCAGCCACTGCTCGTTTAGCACCTGACAAACAAATCGTGTATCCAACTTTTGATTCAGCGGATATTTTCCCAGCCCTACCACCAGGAGTTCAAGTATCATCACTTGAGTCAGATGATTCCCTCCAAGGACAAAACGTCGTTACAAAACGGTTTCTATTTAGTGCTTCTAAGATCACTGCCCTACGTGCACGGATTGCTACTGAATCAAGTAGTAGTGACATTTTATCAAAATATCCGACTCGTACCGAAGCAGTATCGGCTTTGGTGTGGAAGTCATTCATGGAGACAAGTAGAGTGAAAGTGACACGTGAGTTCGCCTTATCTGTAGTTGCAGGAAATCCTACAACCACACCCAAGTAAGATCTACAAATTCTATTCAAGACATCATGGGAAGAACTCTAAATCATTTTATTAAAAGATAGATCAAATACAAAATATATGAATAGAAACCCTAACTTGGGAAGCAAATAACTTTCTCTCTCTTAAATATCTTATCTCAGCTCACCAAAAAGATCTCTCCCTTCTACAAAGGCCCCTGGCTCCTTTTATAGGAGTTTACATAGTGGAGGACAGCTAATAAAGCCCCTATTTTCGGATCTGGAGCGCGTCAATATCGCTTGGACTTTAATATTGCCGCACGGATTCTTTACAGCCGCGTGGTTCTTGTAATACCCCGATATTCGGCAGTGGTTGGCCGAATGGAATATAAGTAATGATTTGTCATTTCCTAACACCGAGGCCTGATGGGTTCACTTGACCGAGTTGTGGGAAAAACTTCTCCGTTAAGCATGCTCGGCCGGGAGTAGTCACAGGATGGGTGACCTCCCGGGAAGCTGTTGCTGGATAACCGCAGTAGTGCCGTTAAAATCCTACACTGCTGGATAACCGCAATGGGTAAGTGGGAACAATATCGGTGTTAGTTGGGATTAAAAACCACAGTGGGTAAGTGGGAATAATATCGGTGTTAGTTGGGATACAACTAGGGGGTCGTTCGCTTGTGCTCGGGTGGGGGAGTATGCTGGGGGATTATGCCAGATACTGCTCTCATATGAGACAAGGAACGTCTACATTATTCCGAGGCCTTTTCAGCACAATTGGCTCCAGAGTTGGCAGAAAGCTCTGCTATAAAGCGTGATCGGGCGGGAGCAATCCAGGGATGGGTGACCTCCAGGGAAGTTGCTGCTGGATTAACCCAGCGATGCCCGTTGATAACCCCACACTATCGGATAACCGCAGTGGCTAAGTGGGGACAGTATCGGTGGAGGGACGGGTCATTACAGTTCTTCACATTTCTGTTGTGACTTGGTGATGTCATCTAGTTCGTCATCTTGGATATATTGTACGCGTTCGTGTTCGCTTGATACTAAAGGGATTATTTCGCATATCTAATGAGTGTGCCGTATTTTTCACCCACATTTTTCCTCTTCTTGTATCGTTCTTCCGAGAGGAAGTGCGGTATGGGAAACCCTAGCTTGTTATTTCGCCGCACAACCTCATCTTTTTGTATTCTTTTATCTGACATCTTTCCGGAATCTCGGCATGGCAGCCCACATGTGTCCACTTATTGTCTGACACGTCCCCAAAAGGATATGATAACCGCTCCTTCATATCCATCTCTAATCGATGCATTTATGAAAGGAAATGTCTCGGGAAAAGGGGAAAGGATCCTTTATATATCCCAACATGCTTTCTCTTCTCTTTCTTTATTTTCTTTCTTCTTTCTTCTCTGCAACTTTCATCATATCATCTGCGACTGTTCTTCTTCTTCTGTCAGAATTTCGATTGATCGTTACTTTCTACTTCGCATTATTTTTTTGTCATTCCCATCATTCCTTTACCTTCACTTTCCTCATCTTCGAACTCTGTTCATCCTCATCAACATCTTGATCGTCTTGATCTTGATTGATTTGATCATCTTGATTAAGTTATACTGTATTCCCATTCTTACAATGGCTCCTAAACCCGGATGGAAGAACGCCAAAGAGTTCAAAAGGTTGGAAGTGGAGCTTAAAAATAAGGGTATTGTCCTTAAGATTCCTCAATATTCCACCCCTACTTCTGTAATTGGACCTGAATGGTTCGCTCTTGATCAATGGGATTATCAAAGAGTCATTGTTTCGCTTGGACAAATTATGGCTGGTCTTCCCATTCCTCTTTATAATCCCCAGATTCCTCTTTTTTATGAACTCCTTTCTCATGAAAAATTCGCACGCGGTATATTTCAGTTAAGCGGTGATTGCATCAGGATAATGGTGGAGTACGCTCGCCATGCGGTTGGGTTGGGGTCTTCTTATCCAAAGTATGTAACAAAGCCAATAATCCCAAAAGAGTATACAGTGGAGAATTTTGTCAAGCATTACATGGTTACCATTGTAAAGAACGAATTATACCGCTAGGGCGTTCGTTTGAAGAGGGCGGACGGTTTCGTAGAGGATGATAAGATCATGCAGGATGTTGACTTTCATAACACTTGCAATGATTCTGCGAGTCACTCAAAGGATATTCATTGGGTGGAGTTTCCTGTTATTCTAGAGGGCCCTTATATTACGGTTAAGGACACTGATGGGTCAATTCTTCCTCCTCCTAAGAAGTTTGCCGCTTGCAAGCCTTGGGAATTTAACTGGCCGGAGGAAAAAGATGTGGTATGCTGATTTTAACCCTTTCTTTTTTGTTTATTTCCTTTCTTTTTTGTTTATTTCCTTTCTTTTGTTTTTTCTGATTTTAACCCTCTCTTTTGTTTTTTCATAACACCTAAGCTCAGTGCTTTTATGAATAGACTCTATTAGATGCTTCCATCTACTCAAATTGGTTCCTCAACTCCTATAACCAAGATGTTTCCATCCACTTAGATTGGTTAGTGCCATCCTTAATAGGCATAAATTTCTAGGATCTGGAGTTTAATAATGCAACTAAAAAGTTTCTCTCATACCCTCAAACTTAAATCTAACATTTTCCTCAATGTTCTAAAGATGAAATTAAAAGCATGAACAAGGAGAAACTGTTACCACTTGAAGAAAAGAATTAAGGAAAGATATTACCGTGTCGCATGAGCATGGGTTACCCATCAAGAAGTGCTAAGTTTAAAGTCTTCAGCCAGACTAAGAAAGGATTAGTCACCTTATAAAATCATAAAGTAATAGCCGGAATATCTATGGGTCATCAAAACCAAATAAAGCTATCACAAGTAAAAGGAATCTGCAACATGCCAAGAAAATTAACAAATAAAGCACACCCTTGTCTAGTTTCCTGTTTAAGACAACTACATCTAGCTGTTGTTCAGGTTCAAGCTCTATGAAAGGGTCTAAATAAATTTCTCGGGGCTTGTGTTCCTCATAGGTAAGATCCGATTTATCATGTTGTTGAGTCTGGAAAAACTTAAATAAGGATTTAGAAGCACATAACAATAACCCGAATAATTGGGGATCCTCTAAGTCAATCAGATTTGACTCACACAGTTGACCACAGTGGTGGTCATTCTTAAGCAAATATGTCAAACTAATCTCCTAAAGTAATTAGGTTTAGTCTTAAAACTTAATAACTGACACATTTGAATTTCATAAGTTCCCACAGTTGGATAAAAAGTTTTTGGTGGGAAAACAAAGTCAATCGAGGTATCGTAGCCTGGGTTAACCACATCAACCAGAGGATGGGTTTCTAACAATTGAACTTCTTTATGGACAAAACTAGGTTCATGAAAAAATGTATGAGGATAATCTTATAAAATGGTTTAGGCTTAGATGTCCAGTCCTAAGTGAGGGGACTTTCTGAGAGTTAAAAGTAAGGCACCAGGAAAGTGATAATCACCCCCAAACTTAGAGTTTTCAGTGTCTCTAGATAGATTAGTCACAATCTCCCTAATTTTTAGATCATCAGATTCTTGAAAATACTAAATTGATTTTTCTAAGTTATTATCAGGTAGTGCATCTCTACTCATCTCTACGAGTTCATCTTCTTTGTCAAGGACTATTGTTTCTAGATCTCTAGACTTTAAAACAATATTCTCGGAATAAACCCGTTCCTCTAAACCATCATTGGCTCTGTAATCAAAAGGAAATACTACAACGTCTAAAACGGTGATATCTCTAGTCAAATCCTCATCCTTTTGAATAGGTGAATAATCATTAAAATTATCGGGATTTGGACCAAAAATAGTACTATAATTATGAAGCTCAAGTGGAGTAACAATTTCCTGATCACTATGTCTACATATAAATGATTATTTATCAACATTATCCTCATAATCATCATTATAATAATATGAAAATGGTTGAACCTCATCTAGAGTAGTGTCTCCATTTCTAACCTCATCATTAGGTGAATAGTAACTATCCTCATTTTCAATGGTGAAACTTGGAACACTATGTTGGAAATTCAGATTATTTCGAACAATTCTTGCATTCGTCTCAGCTATCTGCTTGAGGGTATCTTCTAAAGAAGGTTTACTTATTGTTGTAGTACTTTCATCCATAACTACACTATTCATCTCGGCTAACATACGTGTCGACTCAGCTAACTTCCTGAGGGACTCTTCTAAAGGAGGAATAGGAACAGAGGGATCATAAATTACTTTTCAAAAGTTTGATTGTATCTTCCAAAGATGAAGAATCTTCTTGCTCGAAGGACCAATGTGCGTGTGGGTAGTAATTGGACTCACCATGGTATGACCCATAACCTTCAAAAGGTTGGCGTTCCCAACCACTATTCACACTACGGTCATAAAAAGAGTAATGTCCATATTGTTCAGTTGGATATTCGTTGAATTGGCTATTGTAATACCAGTTCGACATTCTCAACACAAAATAAACCTACTGACAGGGGATTCGTGGGTGGATAGAGTCTTACCTCCCGTACCAGACGGGCGATGAACCGTTGAAGTCGACTCAGGCCACTGACTCCGATGTTAGTGTACGAACCCGATGGGCCGAGACAGTATTGTAACTGTTGTCCTTCCCTGGAGCAGTTTTATTTAAATTAACCCTTCCTTAGGGTTTAAAAATAATAATGTCCAAAAATCCCAAAAATAAAAGATTACAAAAATAAAATCCTAATTACAATTTCTAAAAATAAAAATAAATAAAATCTAAAAAAAATTCTAATAAAATAACTATATACAAAATCTTCTTCTTCATTCCTTTTGGATTCCTCTTTTCTTTCCTTCTTTGGATTTGCTTTTCTTTTCAGTACTTTTTCTCTTTTTCCTTTAGCTAAGCTCCAAGTCTAAAAGCAAACAGAAAATACCAAAACACGTAAAAAAGAACAAAAATAATAAAGATAAAAATAAAACCTAAAAAAAAATCTAAAACAAGTCCGTGTCGGCGGCACCAAAAATTTATGTAATTGTAGATAGTGTTAAGAAAGGTTGTCGTTCACTCGGACTTGATGAGATTGATTTTAAGAATTAATAAATAAAAATACTTACACTTGCATAAATATACAAATTATGGTCACAGGATGAAGAGACACTGGGACGCAAGATTTCACTACTTCTCATATTCTTGTGTTCAGTCATTAACTCTAGACAATATAGCTCAAACAAAAGAAGTTGTGACTCTAATTCTTTGCCAAAAATATATTTCATAAAACATTAGTTGTAAGCATGATGCATCAAAAGTAATTAAAACTAAGCATGCGACATCAGACAAAATAACAAGTAATTAATAGAAATCATAAAGCAATTAAATTTATGCAAAAAGTCATATAAAGAATTAATTCATTTACCACAATCATGAAAAGTTGCTTCCTCCGTTGTCCCAGTGATGGGGTTTAGCTCCACATAGTAAAAACACACTCAAAAAGATAACTCATAGCTCAAATGGTGTTTTTATTGAAGAAAACTAACAAAACAGAGGTTCGCAACGCTTTGCATGCGTCACAGAATCCACTGCTACAATTACACCTCTGAACAATGGTTGCAAAGAACTGTTACAAAATACGATAAGAGAATAGTGTGTTGTCACTGTTGTATGTCGCTGCAAAGACTATTGCAAAACCGTGAATAAACCACGGTATATTAACGACAGGCTTTGGCAGCTTATCGTTCTTCGTCTTCTTCTCTTCTTGCAGGTGCAGAAAGCTCTGCAACTTCTTGTTCTTCGTTCTGTTCTCACCCCAATCACTCCATCCTCTTATCAGACGCCCTTCTCCCCTTTATATATTCACCAACCCAAATATATCACCGAGTAAATGCAAATAATCTCGTAATAAATTCTGTATTCTCCACAGGACTTCACGGGAAGATAATTTTCTTTTATTGCTTCTCACGCTTTCAACTGGTGTTTACTCTCTCCAAACACGTTGCAATCACAACAAATATTGAGTCAATCCCCCTTCTAAACACACGCCGACCTCTCCAAATCACATGGAAAACACGGGAAAGAAAAACAAACTCTCGTGTCCCTGTTTTGGCAAGGTAAGAAGAAATCTTCTTCCTTTATCGATTACAGACCATATATCATCCCTGTTTTGTCGCTACAACTTTATACCAAACCATTTGCACGAATAAATCGCACAAAATCCTCCCAAAAATCATCACAGAATCTTTGTATATATCTCCGGCCCCTGTGTACTTCCAAACATGGTTTTCTTCCCTTTTTTCAACGAAACAGGATTATACTAATCCAAACAACCTGAGATATCCGACAAAATCTCACAAAACTCTTCACAGTTCTCTCCAGAATATTACGCAGGAATAAAAGGAATTTGCCGCCAAAACCAAATTCATCCGAGGAAGAAGGAGGTGCCCCCCAGCGAAGTATGGGGTGTGAATAGCAGGCGGTTGTACATAGTAAATAGGGTACCCCTTATCAACTGGGTGTCCCTTATCAACTGAGTGCCCCTTCAAGGAAGCTTACTGTTAGAGCAGTTCTCGGTCGAACTCGCAAGCGTTGCTATCTCAAGCTTGTTTATCAAGTTTAGTTGCCAAAACTATACGTATTGATTTCTAGTCTACTTATAGCCAAGTCTCGGACATGGATAGAAAGTGTAGTTGAGCTCTAGACTCCACGAGTTCATCATGCAAAGACGAAGAACTACTCAAGGAACTGGTGGATCTTCATCGACAAAAAGGTATGTGGAGACTTGAACTTATCTATCACTCAAAAGTCTATCTACTCTATCTCCTATCTTGAGACAAAAGTCGTATTGCTATATAGACTTAATACGACTTCGATTATACACATTTGCTATTTCGAGCCGAGTTTATCTCGCCTATCTATTTCTCGAACCATATCCTGTATTTTCCAACATATCAGTTTCGGAGGTGTGCAACGCCAATATCCGTTGGACAACAAAAAATACGTTGGTGAAAATAGATAATAAAAATAAGGTAAATAAAATTAATGGACCAACGTTTGTTAAACGTATAGAAACGTTGGGTATCGTTGGTAATTTTGTAATATCGGACATTTCCACTGGTTTTTAGTAGTCTTTTTTATTTAATCTCAATTTCTTTTATTTGGAACTTAACGGATAACTCTCGGTTTCTCTCTCTCTCGTTTTTTCTATCTTTCAGAGAACGGAACCAAAACCTCCAGAGATTAAAACCTTTCTCTCAGATTCACAATCAAATCCAAAATCTCTTTAGGTTTACTAACAAATCAAAACCTGAGTTTCAGTAATGAAAATCTAGAAACCTTGTGCAACGCCAATATCCGTTGGACACCAAAAAATACGTTGGTCAAAATAGATAATAAAAATAAGGTAAATAAAATTAATGGACCAACGCTTGTTAAACGTACAGAAACGTTGGGTATCGTTGGTAATTTTGTAATATCGGACATTTCCACTGGTTTTTAGTAGTCTTTTTTATTTAATCTCAATTTCTTTTATTCGGGACTTAACAGATAACTCTCGGGTTTTCTCTCTCTCTCTCTCATTTTTTCTATCTTTCAGAGAACGGAACCAAAACCTCCAGAGATGAAAACCTTTCTCTCAGATTCACAATCAAATCCAAAATCTCTTTAGGTTTACTAACAAATCAAAACCTGAGTTTCAGTAATGAAAATCTAGAAATCTCGATCTATCCTCTAGAACCCTAAAAAATTCCTAAACCTAGAACCCAAAATCAATTTTGTTCATGATATCCGAAATCAATTCATCTGATAGTTGATTATCATCAGGTATAAACCGTTATTTACTAGTACCGTTGTTTAATTTTGATTTTGTTGGTTATCTTCTGATCTATTTCTTGACCTAACTCTATGAAATTGAGTCTTATTGCATGTACAGATTTACATTATGTAATTTTTAAAAATGGGTGTATTTAGATTTCAGTTTAATGTGTTTATTGAAGTTGTTATGGTGTTTTGAAGTTAGGGGTTTTACTTGATGTTTTGAAGTTAGGGATTCTACTCTAACTTGTGATGTTTTTTCTTCTTTTGGTATTACATAGAACTTCAAGGCATGGGTGTGTTTTATTGACGGTAGTGGTTTGTGTATGCGAAAATGTTTAAGAATGATGTCTGAGCTTTTCATTCTATGCAAAAATGTTTATGCTGTGTAAATGTTTTCCATCTACAATTATAAGAATTTCTATGTAAAGTGGTGACACAGTCTAAATATTTTTCATTTTTTTAGTAGTCTAAAACCTAATGTTTGGTAGGTAGCATGAGCTAGTTGTGGGCTTACTTTTAGTTCGTTTGATTTGGTAGGGGATAGTTAGCATGTTTTTGCTTCATAGCCATCAGTATTACATGGAGATAGTACCAGACTATGGAATCTAGCTTGATATATTAGCTAATTAAGTTCCCATAGAATGAGTGTCAGATAAATGCTTAATGTACGTTTTATAATCAACAAATAAAAATGATGATTTCTTAATTATATATAAACCAATGGTGCTCCTGTTATGTTGTTTTTGTAGTGTCTTCTATGACTTGTTATTTCTTGAACTAAATCTCCATTAACTCAAAGTCAGTGTGCTGATGACGTTTTGAATTTTTAAAATTATATGAGATCTTTTCTTTGCTCGTAAATTGTTGAGTATTATTTGTTCATTTTTCTCCCCGTTCAAGTCACCTGTATGTCGAAATGATATCTTTCTTATTATGCGCAATATATCTACTATATAGTTAGTGAGCAGGAAAATACTTGTCCATCTTTTTGTTTAGTTAAATGGACAGGGAAACTACATTGGTAGTTCTGAATACCTCAATGGTAAGGACATTCGAGTAAGCTTTGAAGTGGTGGTATACCATATTTCGCATTGCAGCGTATAGCTCGTACGCTAATGACATTTGAATTAGGACTGTTGAATATGAGTTTTTATTCCATTGATTGGTTGCTTCAATATTTAGTTTCCCATGCTTAAGTAATTTTGAAGTACAATAGGTAGTCCCTCAACCTATTAAGTGGGCTTGTAGATCAGCTAAATCCACGTTTTGGATTTTACTGCTTAAGTATGTATGCTTGTACTCACTCCTTAATCAGTCATGTGTCCCAGATGTTATCATTATTATACACTAAGCAGGTGAAGTAAGATTGTGCACATTTTTAACAACTCCTCCCTGGATTGTTTGTTTTCCTTGTTGGTATGTGCGCATTTGCTATATTAAACAAGAGGTTGCCTCTTAGTCGCCATATTTCATAATGCCTCTTAGGGTATGGGGTCACATTTAACAATCCCATATGAATATTATACGTCGCTTTTATACCATTCATGCTTTTCTTTCCTTATAATGTTTTGAGGTGATATCTAATTTACCATTTCCTTGTTTTGAAGTAAGATTCTACAGACTTCTTTTTAGGTGTTTTTGGGCTGTAGGAAGATTAGATAGACTATGCATCTATCTACTCTGTCTTTATTAGTTTTTTGTGGTTTCTATGCTTAATGTAGTATATCGTGTGTATATATATATATATATTGTCTCTTGTTCATTTTAGTGTCAAACCTTTTTAACTCCGCCAATGCGAATGCGTTGCCGGTCCCAAGCCCGGATAAAGGAAGAGGGAGAAGGTTGGTATACTCCTGACATATTATATGGAGTTGCTCTTTTCTTTTCTTTTTCAGGTAACGGGTTTCCTTGCACCATTTTGGTACCGGTTCTTGACATTGATTTCCTATCATTCTTACTGGTAAGGGTTCTCTACTTTTCACTGTTCTTCTATATATCGGGATGATGTTTCAAGTTTGATGTGGTGATTGCAGTTCAGTTACTTGTGGAGTATTGAAGAGTTGCTATTCAATTCGATGCTAACCGGCCGGTGTTCCTATCTGATTTGTTTTTGAAAAGTATGCATTTGAATCCTCACCAATTCCTGTTTGCTGGTGGTTTTGGAGGCATTAACATTTACGCAAGACCAAGAATTCCTGTTCCATATGCTTTGCCTACTGCAGATTTCACTCTACTTGTCGGTGACCGCTACCGCACCAACCATAAGGTGCTACGGAATTGGCTAGACTCGGGTAAAGCACTTCCTTCACCAGATGGTCTTCTCTTAAATGGTCGAATGCGTTCACTCTTCAGCGGTGATCGAGGTATTGTAATCTCATTGCACATTATGCTATTCAGCCAATGTAATAGTATCTGTTCTGTATAGTGAAGAAGTTTATGATTGAACTGGGTATTGAAAATATCTGTTTCAGCAAAAACTTACATGTTTAGGATCACAAATATTGGCCAATCTGTTTCTGCTCAAAGCTATTATGATTCCCTTGACATCCATGTGGGCCAATCTGTTTCTGTTCTAGTAATCTTCAACCAACCGGCCAAAGACTACTACATCGTAGCTTCCACACGATTCACGAGAGTCAATCTTACCACAACGTAAGTGTTGCGTTATACTAATTCCCAAACTGATGCTTCTGGGCCATTGCCAGTGGCTCCTACATTACTAACACACTGGTCCATGAAACAAGCTAGAACCTTCAGGTACTGAAACCTACGCCATTTACATTCTCCCGGTAGATGAAAATATGTATGATAACCCTCTTTTACATGTACCTTCTTTTGCTGCTAGACTCAGGAATAATATCTTATGATTTAATTTTATTTCTTCTTTTCTCGTCTTTCTTCATAGCAGGTGGAACTTAACAGCACCGGACCAGCATTTTGAATATCATGTCCATAAAGTGGGAAGTTTATTACTGAACTACAAGATCCTGTCCAGAGGTATCATTTTGAATATCATACTTCCAATCAAACTCATATATTATCAAAGTGGAAGTTCCTAGAGCAAGTGCATTTTAAACAGTATGCTCAGTGGCTGCTATTTGATCTCCAGATCTTGTGTGCATACTGTGGCTGCTATAAGAACTCTTTCCCCAGTAATATAACAAAGTTGCATATGTGTATATTTTGTATTAGCATGTGCTGTTATGTATACCTTGCTTAGATGCTTTACTTGATTAACCATCTTCTAGGAGATGATCATGATGGGTCTACAGTTCTAATTGGCAAATATTTATCCTCTTGTTTTACTTTTTAGATTTATCATGTCCAGGGTAACCGGTATGAAAACGTGCATAAATCATGCCAATGAGTATTGCAACATTTGAATTTATCTGAAGCAACATCCAACTACACTTAATCAGCTATTCCTATCTAATTTTATTTCTGAATTGATTTTTGTAGTTGATGAACTGCCTCAAACTACACTGAGCTTGCTCGATTCTATCAGAATCTCAAGGACCGAAGTTTGAATATCACATTTATATGGCACTAGAAATTCGATAGGTAGTTGGGAGTTACAACGAAACTTGTGATAACATCATATTAGCATGGTCTAGAGACCATTTTCAAACTAGGAAGGCTTTTGCAACAATAACCATTCTCTTCATGAGGTGCTTATCCACACATACCTTTGCGACTGCACTACCATTGCCGTCGCTATGGGATCACATGTTCTTACTTTGTTTCCATGAGTTTATTTCTGAGTTACTGGTGAGCTAGTGAGGTTCGAGTTTCCATGTGTGGTTGTATGGGTTGCCTGAACTTGCTGAATCAGCTTCTTGTACTTAAGCGGTGAAATAACAAAAAAATTATATTTGTATTGTAGGTAAGAATGATTTTCTAGTTCATGCAAGAGGAATATTAACCAGATTCTTGTTTGGGTTATTTCTTTTATAGGCGATTCTTGGTGGAACGGTTCAAGTCCCAACTCTTACCGGGGATGTTGTTCTCAAGGTATGTGGAGTTCTTGCTTTTACTTTATTGGATGAAAGATCAATTTATTGTATCTGGAAACTATGGGAAAAATCCTGAACTGCCCATCTGTAGTTCTCTGCTCATAATTTTTACGACGACCATATCTATATTTAGTATTTTTTATTCAGTTATGTATTCAGAAATTATCCCAGGTAATGTAATTTTATCCCGGTCTTGGTTACAGGTTCCTCCTGGCACTCAACCTGGTTAGAAGGTTGTACTGAAGAGAAAAGGTTAGAAGAGTATATGGATGTTTTTAAATTTTATGCAAATTTCCAACCTGTATATGCTCTTAGTGATTGAGTGTCTCGCGTATGGAATTGGTATAAATGGTCATACTTCAGCCAAAGTAAATCTTGATAGGTCCATGCATTTAGTAATGTACTAAAATTGATTATGGTCTATCACCTATGGATTTCAATATCTTTGATGCACTCCATTCGGTCCCTCAAATCCTTAGTAAATTTACTGCACATGTATGGCAATCTCATCTTATATCTATTTCCAAAATCCTTGAACCAAAGTATGCGTACCTTGCTTCTTAGGATAACTGGAACTAAAGTACGCATACCCGTACACGTACTGCCGGAAGTACACATCCCGTGAATTTCTGCTGGAGTTTGTGAACTGAAAACAAACTTAAACCGGGTACTTAAGTATGTGTACCGGTATGCATACTTGAGTGGGTTATTTTCTAAAAACGGTTTATTCGTGAACTTAAATTTATATAAACTAAGGAATGCATACTTGCAAATCGTGGCTATAAAGTTCATGAATCGATTCGAGTGAATCAAAATCGTTTTTGTTTCGATTGTGTCTTATATACTTCTATGAGATCTAAGAAATTGAACAACTCTCTAACTAGTTCTTTTGAGTCATTTGAACTAGCTATGGTGAAGATGAATAAGGTTGATATAAAAGTGCTCATATGGCTAACCATTTGGTTAACTACTGTTGAACCAATGGGGTGTACACGTTTAGGTACGATTACACAAACCTAAATGGACGTGCATTTCATTTGTGTATAACAAGCTAAGTTCGATCTAATGGTTGAAAGATATTAGCTTGAATCTAATCAGGTTTTCATCTAACGATGAATATTGAATGCTTTGTTACCAAGGTAATAAATTTTAAACCCTGATTTGGAGACTATATAAGGAGAACTCTAGCAACTGGGAAAGTTAATCCCCACACCTCCTGTGTGATACTAGTTGTATAAGCTAGAGTCGATTCTCCTTTAAACTTAGGTTTCTACCGAGACCCTGTAGGTCAACGACTTGAAGACTTCATTTGGATTGTGAATCCAGACCTAACTATTTTCTCTGTAGTTGCGTGATCTGATCTTGCTGTTTCTATCGTATTGAGTACAATTGTAAAATTGGATCGAGATTAATTTCTCCGATAGGAAAGATAGAAAAGTAGTCACAAACATCTTCGTCTCATCGTTTGTGATTCCACAATATCTTGTTTCGCTAGTCGATTAAGATTTTTGTGAGGTGATTGATAATTCTAGGCTGTTCTTCGGGAATATAAGTCCGGGTTATCGATTGGTCCCTGTTCACCTTGATTTATCAAAAGACAGAACAAAACTCGTAGATATTTCTGTGGGAGAAAGATTTATCTATTCCTAGACTTTTCTGTGTGAGACAGATTTGTTTATTAAAGTCTTCGACTTTGGGTCGTAGCAACTCTTAGTTGTGGGTGAGATCAGCTAAGGGAATCAAGTGCGTAGTATCCTGCTGGGATAAGAGACGTAAGGGGCGCAACTGTACCTTGGATCAGTGTGATATTGATTGGGGTTCAACTACAGTCCAGACTGAAGTTAGTTTGTAGTAGGCTAGTGTCTGTAGCAGCTTAATACAGTGTGGTGTTCAATCTGGACTAGGTCCCGGGGTTTTTATGCATTTGCAGTTTCCTCGTTAACAAAACTTCTGGTGTCTTTGTTATTTCTTTTCCGCATTATATTTTGTTATATAATTGAAATATCACAGGTTGTGCGTTTGCATCGATCAATTGGTAAATCCAACCTTTGGTTGTTGATTGAAATTGGTTGATCCTTGAACATTGGTCTTTGGTACCGATCAAGTTTATTTCTCTTGTATTCAATCAGACTTGCATATTTCTATTTATTTGAGTTGGGATTGAATCGAGAAATTGAGATATAACTCTTTGATATACTTTTTATTAAGATTGAGTCTGACTGTCTAGTTGATTCTCTTAAAAGTATATTAGAGTTAGTCCATACAGATTGCTAAGTGAAATATTGGGTGAGGTTGTTAGACCCCCGCTTTTTTAGTTACCCCTACCGGGTTAGGGTGGGATCTTCCCATCCAGTGATGCCAACAATCATTTGTGTTCTTGGCCACTTATCCCTCCGCCGATATGGCTTATGGTTACGAGACCACACCCTAAGTGGGGTTTCTTAAGGACCGAGTGTATAATAGTCAGGACTTGCCAAGAATGGCCAGGTACGCTCCAGACGCCCCAGGCACTCTTGACTCAACCGTGTACCTCGGCGCCACGATCGAGTTTCTACACTCCTTAGGAGAGAGCTTTGTACCTTAGTCTTTCGACTAAGGCGTCTCTGCTGGATAGGCTTTTGTTTCGACCTAAATCTCCATGACTATGGTTCCAGTATCGGTGTATCTTTCACCCGAGCCATGCTAACTAGGTTCTCCCCAATTATGACATGCGGTAGGTCTTATTGTTTCCTCTTGCTGTTATGCGAACTAGGGTGCACACAACAATTGGATGCCTAGCCTCCCTAGTTAGAGGTTTTAACTTCTATTTCCTTCTATTAAGGTCTTATTATAAGGTCTTATTTTTTCCTTTTTCTTCTACTTGTATTTTTTATGAAATATTTAATACATATAAAGAAGAAGAATTTTTCATTTTCATCCATACGCTTGTTTAGTACAATTCTGATTTCTTCTTTCTTCATTTTTTCGCCTATATAATAACTACTTGTTATAAAAACCCCATATCTAAGATGACTTGTTTGCTTCCTTCGACCTTTGTGCTTCATTAAGTTCGCATACGGACTATTTCTTCTATTGTATTATGATTGCCGCATGAACCATACTTCTTCAAATATACTTGGTTCCAAGGTTGGCCAAGTTGTCCTCCCTCATTTTGTCTTTTATCATCCATCAACTCGTACATTCCATTTCCAATAACTTTCTTAACGATGTATGGTCCATCCCATGCATTCTTTATTTTTCCATTTCCATTTTTCTCGTAGGGCGGTGTTTGTCTCCATACTAGCTCTCCAATCTGGAATTTTTCCTTTTTTTACGCGCTTGTTATGGTCATCTTTTGGTGCCGAAGTTGTCTCCTTAGTGGAAATATTTTTCATTTCTACGCTCTTATTCACAACATCAACCATTAATCTTTCACTTATTTTGTCTTCTTGTATACTCTTCTTCCAATTTCTCCATTTACTTGCACGTTCTTCACTTTTGTCCAAATCAATTTCATTACATGTTTTTGCCTCATTGGTGTCTCCTCTTATTACTCCAACGCCTTGAGGTAAGGGAAATTTGATACATTGATGAAAGGTCGAAGCCACACCAAGAATGCTGTGTAGCCATGGTGAAAAGACGAGAGTACCCAAATATACCTCAATCTAAAACTTTTCCACCTATAAGTCCTTTTCCGAAAGTGATTGTCTATGAACTAAGTCGAGACAATAAAACTAATCGGTTCACACTTCGTGTGATCGTCTATGGATACGAGATCAAGACAATACAACAACGAAGTATGTTTACTTGATAATAGGTTCGGACTTAAACAAACTCTAGGGATTGTCTATCAAGTAAAATAGGAATTAATGTTTGTGTGATTTACTTTAAATTATAATAAACACAATTATAATTAAGGAAAATAAAAGTAAATGACACAGCAAGATTTTGTTAACGAGGAAACCGCAAATGCAGAAAAACCCCGGGACCTAGTCCAGAATTGAATACTCTCAGAATTAAGCCGCTATACAAAATCAAACCAACTTCGTATAGTTGAGACCAAGCAATTAAACCTATAATTCACCTAGTTTCCTCGGTATCCCTGCGCCTCCAACTTGCAGTAAGTCACATACTTGGAAAATTCCTTTGGCTGGTATTCCAAACAGTAAAGGAACAACAAATCTGTTCGGTAACAACTCTTTTCAAACAACGTGATATGAGTTTGACAAAGGATATTCCGTTCAACCAATAAACTCTTTTGTCGGGTCCTTAGATCAATCTCTCAACAACTACCGAAGTAATTGTTAGATTATGCAATCAATACTATTAATCACAAAGAAGTGTATTGATGCCGATATACTCAACTAATCAATCCAATCTATCACAAAGATAAACCGATTATAGTTGGATCCATTTCCAGCCGAAACAAGTATTGTGCACACAAAAGATTATGAACCCAAAAAGTCCTCTTGTCTTCAAATCTTCTTTGATCTTCAATCAGCACCTGCACACAATCAACTTGAATCTCTTGTAATCAATCACACACAGAACGGAGTCTGTTAACGTTGGATTATCACAAGACGTATTTAGATTTACAAACAGTCTAAAGATCCTCGTCAAAACTTCGATCTAGTTTGAGTGAATCTTATATCAGAAGAGAAGATTCTCAAGTATAAACAAACTAGGTGCAATCAAAGTTCAACAACTGTTAGTCAATCAAATCAATCAAAAACGAACTAGGTGCAATCAAAGTTCAACAACTG
Source organism: Papaver atlanticum (assembly GCA_023531105.1). Classification (NCBI taxonomy): domain Eukaryota; kingdom Viridiplantae; phylum Streptophyta; class Magnoliopsida; order Ranunculales; family Papaveraceae; genus Papaver; species Papaver atlanticum. The sequence continues at coordinate 68,350 of JAJJMB010017679.1, forward strand.
CAATTATCTAGTTTCCCACCAACGGTACTAATAGAGCTTCTCAATCCCAAAGAAGTCTTTAAACCGAGCGGCCTTAAGAGATTTCTCCTAATTAAGGTACTTTCCTCTCCGATAGGCGGCTCCACCAATAACAACATAACTAAGGTACTTTTGCTGGATCTGAGGATTAGTTTGCTAGAAATGCAAACTTCTATATTTATAGATAAGGAAGTTTGGACACCAAGGAATTTCCAAAACCGAATATTCTCAAAGATATGCAATAAACACAAAATCGTTTTTCATAACTCCTAGAAATGCAATGTCCAAATATTGACCGAAATCCCAATAGAAAAATCTATAATAAGTAAATGCACATAACTAATTATTATTTCTAAAGATATGCATTTAATTGCTAGAAATTAAATAGCATATAAAAACTAAGAAACCTTAATTAAAAGATTCTCAATTTATTTCGATCCTGGGATTCTCCTTTAGCTATTAAGGAATATCTTTGAACAATTAATGATAAGAGTTACTGCACATGTTCAAAGTATGTCGACATCTTTACTTTGCAAGTCCTTTTTCATACTTACAATCTTGGAACCGATTTACCACACTTCCAAACAAGTTTAGAATTGGTTCATCTGACTTCCAAGAACTATGTGATTGATTATCCTATCAAATCACCAATCATGGGTTTCACGGTTCTACCAAAACAAGTTCGGTTCTACCTCCATATGAGTACTGTGCATAGTCACGCTAGTTACCAAAACTCGGTTGACTAGGTACTGGGATCGGTTCCCCACATACTTATGGTAACTACCTGTATTTGCTGCACATGTCCATAGGATCGGTTCCCCCAAAACTACAAACTTGTTGCACATGTTCATCGGATCGGTTCCCCCATCTACTAAAAACGTGTTGCACCTCTTGCAAAGATCGATTCCCCTCTTGTAAATTTTTTGCACCTCTTACTAGGATCGGTTCCCCAATGGCTAGATAAAAGTTGATATTTACAAGGCATCGATCATACCATCTTGAGTGATTACTTAAGATCGGTTTCACTAATAAAATTCATACCAATGCATAAGTCAGGCCTTGTGAATACTTTTACCAAGATACATAAACAAGTTTATGAGCGGTTATACTAAAGTCACATATTGGTAATTCAAAATAGATTTGTAATGAATAACAATACCAATAAGCCTAGCGATTTCCCTTTCGATTCACAAAACAAGTTTATGAACTTACTTCCTTTAAACGAATGTAAAATATTGTTTCCTAGGATGAAATCTTCACTCATACCCATACATAATCACAATAGCATTCATATGATCATGTCGATGTCTTATATACAAAGTTTAATGGTTAAGCAATAAACCTCGTATTGTATTCTTTAATACTATGTCTAACTAGAGTATCATACACAGCTTCGCAGTTATGTTTTCAATATGCATGACTTGAAAGATACGTTAGGGAATGAAACATATCAAGTCAAGTATTACTAACCTCAAGAGGAAGGATGATGTTGTCGTTGTAGCTCCATATTTCTTCACATTCTTCAAGTCTTCATGTAATACTTGTAAGTCTCATATCCTAACACTTTCAAGCTAATTTATACGAAGTTGACTCTAGTATATAATCAAGCGACTCTTTAAATGAGTTTTGATTCACTAAAATATGACAACCAAACTTGACATACCAACGCTTGGTGGGTTCAACCGAGCTATGCTCTAACACATGGTATGCATATCAAGGCATTGTATGGGGACTCCACATCAACCACGCAGAATACCGCTTCTGTGGTTATGTTCTTGAGAGGGATCTGCATTGTTACTTCTCCTTTTGGCTTATTGGCTGATCCATTGAAACCATAAATCTTGTAAGTTGAATGGATGAGGTCCTCATCTCTGCCGCCCATAGTCTTGTAAGCATGGTAAAATAATATGTCAACTGAACTGTCAGTATCTATCAATATCATACTTATTTCCTATGCATCCGCATCAATATCTTCTTCATATTCAGTCCTTGTTTTTGGGATAATCTCCAGCTTGACAACTAATGGACTTTCATGCAATTCTCCGCCCCCTGGTACTTCTTCTGCACTAAAGGAGATAGATTTCTTCTGCCAATCTTGAAGTGGTGATACCTTTGCCAAGTTGAATATTTCTTTTCCATCATCATCTCTTGCATGAACTCGACTCAGAACATTGTCATGGAAGTCTTCTATGCTTCTGAACGAGTGTATTATTGAGTTCTAGTATAAGTTCTTTGCATTCGCTCCTACTTCAATCAAATATGTTTGCTTTCCTGTTTCCATTCCTGTCGCCTTCCCTTCTGGTGGTGGTGGTAGATTTTGTTGTTATGCGACTAGGAAGTGGTTTAATTTCCCTTGACCGATCATTCTTAGTATAATTTTCTGCACATTTCGACAGTTATTGTTGATAAGCACAAAACTCTCGGCTTCTTTTTCCTGGTGGTGGTTCGTGACCCATATTTGGTGGTGCTGGTATGTCTTCCATCAAGATTACCGCCTCCCAGATTTTGTCTATTGCGGTATTTAGATGTGGCATTTTTATTTCTTCCCAAACTGTTTTGTTTCCTCCGGGGCCTTGATTGTAGTATCGCTTTTGTCCTCCATAACCATCTCCTTGGTTATCAAGCCTTTGAATCTTGTTATTACCTTCATGGTTATTGTATTGTCTTTCTCTATATTCTCTTTCGTACATTTCCTGATCTCTACTGCTCATGGCTACTTGCTTTTGCTTATCTTCTATTACCACCTTTTCTTGACTTCCTTGGGAGGTGCTTGCAACTGCATTTGTTGTCCTTGGAAGTAGCACTAGTCCAAAATGTGGAATTTAGGATGGACCAAAACTGTCGAAAACTGAGTTGTACGACAAATACGAACCGTCCTAAAGTATGTCATATTTTTGGTGTACTATTTATTATAGGACAGTTCGTTCTTGTCCTAAATTAGCGACGAATTTCGCTTGTCAAAATTAACTACTGATAATGAATGTCCAAATTTTTTAATCAGAGATTCAGCCTAATCTGATTCAGGTGAGTCAGTTTCAGCCAGATCTGATTGATTCTATAAGATTTTTTTTTTCCTTTTTTTTCCCTTTCCTGTTTTTTCGTTATTGTTTTTAGAATAATACTACAGACAGGTTAACATATGAATTTTGTAAGCAAAGGAAAACCATTCTATTAAAATTAACTTTGAATTCAGTTAACAACTTAATAACCCAAACATCTCTAGATTCGACAACAAAAGCTACTTCATGTTCAAAACTGCAAAGAAGAAGAAAAAACAATATTAAATAAAAAGAGTGTGATTTAACATCCAAGTGCACGATTTACGTACTGCTTTGGCCATTCAATCGTCTTGTCGGGATCAATATCTCCAAGTGTTCCATCTCCAGATTGCTATTTGTAATTTCGTCGATAAGGACTTCATAATTTTCATCATTTGGTGGTGTACTAAAATGAACACGTCCAAGTGCAACTGCCTTCTTCTATACATCTTTCAGCAAAGGATGACGACCTTTCAAAGATCCAAACTCCACTGATGTACGCCACTGCAAAGAAAAGCATACAAAGGTCAGAAAACTTGGTGAAAATCTAATTAACATTGATTGGTAAGGAACCCACTGGTAGAGAATCTACTGGGCATATCAAACAGGTTTAAAGCGACAGAGGTAAAGGGAATCAAGGGTGTTATCAAAACATACATCCAAGAGAGACCAAAACAAGATGAGTAATCTGAGGCAGATGAACAAAATTGAGGTACCTACCAAATAGAAAGAAACTTGGTCACTGAAATCACACATCTGAACCAAAAAGGGGCAGCAAACATTTAAAATCCAACACTAAATTTATTTTTAGACTGGAAATCTATATATATAAGCTTTAAGGAAAGAAAACCAAATAGATGTGTTTCAAGAGACATTTGACCAGAAGGATAACTAACAAGTACAGATAAAGAAATAGTTGGTTCTGACTATCGGCATAAGTACTTACAAGTCCACATCAATTGGCACTGCAATTTTGCCAAGCACAACAATGGAATCATCAAGAGCTTGGATGGACGCTGCAAAATTTGGTAAGGTTAGATCCATAAAGAACATTAGTAGATTATGAAGGGAAAAAAAAATCCCAACCTTGTGAGTAGTGTATACTACAGATTACCTCGCAAATGACTGTTGGATGGTAATGCTCGTCAAGAAAAGCTTCTGGCACATGCAGCATCTCACCAGCTTTTTATAAAAAATAAAACAATCACATGATCGGCAGTAATAATCAAATAAAAATCACAACAACTCATCTTGCCTAATAAACTACAGCAGACAGTCTACTATTTATATTTATATGTGATAAAGCTGTTGCAACCTCATGAGAGTCTCCAGGGGACAACCAAAGGCGAGGTCCAACAACTTCCCAAAAACAACACATTACATGATGTTTATGGTTTGACAAAACAGATTGTGAAGGATGCTACCCATAGCAGCAAACTTTCGCCGAGCCAGATATAACAAGAAGTAAAATGAGACCAATACCCAATAGAACTTGAGGTGTAACATTTCACAGATCGACTTCCCGAAGTCATCTATTCTACATACGCGAGAAAGCATCATGGACGTACCTCTCAGTTTGGATACCGCAGTTTGAGCAACTTCAACAACAAATGAATGAAGCCCAGAAAGGAAAAGCGCTTTTCAAAAATGCAAAATTTAGGACAGGTTTCGAACCTACCCAATCATTTGCAATCGACTGTTTCTCTAAACATTCTCCATAAATTTTTACCTCCTTTAGCAGGTTGTCCAACTGAATAAATGTTTGTTCCTTATGCACCATTGGACAACTTTGAAGCTACATCCCAACTCATCAGCGGCGGTAACTTTCCTTAGCTAGCAACAATCTACAATAACTGCATAAGACAAACTATACAATGATAAGCAGTCAGCACTGCGAAACACTTCTAACAAGAAGATCCACTGAAAATTACTTTTGGAAATGCAAAAGAACAAACATCTATCCATATAATTGCAGATAAAAACCTAACCCTTTTATCAGCAACACTATACAATCTATACAAATGAAGTGTTCATGGCAATTTTTCTAGTAATTGTCCAATTCCGATATCTGAAATGCAGATAACAAATACACCTAGTTATTGAGCATACAACACAAAATTACCATGAAGTTAATAACTTATATTATCTAAACATGATTCAGTTCAGACAGAGAATAGTTTGCAGTATTCAAGCCATGATTTATTCATAAATAAATGTGATCTAAACGTACTAGGAAATATCGATAGTCCAATGTGTAGTTGGGGTTCATTGTTAATGAGGATTTAGGGGTTTTCTTCCGCTTCTTATAAATGCTAAACCAAAATATGGAAAAAAAAAAAAAAAAAACCAAATTCGAATCACTAAATAGAAGTACAAAATCAAAAAAAAAAGAAAACATTTCACAATTTTTTGTTTTTGTTTTTTTATAATCTTAAAAATTCTAAAATTGAATCAGTAATTCATAAAAAAATAATTAAAAGAATAAATAACTATGCCAAAATCACAAGAATTTTTACCGATTCGCGTCTCTATCTGTCCTCATCTCTCGGTTTCTTCACCATTTGATGATGATTCTCTTCTTCTTTTGATGATTGAATCTTCTTTACAATCGTCCATGCATCAACAGACCACCATTTCAACCTAAATTTTTATATTTGGATTTGAATTCCATTCCAGTTTATTTAGAATTAGGGGTTCTAAAGAAATTTGAAGTGTTTTGATAAAATTGATTGAAGAAAAAACATCTGAAGAATCGAATGGGGAAAGTTAAAATTAGGGGTTCTGAAGAACTTTGAAGATCTTTGATGAAATGGATTAAAGAAAAAAGATCTGAAAAATTGAATGGGAAGGTTGAGGAGGAAGTTTATTTTGATAAACACGGAGGAGAATATGTGAGACTTTATTTCCTCTGTGTTTTTCAGTTAGAAGAATTTTCTAGATCCAACTAAGAGTCGTCCGATTAATTTGATCTAAGGGTGTTTATTTTTATCCGATATGGGTGGGATTTCAAGGGATCGTGGGTGCAAACAGAAACTAAAAAGAACGACAAATCCGTTCTGTAAATTAGGAAATCCAAATTTTTCAACGAAAACCAACTGTTAAATGTATAACTACATGTGGGATCCGTCAATTTTCCCACGACCCAAGTGTCCTAAAAACCAGGTTTTGGACTAGTGTAGGCTTGCATTTCCTTCTTTTGCGTTTGTAACCGCAACTGGGTAAGATTCCATTTCTCTTTGCTTTTCTTCAAGAGCGATGTACTCTTCTTGGAACTCGCATAGCTCTGTCATCGTTATGGTATCTTTTATCCTGAATATCTGCGTATACAACAAATCTGCTGGAAAAAGTGCGTTAATGAAAGTTACGATGAGATTTCGTTCATCTACTCTTCCGGCCATCTCACTACACATGGTCCTCCAACGTGTGGTTAAGTTGCGCAAGATTTCATTGATTCTTCTCCTTAAGCTGAATACCTTCTCTATTCCTCGTCGTAACATGTTGTTACTGATGTATGCTCCTAAGAATATGCTTTGTAGGTGATTGAATGATCTGATTGTCCCCATTGGCAATCCCTCAAACCATTGTAAGGCTTCTCCTGTTAAGCTGGCGGGAAAATATTTGCATAAGACTGCATCATTATCCTCCCATTGCAATAGAGATCTGCTGTACGCCTTTATATGTTGTACTGCACATGTGGTTCCATCAAAAATATTAGTAAATACAGGTAGTGTGCATTTAGTTGGTACTCCTGCGAGTTGTATTTGTCTTGCGAATGGTGTTTTTCCTGCTTCTTCTATTGCTTCATCTAATTGTCGCCTTCCTCCATCTCTTCGTGCTGTCATCATCGCTCTTACTTCTGCTAATTCTCTTAAAATTGTTTTGTTTATGGATTGGTCCGCATCTTGTTGCATAGGTCTTTTCAATCTTGCTTGTCTTACTCTATTCTCGTGCCTATTTTGACGCATCGCCTCCTGGAGTTCTCGTTCTTCCGCCTCTTCTCTTCTTCGCCTTCGTCTTTCCCTTTCATTTATGGCATTGATCTGTGCGTCATTATGTCTTTCAGCTTCTTCTGCGCGGTCACGTTGATTTCGCAACATTTCTCTTCCGTGTAATATTATCCTCCCTTGCTCTTAATCTGTTTCATCTTCCTGATCATAATGCATGCGGTTATGTTCATCTTGTTGCTCATGTCGATTGCCCCTGTGATTTCCTTGTATGCGGTAATGTTCGCCTTGTTGTGCGTATCGATCATCGATTGGTGGTTGTTCTACGCGATTATGACCACGCTCCTCCTGTATATTATCGCCTACATGAAAATTCTCAACAATGTTGTTATTTAAAGGTTGTTCTTGTCAAGTATCCCTGCAGCTAGATCGGCTATGCCTTGACGTGATCCTACTTGTCCTTGACCTTGAGCCTGCACGTGTTGTCCTTGATGTAGTTCGTGACCTCTGCTCTTGTAACCTGATATTCTCTTCTCTTAGCTCATCGTTCTGACGCGTTAAGTTCGCGCGTGCTTCTTCTACTCTCCTCCTTTCTTCGACTAATATTTGTCGGAGCTCCGCTATTGTCATGTTCTCTTCGTTTTCTCCCATTGGTCCTTCCTCTCCAGTTCTTTGCTCGTTTTCCTCCACCGTATCTGTATTTGTAGTATGAACACTTACCTCGTCATAGTTGCGGGTGTTGTTCTCCTCCTGTATGTGTTGGATCTGAGATTGGACTTGCGTTCCTCTATTGTTCCTTTCTCCCATCCTTGATGATTCAACAATTTCACCTCTTCTTCTACCTACGATTCTTCTACTCCTCCTAGTTGCTATCACTTGTTATGTTGTAGATGCCTGCCTCACCATTCTTTGTTCCTGAAATAATATCTTTTCTTGACAAAGGAAAAAATATCCTTCAAAGAACCTAAAATTTTATTAATAAAAATTTTTCTTCACCACCAGGGTATATCATCCAAGCTGTATTCCAGTGCCAAAATGTAGTTGCAGGAAATCCTATAACCACACCCAAGTAAGATCTACAAATTCTATTCAAGACATCATGGGAAGAACTCTAAATGATTTTATTAAAAGATAGATCAAATAAAAAATATATGAATAGAAACTCTAACTTGGGAAGCAAATAACTTTCTCTCTCCTAAATATCTTATCTCAGCTCACCAAAAAGATCTCTCCCATCTATAAAGGCCTCTCACTCCTTTTATAGGAGTTTACATAGTGGAGGACATATAATACAACCCCTATTTTCGGATCTGGAGCGCGTCAATATCGCTTGGACTTTAATATTGCCGCACGGATTCTTTACAGCTGTGTGGTTCTTCACACTTCTGTTGTGACTTGGTGACGTCATCTTGGATATATTGTACGCGTTCTTGTTCGCTTGATACTAAAGGTATTATTTCTCATATCTAATGAGTGTGCGGTATTTTGCACCCACATTATCAACAGCAAGAACAAAACCCATCATAAGGTCTAAAGTGAACTTTGCTGTAAATTTGCGAACAAGGTTAAATCCACCATTGCCTCAAGCATCATTCGACAATATTATCATGGATGCAACAACAGAGTCAATGTTGATTGACCATGATGAGAATACTCTGGGGTTCATCCAGCCATTACATGGTTTGATAAGCCAGCTGAGATTAGGAGTAAGTAAGATGAACGACGAATACATACGGAAATTACAAGAAGGTGATGTTGAGTTCTTAAAGTCACTTGATGAAGCCTCTCATCATTCAAATGGTGATGAAAATGCTGATGAGAAGATACATATCTGTTGGATAAGCAGCATATGTAGACTTCTAGTTTATGAGATCAGAACTAGTAGTAAAAAACCAAGGTGACCAAATTAGGAGTACAAAAACTCCGTTCAAATGTTGGGATCCATTAAAACTCCATATTAAACAAAATTGATACAAAAACCCTAAATTTTTAAAATTTGATACAAAAACCCCAAACAAAAATAGTTTCATCAAATTTTATGATGAAACCAAAATTGGTTTCATCAAATTCTATGATGAAACCAAATTTGGTTTCATCATATTTTTGCCTATTATGAGATTGATTTTGGGTGGGGAAAACCATCATGGGTGGTCTTAAATACAAATGCAGAATACAAGAATTCTCTCTTTCTGATGGACACAAAATGTGGTACAGGCATAGAAGCATGGGTGAGTTTAGAAGAGGAAGACATGGCCATATTTGAAAAAGATCAAGATATTGTCCAGTATGCTACATTTGATACACCAGACCCAATTACTGGATTTACATATTATCCATTTATTTGTCAGGGAAACACAATGAAAGAACCCTTGTCGCGTCTTTGATTTCAACATTGCTGAGTTCATTATTGCTTATAATATTGTGTAATCGCGTAGCACGGTTTTTACTGAAAGTGCTCAACAGTTAAGTTAATCGGACACTTGGTTGTTTAATTTATTTATTTATTTTGATCGATAAGGAATTTGGTACCGACGAGTTTCGAACTCAGGTCAGTGAATTCAGGTCACTGATATCATCACCCAATAACTTTAGCACTGTACTACAGTTACATCGGCACTTATAATCTATCTAGGAATATCTGTTGTTTTATCAAGAAGTCAACTTATAATCTATCTAGGAATATCTGTTACTTGACTGCCAGGTGATGTGAAGCACTCCTTTGTTCTCATTTAGCTTAAATCATACATCGAATTTGAGTGGATTTTATACGAATATCAGTTTTTTTGTACTTTTGCACGTGTCTATGACTCGCCCGATGCGATATTACTAAAAACTAAATGGGTACCGAGTTATAAAACAAAATAGGATCGTTAGGAAGTAGAAACCAAAACCCCCTGGACATATACTTTTAATCATGACAAAATTGCCCCATGATTAATTAACACTAATTAATTTATTGAGTTAGTTAATTAAGTAAATATTGTTAAATAGATATGTTGATTATTGTTAAATACTGGGTCCAAGAGCATAGCTCAGTGGTATCCCATCAACTCCAGTAAGGAGGAAATCAGGGGTTCAATTCCCGCCGTAAAGGTTAGTCGTATAGTGGGTTTGAGATTTCTAATAGATTAGTTGTTTAGTGGGTTTGGCGGTGTTGGGTCTGGTAGTGGGGCCAGTCCAACTAGCTGGGTTCGGGTAGGGGCCTGGGTCCAGCTTTCAAAAAGTTAATTTTTTTTGTTAGATTGCAAAACAACGACGACTATCTATTTTGTGAAAAAAATATCATGTTATTTTTCAAAAACATGACAATTAAAAACAAATTTGGACACCAAAAAACTTGTTTTTGGCCATTCTTATTCGTACTCAAGAATGTAAAACAATGACGACTCTCTGTCTCATGGAAAAGGATCTTCATGGTATATTCTCATACCCTTGAGTGGCCTTGACGACTAAAACCAAATTTGGACACAAAAAACATTTGTTTTTGGCGGTTATAGTAGTCATAGTAAAAAAAGCAACACACTCATCAAATTTGGCGGTCCAGATCCTATGTGCCAAGACTCCCCTGTACCCTCCAATAGTAAGTTTACGCCACCTGTCTTGTTTTGTTACGGTTTCCGCTTATATTATGCGTATTTGATCCGAACTAATTGCATGAAGTTATTATTTGTCACATATACCCCTTTAAATAAGAATCTTATTATTGGGGCTTCAACCCAATAGGATTTTGGGGGCTTAAAATGATATGTGTAGCCAAAAGGTGGATATGGGGACCTAAGGTTATGAAAAAGTCAAAATACCCTTACCTAAATTTCACTATTCATAAAAATAATAATCCTAAATCTATAATCTTCTCTTTCTTCTTCTCTTCTCATTAACAAATCATGATGATCACTATTTCATCATGATGAAGATGAACATCATAAAAAAAAAAACTAAATATATTATCTTTTCCTCATCCTTCTCTTCTCATTCATAAATCACGCTGAAGATGATGATCATAATTTGATCAGGATGAGGATGATGATCATAAAGAAAACCCAAAACGATTATCTTCTCATTCTCCTTCTCATTCATAGATCATGATAAAGATGATGATCATAATTTCATCATGATGACAATGATCATCATAAAAAGAAAAAACTAAGAAAACCCATCATTTATTTTTGCTTTTGAATGGTTAAAAGATCTGATTCGATGAATTTCGGGTAAAAAAAAAAACAGTTTTTGAAGGTGTTTATGGCCAGGAGTTCTTAGATTCCCAACAGTGAATCTAGATTGCGAATTTTTTTACCACCGAAAAAAATTGCGGCTAGTGTTTCCCAGCCGTAAGTACATCCCAAAACTGGGAAATCCCACCCGTAAGCTATTCTAATAATCACAAAAAATAAAACAGAGGTTGAAAAACGGCTAGGTTTTCCCAGCCGCAATTGAACTTGCGGCTAATTCGTCCTAACCGTATCTAAGACTTGTGGTTGGGTTTTTCCAGCCGTAAATGGTTCTGATAATCAAAATATATAAATGTCAGACGTATAGGTCTACGACCTAGCCGAGATTTTTAACGGATGTTTTCCGCTTTGAATCAACAAAATCCTCCAAATATAAGGGTATCCTGAGTAATATTAGATGGTTGATTTTCAAAATAAAGTTTTAAAAAAAAATCCTCAAAATCCTCCTACTTAATAAAAAAAAAAGAGGAAAAAAAAATTGACGAAAAAAAAGCTTTCGATCTTCATAAAATTAGTACAATGATCCTAATTCATACACTAATCGTAATTAATTTACTTAATCACCCTAATTAACATTAATTCAATTGGGGATACATTAGGTATTAATAAAATAATAGGATAAGGGGCTATTGGATTTGCTATTTCATGACCCAAAAAAGCCCGCAAAACTATTTGGGTTTCAATCCCCAATAATAGGATTCTTAAATAACTGGTAAGTATTTTGTTGTATACTCCTTTAAATATCCTGATGATTCATGGTTTTTATTTTAGATCTTGTAACTCTTCCATATTTTGATTCTTATGGAGCAAACATGATCTTCAAGTACAGTATTGGATCAATATCAATCAAATGCTGAATTCATATGTTATCTTTAGTTTATCATACTCTACGGCTCTACAATTTATGCCCTATAGATTTGTTTAAAATTTTATGATTTTCTAATTACAATAACTAGTTTGAATTTATTGAGCCGATTTCTTCCAAATTACATATTTTCAGATGACACTAAGTAGATCAGAGAAATAACCTTAGCAATGATAATTAGCCAAAGAGAAATGAAAACGGAAAAAATACACTATGTAAATCCAATATACAGCCGAGTATGTGTGGATTAAGAGTATCTGATTCAAAAATATAAGATGGATATATAGTCCTTTATTTTGATTATATTCTTTCCTTTAATTAGTAATGATAAACATTGGAAAAATTGAACATGGTCAATAGCGGTTAAACATGCAGGACATGTGGCGTAAAGTTACTGGGGGTACAGAGGGCACCGGGGAGAGTTGGCACAGACGATCTGGACCCCAAATTTGGACATAGGAAAACTTAGATTTTGGCAGTTATTATTCTTTATGGTTTAGCTTAAATTTCCAACTATGATTTTCACATTACATAACTAGTAGTCATGGTTTTGGAAAGAAGACCATGACAACTCTTGTAATTGTTGTAATTTAGCTTAAAAGTTGTCATGGTATTCATCCACCGAGCATGAAGTTTAGTCAAAAACACAAAAAATTGTCATGTTAAGTGAAACGATATCATAATGATTAAGTCACCGTATATATAAGAATGAATCAATTTTCTAACCTAATATGTCATTTGAAGAACAGAATAAAATAATAAATTGAATTTAACACATCAAGTACTATCTCCTTCTCTCGGGAATTAATCTGCCAGCTTTTTGTTTAAAAGTGATGAAATATAAGAAAGGAGAAAGAACTACATAGTTACATATGCTAGCTATAGGTAACAAAAATCCATAGCCCCAATTAATTTGGATATACTATTAGAGGCGGAAACAAAAATCCATAGCTCCAATTAATTTGGATATACTCCAATTAAACAAGAATATCTATGTCCATCCTATTTTTGTATTTTTTTTCCCTCAAAAGATAAACTTATTTTGATCTAGTGGAAGATTGGATAGTTCGAATGGCTAACACTGCCTGGAAAATATGGAAACCTCTCTGCGATCATACCTTCCAGAATATAGTGCCCAACCCAGTTGGAATTGTTAAATATACACAGCTATTAAACATGGGGACAGGAAAAGCTATGAGATTAAGACATAGAAGTGCAGCAACCACACAACAGAGCAGTCAACTTATTTCTCACTGGAATATTCCTAATGCCCCATATCTTTCGATTTGCTGTGATGCTTCATATAAAAAACTGCATAGCATTCATAATACAGGCATCAGACTAATAGTGCGCAATTTTGCAGGTTCATTCGAATACGGGAGATGCACCTATGCAAATGAATATGTGAATTAAGAACATGCAGAGTGTGGAGGTCTGTTGCAAGCTGTGAAGTGGGCATATGAGACAGGGATACAGCAGGCGTACTTTGAGCTCGATGCCCAAACAGTAGTTGAAGCAGTCAATGGAGATCACCACAAAGTAGCATGGGAGAACCAAGCACTCATTCTAGATATAAAATTTATGTTTAGCAGAAACCCATTATGGAACTGCAAGTTTATTAGTAGAGATTGTAATAAACTGATATTTTCTAGCAAGTAGGAGTAGCTACCACCTGAATCCTGATCATATGGAGGGCTAATCTAAATGGTAAGTAAACCACTGACTCGCTCTGCCCTCCAAAAACTCACGACTTAAATTTGAATTTCCGGATAACGTTCCAAGGCCTTGAGGAATGACCGATGCACACTACAACTATATCCGTATAGATGAGCATTCGGGCAGCACTATCTAGATCTTGAATGTGGTTAGGACTTTGGAGAGCTGCTACAAAGGAATCGTACAACATAAAACAATCTTGGCCACTGGATTGGTAACCTCCTGTGTATAGTTTTGGAACCACATGCCATTTGTTGTCATACGGTCGACTATTCAAGCTCAATATATAACTCGTGTACTCTTTATGGATAGTAAAGGGCAACCCAGTTCAACTTTACCTGGTCACATCATGATACCAGCTTCAACTCTGCATAGAGAACTTATAAATTATAAATTACATAAACATTGACAATGTACTTATGTACATATCATTGTTTGAACATTGAACCAATACATATTTGGTATATACGTACTAGACCAGGCATGCATGAATAGATTAAACAATAATTCGTAACGGACCGCCAAAACAGACATCATAAAAACCGTGTCCAATGTGGCGCCTCCGTGGCACAAACATTTCTCTTTCCAACTGTAAAACTGGTCCCATTATTTGTGTAAAAATCATACTTCTTTCTCTCTCTCAAAACAAGTCTCTCCGTTCTTCATCAAATCTAGTCTAATCCTTTGATTTATTTCGTTTTCACCATTTTTTCCGAGCAAATTTGAGGACGTATCTGAAAGTAAGTGATAGACGCATTTATGTGTCTGTTTTCATCTCTATTGTGTATATTGGTAGTACCCATTTTTGTACTAATTTTGATATTTTATCTCTTTGTAGGTGTTTTTGGAGAAATAGGCTTTTGCGGCGAAATTGGCTCAAAAAGTTGTTAAAGGCTCCTGGGAGGACATTTGCTATTCAGACTCTCATTTTGGATAAGGGGTAACTCATTTCCATGCAGCTGCTAAGCACGGACCGGGATTGGATAGGGGGACACCATTTTTTGAACACGGTTTTGGCGGACAGAAATTTTTCTCGCCTGAAGATTTTTCTGGACCGGATTTGGGAGAGATTTTCGTCGAATTTTCTTGCTGGATAGAATGGATTGGGCCTGGTTCAGTCAAACAGGAGTGGTAAGGGTTTTAGATACGCAAAGAAATCAATCTTCCAAGCATATCTCGGCAAAACAGGGATAAATAATATCACAGTATATTACGGAAATTTTATGGTTTATTTTTGGAAACAAACGTGAAGAAGTGGAGAGAAAATATCCTAGTGATTTGATTCTACCATCTAACTGTTAATATCACTTCTAGAGACGTGTAGAAGAGAAAAAAAAGAGAAAGAAAATTTGGAACTTTGGACCGAAGAAAAGAAGGAATTTCTCGATTTTTAGTTGCCCTATGATGTATAAAAGAGTTGGTAAGAGTCCTAGGAAGGAGAGGAAGACTTTAGGGGAAGTTTAGAACACCACAGAGCCGAAAAAATCAACTTGCAGGAAAACGCGTTCTGCTGCTGCTGCTGTTGCCGGAGAAGACGAAGAAGAACATACAACCCACATAGAACCGTCGCATACAAGTATCGTAGTTCAACTGCAGCAGCTGAGTATCGTTTATAAGCAGTTTCCTGAAGTCACAGAAAACCTTTACCGACGATTCTGTTTTAGACCTTCAGCAACTACAGTGTATTCTTTTACTCTTTTAATCAACTTTTGAGCTATAAATATGTACTTTGAGCAAGTGATTAATATGAGGAGCTAAACCCCTTAGCCGAGGCGACGGAGGAAGCCATTGTTCCATGAAAAGTGGTATAATTCTATTTTAATTATTTTTGCAATTTCTTATATGATTATTTGCTTTGATTGAATGATTTTTCTTAAACAATTGTGATTTCTCTTGATAGATTATGCTTAGACTTATGTTTTTGATATTCTATGCTTTCGAAATACACTTGTTATTCCAAAAATCTACTTTTGCAAAATATTAGAATCACTTTAAACGTAAAGAGTTGCATGAATATTGATTAGATTATATCACTTAATTGGTTAATGGTGGAATCCAGAGTCTCGGTGTTTTCTTATTATTATTGAAACAACTTTATTTAATTTTCGAAAATCCTTCACAAGCCCGAGTTGAACGAACTCTACTTATCACTTTTTACAACAAATTAAAATTCACATCAGTAAGCAAGTTTAATTTTTCACCATTTCTTTTTTTACTTCACAAATTTTGGTTTCTTAAAAATTGCTTGTTTTCATCCACATCTTATTTTTATGTAGACACGATGCTACTCAGTTTGATATTTATAATTTGATGTGTACACCATAATAATCATGCTAAGCGATTAAAATTCTATGGCACAAGCTTAATATACAACAACCTTTTTGATATTTTTCAGCTACACTAATCAAGATGGCAAGATATGAAATTGGTTGATCTTAACCACTGAAGATCCTGCAATTCAAACATAAGCTTGGGTTCCGACCAAATTCAAAAACTCCAAGATACATGACACTGTTACTTTCTGTAATAATCAACTTTCTAATTAGGCTCAACTAGTTTCACAAATTGCCAGAAGATTTAAGATGGTTATTATAGACTTTCTAGACGGACTAATTGCCAAACATATAAACTAATCCGAAGTGTTTCAGAATGATTAATTGTTGTCTGAGCTTCTTTTATATCCCTAATTCTCTGAGTCTCTAATATTCTAAAGAAGTGTAATGATCATATTGATCAATTCTGTATATGAAGTCGGCTATTATTTCCAATGTTAAACATGATGAAGGAAGCTTACAATCTGTTTGTGTATGTTATTTGTGGATTCATGCTAATTAAACTGGCAGCAGCATTAGAGCATACGGATGGCAACATGAACAATAGTTTTTTTTTTGGAGGTTGGCACATTTTAGGTAATGGAGGTGGGTGGTACTTGATTTGTGCAGTGCTTTTGTTATTTTAGTTCTGAAGTAGATGCTAGGAAGGTGGGTGTCTGTTACTATCTCTCCACCTTCTCAACTTGTTATATGAATTCTACCTCAACGATGCAAAATCAACTTAGTACCTATCTCTCTACATACCTTCTGATTTTTCTGTATGCTAGCTACTTCTTCACACACATCTTCAGAGAATATGAAAGAAGATATCCTGACCATGTCTGATTTGAAATTTTAGGCTATACGAAAATGGGAAAAATAATCAAAGACTAAACGTCCAAATATTTTTTGTTTTGACATAAACTAAACGTCCAAGGACTCCATCACGAAAGTAAGAATAATGAAATTTCTTCTGTTGTTTGAGGTCTAAGTCGAAAGAGCTCATTGTCGAACTGACCGTGAGAGAAGAGAGAGATCTAAATCTTGACGGACGCAAAGCATCCAAATAAAATATAAATATCAACGGTTGTGGTGCAACAGACGTCGGATACGGTTTTTAAGTAATTTTTTATACGGTCTGTATAGAATTACCGTTGTTTTTTTCATGTTCGAGTAGGAAATAGTTTTTAGACTTTACCTTTCTAACTTTACTTCACTGTAATCCCCATTTTGACCTTCTTTAGCTTCTGACATAATAGTATGTGATGATAAGTAAAGTTGATGCAGCAGTTGAGACCTAAATATAAAATACCCACTAACTGTTGATCAACGGCCGGTGCTTAGTTAGACACAAGTCGTATTAGTTTTGGCATATTGGCGAAGATCCTTGCTCATTAATTCTAAAATATGGCCATGTCTTGCTCTTCCAAACTCACTCATGCTTCTATACCCTGTACCACATCTTGTGACTACCAGAAAAACAAGATCAAAAGGAAAAACAAAAGACATGATGAGCACCAACTGTAGGATCACAGATCAAATACCTTTTCTTACATATATATAAAGAAGATCTTGATCCTCCTCAACGGTCGCCATGTCTTCCTCTTCTAAACTCACCCATGCTTCTATCCAACAAATATGAACCTTGTAGTCATTTTAATCTCCTTTCACCATTTAAATGAAAAAAACTACGCAAATCATCAAATGATTTTAAGAACTCAACGTATCGTACGTCACCCGTTCCTGTAATTTCCTTGTGTAATCGCCAGCGATCATATTACTTATCCCTAATTATTTTCAGCTGGCGTATGATAAACCATGTTTCCACAAACCTGGCCTGGGATGAGTTAGATCAGCAGCAATTACATAAGGAAATTACAAGAATGATATCGCAATTTGCACCACAATCAAAACTTTGTATTGACTAGCTAGTTGTTCTTCTTAGCTTCTAACAAAGTGTATCATGGTTGAAGTACGTTTGATGCAGCTGGGATTATATAGTACTATTACCAACCTTAACGGTTGCTCTTAAACCATTGTTAGCCACATATAGCTCGATCTAGAGACACATGGTCAGTGGGTGATAGCTCATTAGTAAATTAATTAATCTGTTCACTTCCAAAATCAAGTTTCAAAAAGATAAATCACATTAAAATATATGATCATCAAGTTCCAACACTATAATTAGCAGGGAATCCAACCACAAAAACCAAAGAGAACCGAAAATTAGACTTTAGCCCATATACAACAATGCAACATATATCACATCGAAAATGCTATAGCCTATATATCACAATGAAAATGTTATAGCCTAATATTCTTTCTTAGGCTCAACAAGAAAGAATATTATCCTCCCATCAAAAATTGAAGGGGTTTTTGAGTTTTCCCCTCTAAACAAATTAGTGATCTAACATCACCCCTTAATTTGTTAATAGTACCAACTTCCTCCCTAAATTACAATTCAAGACTAAAATATCCCTACCATGAAAACATTCTAGCGTTCCGTTTGCTTCCGGGTTTCCAATCATATGACGGTGAACTCATGGTTACGATTGATACGAAATTAAAGAAGAGGATGAGGACATCTAATACATTTATTTAAGAGTAAACAATATTAGATTTATCTCATACGCAAATCTAGCAAAATGTTATTAGTGATCATTTTTTCCAGCTTCAATCAGCTAAGACTACTCATACTGCATTACACAATATCTAATCGTTAAAAACTACTTATATTATTATACATGCATTGAAAGTCGAATTCCACAGTACTGTGGCCAAGACCAAACACCACCATTAGTAGCTCCCACGAGGTGTAGTCAGTAGTGGGAATGAATTTCAAATCCTAATCATACACTATACCGATGAGTTTAGCTAGCCCCGTTTTGACTAATTTAAATAAGACAATCTTATTTGGCTTCATAAATTGATTAGTTGTTCAACGTTTTGTGTTCGTTTTGTAAACCCAGTAGTATTAATGAATTGTTTTAAAACCATTGTTTTACCAACCATACAACTACGATACTGTGTTTCTGAGAGGACTAGTGAGTAGCCAATATTATTAAGATTTCAGTCCAACATTATGTTCCAACCATCACACTTTAAATCTCATTTCTCGTTAACTTTTTCAAACACAAAATTGGTTAATTAGCCCTAAAATAATAATTCATGGGTCAAATAGACATGCAAAAATAGATACTATTTTAATACCGGTGAATTAAATATATACTTTTCTAATAACCAGTCTGGGTATTCTGCCCAGAAATAATGAAAGAATGTAGTTAAAACCGACCAGTATGCCCCTAAATATAGTACGATTTTGCTATTACAGAAAGGGAAAATGAACTTCGTCTTTCATTTTGAGATACAAAACTGAAACGAGATTTATCTTTTCGATCCAACTGACTCTCTGTTTACTGTCAAACTCTTATCTAATCTTTGGTTCAATAGTTAAGCTTGATTCTACTGATTTGAATTCATTTTGATACGTAGTCTGATTTCCAGTTTTGTTCGATCCAATCAAAACTGATTTTTCCAATTTTGATTTTGTTTGATTTTAAGTTTGATACTAATTTCAATGCGGTTAATTTTTTGATTCATCTGTTATTTGAGGTTTTATTAGCTATTCATGACTTCGATTTTGGGTATATTTGCTCTTGGTTTTGGGTATGAATTTGCTTTGGTTTTGGACAAGAAACCAGTTCAAGGAAAGACTGTCACTGCCACGAAGATAGAGATGAATTGGAAGAGAGGAAATGGACCCAGTGCTGCTTGATTTAATGTAAGAGATGGTTGTTGCTGTGATCTAATGAGTATTGTGGTTGTTGTCCGTTAATGGGAGAAGATGAATGTAATTGATTATGACTGAATGGATTGGTGATTGTGAATGTTTGTATTAGAATTGAATTGAAATAATTGCAGGGAAGGTGTTGTGCTGGGCATAGAAATCAGCATAAAAGTTATATCCCCATTGCTATAGTGACACTCTGCAAGTGTTTGAGAAAATTCCTTAAATAACAGGGAAACTGTAGTTGGGTACACCATCTGTTGTGGCTAATTTTGTTTTTGGTGTTTGAACAGCTGACAAGTTCTAGAGCTTGGGTTTGCGGAATGTATTTTGGCAACAAGATGGGTCGAGTATGTGAGGTTTTGGTCGAGTTCGAGAAGCAAAACAACATGAACAGTTGTAGCTGCTCGACTGCACCATAACCATGGTTCAACGGCTGTGTATGAAGTGTATTTGGCAGTCGCGAGAGACTTGTTTTGAAGTTAATATTGGAAAGTTGTATAGAAGATATAGGTGTTTTCATATATACAGATCACTTTCCTTGTGATCGCGCTATTGTTTGTATGGCTTCAATGAACCTCAATGTTTTATTTCAATATTGCAACTAGTATTTGTTGTGACACATTCAAAAAAGTGTATCTTAAGAAATTTTGTTGGTTGTTTAATTGTAGATGCATGCCTTTCAATTTTTCTAGTAAAAACTTGAATAAATCCAGGGTATAACTAAGATTAGACTTAGATGAAACCAGTTTCATCCTGCATATTCCGAAATAACATATTTTTTGGCGAGGGTAAAACTGGTTTCATCCTACATATTCTGAAGAAAAAAAACATATCCATCATGCACAAACTCACAAAAACATTTATTTTGCCAGAATGAAACCAGTTTCATCATTTATATTATGCAAAAAAAAAAAAAATCTAGTAGGATGTATCTGGTTTCATCCTGCATATTCTGAGACAAAATTATCTGAAATTACGGACGACTCGAAGTATAGGCTATTTAAGTAAAACCATTTCATATTTAATTGAATTGCAATTAAGATACATGCATTCATAAATCTATGCAAAGAAAGTTTTACAAACAAAAAACTAAAGTTTAATATATCAATAGGCTTTTGTAGCGACCTATTTGTTAAACAACCTAATGACATCAACGGTTTTAGTTATCGTTTAACTTCCAGCAACTTTATATGTTATAAACTTCATTTAGTTTCTTTTTTCTCCAACTTTTTTCATCAATTTTTCCAACCACGTTCACATCATGCATAGTCCTTGTGCTTGATTCACCATCCACGTTCACATCATGCCTATTCTTGGCTCTTAATTCAGCAACCATGTTTATGTCAAGCCTATTATTGGTTCTTACTTTGGCACTCTTCTTGTTATTGCTTCTTGCAACAATTTAAATCGAAACCAATTACATCATGTTTTAAAGATAGATGAAAATCAATCACATCCTATTTTTAAAGCTCGATGAAAATCCGTTTCTACATGTATTAGATGAAAACCAGTTACATCCATGAATAAATCAAACTAATATTTGTCTTGTTAGCAGTAACCCATCAACTACAACACATATACTAACGTAATCCTATAATCATTTGTGTACTACTACAAAAGCAGTTCAAATCTAAAAAAAGAAGTTATTCATTCAGTATATGCGAGTGATTTGATGCTCCATCTCTATTCTCTCATGCATGGCCTAAATAGGTATCTCTAAAGCATCGACTGACCCAAACTAGTACATATAATCTATACAAATAAAGTTTACAGAATGAAACACATACAAGCATTTAAAAGAAACTTTCATTCTTAATTACAACAATAAAAATCATAGTTTATTCATAATGACTATTGATATTAAATTCA
This sequence comes from Papaver atlanticum, assembly GCA_023531105.1. Classification (NCBI taxonomy): domain Eukaryota; kingdom Viridiplantae; phylum Streptophyta; class Magnoliopsida; order Ranunculales; family Papaveraceae; genus Papaver; species Papaver atlanticum. Next base: position 90,131 of record JAJJMB010017679.1, read on the forward strand.
ACCCGAATGAAACTGGTTTCATCCAAGTATAAATATGGATGAACCACGTACACCATAGATTAACCCTCATATTCATCTTAGTTTAAAACTAGATGAAACCATTTTCATCCTAGTATAAACATTGATGAAACAACATACATGACAGATGAAAACATTTTCATACTAGTTTAAACATGGATGAAAACAAACAGCAACCAAATTCAAAACAGGGTGAAACCAGATTCATACTAATTAAAAATTGTTGAGAACAAATTCAAGTATATTCATAGTAGTTAAACTTTTACACTGCAGATTTCACCTGCATGAAATCGTGTTTTATCACAGTTTAAACCCGCTGAAACTAAATACGCTGCATAAAAAATCTGGATGAAACCGGTTTTCATCGTAGTTTAAGCATGCTGAAAAATATACACTGCAGATTAATCCTGTATGAAACTGGTTTCATCATAGTTTAAACTTGCTGAAACTGCAGATAAACTCACTCTAACTACACCTGGAAAAATCCAATTTCTTCCTAGTTTGATTGGGTTAGAGAGAAAACCAATTTCATAGCATAAACATGAAAATTTTATAAACCTGGATGGATGATTTCAGTTTCATCCTAGTTTAGGTATCTCTAAAGCATCGACTGACCCAAACTAGTACATATATTCGAGCAATTGAGCAAGTATTGCTCATTCGATGAATTATTGGTAACGTGACCCAATAAAATATTAATCAAAATATTGGTAGCCTACCAAATATTATATAATTAATCAAGATGTTTATTGTTGGGTCAACATAGATTTATTAGTGTTTGAAATTGCTCAAAATCATGATCTGCAGAGCATTTGTTCGAAACCCTAATTTTGATCAATTGTTCATCAATTGGTGATTTATGGAAAATAGGCCACTGAGTGAAGGAGTGACCTGCTACATGGGATGATGGGATACCATGTAGCGCCCAAGTGCTCAAGTGAGCATGCACCAAAGTCCTTTGTTGACTGGTTGGTGAAAGGATGATTAAATGCTGGTTTAATCACTTATTAAAATAGTGCTCGTCTGAGCATTAGGTGATAAAACCTAACTATGGAGAAGTGAGGGACCGGCCGAGGGATCATAGAACCGTCCCTTGGTGGTATGGGACCAGCTTACAGTCGATTGAGCAAATTCCAAGTTGATTGGAAAGAGTTTGGACCCAATATGAGCAATTGAGCAAATTAGGTCAGAATTATAAAGATGTGTGGGACCGGCTCCTCGCAAGCCTTAGGGCCGGCCTTGGTTGGTCAAGGAAGCATGCCTGTGTCACCATAATGTCCGTGTCTCAGTCCTGAGAGCTTTGGTATTTTCTGGTGTGCGTTTGAGCAATATTTTGGATTTTCAGAAGAGTTTGATCTTTGACTGAAATTCTTGATTTTGCTCGATTGAGCAAGTAGAATTTCGCTCATGTGACCAATATTTTGAGAATATTAAAATAATAATATTTTAATATTTGATGTAAGTAGCCTAGTCGGCAGTTTCACTTTTTGGCTTTTTCATTGTTTGAGCAATATTTGAGAAAATACGAAGAAACCAGGGTTTTTGCTCAAACGGAGGAGTTTCATGAGACGAGGGAAATAATAATTATAAAAACAAGGGATTGCAAGGTGTGGGACCGGTCATGTCTAGGGCATGGTTGGCCGGCTAGGTAGCCCGGTCCCGTGACACTTTCCCCTATTTTTAAACCGTGAGTTTTGCTCAAACAAGGAAAGTTGCTCGAATGAAGAAGTCTTCATGAGATCATGAAAATAAGAAAAAATAATGGAAGAGGCGTGGGGGACCGGCCACGGTGACATGACCGGCCGACCGGTGGGCCCGGTCTCTAGGCGCCTCTTTTATATTTTTTATTATTATTTTCTCTCTCCTATTTTGCGTGGGTTTCCTCATTTGTCCATATTTTGAATGCTCATTCGTGCATTTGGGTGCTCATTCGTGTATCATCGTTGAGTACACTGCGCTATTTTCTTGGGGCTTACTCGGTGATAGTCCAGATGCCCGATTTTTGAGTAATTATTACTAATTCATGAAATTCAGCGGAGAATGATTCATGAAACACGGAGTAATAAAATGAATTGAGTATCTATTACTAATCCATGAAATCTAGCCGGAGAATTCAAGGAACGGAGTAATGAGATAAACTGGTTATCTATTACTAATCCATGAATCCAGCCAGGGAATTCAGGGAACGGAGTAATGGGATATAATAGATTATTTTCTAGGAATTCAGTGGATGAATGTCACGATAGAATTAATCTATTTGCATAATCGAGATATGAGATAGTTGAAGCATCATATTCGTTCTGAGGGGTGTATAGTAAGGGAACAACGAACGGCGTGATGTCCTAAAGGCGCTAAGCTCTCTAACAAACAATTATGTCTAAAGAACCGCCTGATTCTATACACGGTCTCTCTACATAGTCAAGGAACAACGAGCAACGTGACGTCCTGAAGGCGTTAAGCCCTCTAACAAATAATTATGTCTAGAGAACCGCCCAATCATCATTCTATGTAGAGGTGGGCCTCTCTATGTAGTCAGGGAACAACGAGCAACGTGACGTCCTGAAGGTGTTAAGCTCTCTAACAAACAATTATTTCTAGAGAACCGCTCAATCATTTGATTCTACATAGAGGTGATGATGAAATGTGTGAAGCATCGAACGCTCAGCCGGGGAGGCCTTTCGAGAAACATATTCATCATAGTTCTGAGAAGAACACTCACTCAGTCAGAGATCGTGAAAGGGTTCACGGATCGTAAAATATGAATCGTCACATGCGTTCCTGTAGTAGGGTCAGAAACATGCAGTATCATGATTTTACGATTTTGACCTTTGTCGAAAATCCACCATCAACAATTTGGTATGCAAATGAAGCCAATTTCATGATTATAAAATAAATATAAAAGAAAAACCTAAAATTGATAGATAGAAAAAAAAATTACCTTCTTGGTGGTGGTGATTAAGAGAAGACAGACTCGGGTGTTTGGTGGAGGTGGTAGCAAAATCTTCTGATCGAAATCGTGATGGTGGTGATTAAAGAAAATGAAATTGATGAGGGTTTTTTGGTGTCGATGGTGGTGGTGCTAGTTAATTGTGGATGAAAGAGAGAGATTGATTTTTCACGGTGATGATATTGGCAGTGGTGATGGTGGTGATGAAGAAGAAAGTTTGATGTAGAAGAAGAGAAAATTTTGATGACATAGATGGCAGAGAAAGACGAAACAAATTCATGAAGAGAAATAGAAGATGATCGATGTTTCCGAAATGTTATAATAAAGAAAGGAAGTATAAACCAAGGGTATGGTTTTCAATTTCTTGTTTATTTTTTTTCCAGTTCATTTCACCCGTAGCAAATCTTACTCGTCCATCCCAACCAGCTTTATTAACTTTCTATCCATCTGACCCATTTTTTGTTTTTCTAACTCCGAAACAAATTTCCATGGTACGAATATTTTCGTCTATAATTTAAGGGGAAAGTTGCTATCATTAACAAATTAGCGGATAAAGTCCAATCACTAATTTTTTTAGGGGGGCAAACTAAAAAACCCCAAAATTGAATTACTTGGAATTATGAAAGGAAAGTTCCCATGTTTTTGCCTTTGAATTTTTTTAGTGATTTTCTGTCTTCTCATTTCAAAAGGGAATGTAGGTAGCACACTCGTATTCTACCTGCAATTTGAGTATAAATGTGTACCGATAATGTCCAAATTTATAACATATTTTTCTACTAAACAAAACAGAGATAGGAACTCAAAAAATATGTGTCTTCTCTCTCTGCATCATGAATAATCAACGGCAGAGAATTCACCAATGAGCTTCGGTAGCTCCGTATTATTTTAGCGAAGATGTCTGCACAAGCATTACCTTTCTATATATTTGTATTTGTAGTTTTCGAGAAATATAACAGTTCTCCGAAAAAATGAATACTCTCCAGGCAACCAAAGAATAACGACTAGAGAGAGTTGGGATAACATTCATCTGCGATAAACAATGCTTTGGCAATAGAATTAGCAATAGAGGCTGCAAAACCTATGTCCAAACTCTAAACTCTGTGAATTTCTCAAAACCATTTAGCATCCCGCCAAACTAAGATTTGCTAAAGAACATCCATCCATCGACAATAAGTTTAACCATCCGTGTAGTGAGGGACGCCATTTTACTTCAATGTTATTTGTAGCTTTCCTTTCTTTACTTCGCAACCTTAAAAATCTAAGAATATTGACTTTATAACGCTCTTGCCGTGTCCTAAATTTTTTTCTGAAAAATTGGCACGTTTCTATGTCTGTATCGCGTTGTGTCTGGGCAGTACGCTTCCCAGACATAATGTTACTGATGTGTCTAACGCAGGACGCGTACTTCTAACTACCGGATGCAGACAAGGCCGAAAAAATAAAAGTGTCCCACGTATAAAGCTCTACTAGGTCTAAACCACTCTTTGTCTTCTAGTTATTATTATCATTGGTCAGTATTATTCATAATGTAAGAAAAGGACATCGTCTTTACATACTTGCAGAGATGCAGAGAGAGTGAGACTTGATTTGGATCACACAATATTTCTCTTTCGGTCTCTAGCTAATTAAGTTTTCTCTCCTGTTGAAGGTTAAACCAAGATACGGTGAAGTGGTTCCTGGAAGCAACTAGTTGAAGTTGACACGATGTGTCATACATGGAGATGAAGTAAACTTGAGAAACAAGTTGTTTTGGTTCTAGAAGAGTTCTAGATAAAAGTTTTATGTTTAGAGTATTACTATGTTTAGAAGTTCTTTGTGTTTCTAGAAGTGTCCTTTATTTAGATTTTGATTTTGTTAGGAAAGTGCCTTGAGTGGTCGCCAAGTTTGTTAAACTATAAATAGGTTGTTGAGCCATGAGAGTTTGTACACCGAATTGATTATCAATGTAGTCGTTTAATTGCTTCTGCATTTGTGTTCTCCTCTCTCTTGCTCGATCCTACATATGGTATCAGAGCAAGGTGAGAAGAAGAGAGCGGGGAGGGAAAAGATTTAGAGAAGGTTCATAGTTGTTACGTAGAAAAATCGCAAAGAAAATAAAAAAGTGTTACTGGTATTTTTAATGAGTATTCGATAAGGGTTGCTGAGAAGAGTATGAATCCAATGTGGTCATAAAGGTCAAGCTGGAGCTATTTAGGGTTTGTTCGTGAAGGCGTTGAAGAAAAAGAAGGACTCGAAGCAAGGTTCGAGAATTTAAAAAAGAGATAAGTGAACTTAACAAAGTTTTTCAGATGAGAAGATGATCTTGTTGCCGTTGCTACAAACTGATGATGCCGGAGATATGTCTATCTGGGGAGGCTATATAATTTGGATTGTTCTTAACTCTCTAATCTAAGAATCCCAAGAAGAAGAAGATGAATCTGATTGTTACTTCCGTGAGTTGTGGTAGTGTGTTGCATTTCCTCAATTCACTGCCGGCTAAACCTAGGCTGGTTGAGTTCGTTGGATTGATTTCTTTCAAAGCCAAGGAATGAACAGTGACTCCATCAAGTATTAGTACTATGTCGAGATAGTTTTGGAGAAATCAGCGATTAAAAATAAAATAAAGTGGTACAAGTCGTGACAAAGATGAGTTCACAAGAATGGGTTACTGTCGTAATCCAAGTTGTTGCTGTTGTTGAGATCAGATCGATAAATTGAGAGATAGGGATGATTGAGAACAGAGAATATTAAGTTGTTGTATTCTAGTCAACTTACACGGTTTAGTTTTTAGTCAGGTTGTTATAAACCTGGTCAGTCTTCTTTCCTTTCTTGTAGCTAACTAAGTATAGTCTTCCTATTCTTCGGTTCTCCTAGTCTTACGATCACTCTGTTGTTATCTTTGTAACCAATGTAATCTGTATGATATAAATATCAATGAAAGAAACCAATCTAGACACAGTTGTGTGAGAAATCAAAACCCATATTCCTTTAGAGAGAAGGGTCGAGGAATTCAATCATAGCAAGGTAAGAGCGAGAGAGGAGAGGGAGAGAATTAGAGAAACTCAGATAAATCATATGTCTTTAGTTAAAAGAGAGTCGTCCAAAAAATAATGGCAACATAAGTGCAGCTGATGAACGTGTAAGTTGCTGCCCTAGGTTTCGAAAGTTTGTTGGTTTTTAGAGGTCAAGATCAGCAACAGAGACATGAATCTGTAGCTCAAATATTTTTAAATGCGTGGTGGATACGAAGGTTGCTAGTAATCTGTTGGCAAGAGAAAAATTGTCTCATAGATTCAACATGGTGTTTGAAAAGGGTTTTATACGTATGGGCTCAAACTGGTACCAAGGAAGAGCACGTGTGTGCAGGAGAAGGAATAAAACTAGGTTTGAAGATATTCTTGCGAACAGCTGGTGTTCTTTGAAGCTTGTTCTAGAAGTTTTGAATTCAGATCAAGTCCTGCCGTTTTATAAAGGAAACTGCTGGGTAAGAAAGTTCAGCAGTTTTATAAAACAAACGGGTAACCTATTATTGAAAATATCTAACTTTAGCGTTGTCATCGGCTTAATGTTTAAGAAATCCGTGCTGTGTTAAGTGGTGGGACCGAGTAAACTACTGTTGCTCGTGATTCATGGTGATGATATCACTTTCATTAGTGGTTCTGGTGGTTGCTGTTAAAAAAAACAAACTAGAACGTGGTTAACCTTAAAAATGAGGTACAGAATGAACGATTGGTGTTTGATTGGTTCTGGTTTGAAGAAGATCAAGAATGCAGATGGTTATGGTAGTGTTCGATAATCGTTGGTGTTCTGCTGATGAACGGTGACTAACGGGTGTTAAGAATATTGAGCTGGTAAGAAGTTAAGACATGGAAGGAACTCAAGCTTGAGATGAGTCTGTTTTGGCATATTTTGACAACAATAAAACAGGGAGAAGCTCGGAGGAATTTACGAGAAAAAAAAAAAAAAAAAAAAAAAAAAAAAGGAAGGAAGAAAACAGTTAGCCGCTGTGGTTCATATGGAGATTGGTGTTGCAGTGAAACAAGGTGGACTTGCAACTGTTTTGTTGTGAGAATTATTGATATTGAAGTATAGAAGTTTGATGATGGTTGTGATCGGTAATGTAGTAGTAAACAAAGGTTGTTGTGGTAGAGCATTGAAGGATTTTAGAATATGAAGATGATTCGGGTGAGTGGTTGATTCAAAGGGTTAGGTTATGGATTCAAAATAAAAAAATAGATCAAAATTGGTATTACAGTCGGGAAGGACTGGTAATGTTTGATGGAGTTGATATCAAATTTAGAGACTTAGAATGATAAGGAATGTTGGATGGTTATGTTTGAGCTTAAGGGAGGATGGTAGCATGTTAGAGTTTAAGCTCAAACATGTTGTTATCAGAAGTGTGGTTGAAGAGTTTGTGACAGAAACTTGGAATACCTAAAAAGTGTGGCAGACTTTCTAATAGTTATAAAAAAGAAGTTATAGCTTGTGGCAGAAGCGTGATGACAAGATTGTGAGAGAATCTTGAAAAGTAAAGAAGTGTGAAGGTATCGCAACAATAGCGTGACTGGAACAAGAGAAGAAGAAACAACAACAAGTTTGTGAAGAAAGAGAAGTAATCACCAAGGGTGATGTGTGAGAAGACAAAAAGAGGTAGGTGAGTGAAGCCTATGAGTTATGGAAGAGACGTCACAAGGATGTGATCTTGAGAAGTGAAGCAATCCAAGTGAGGGATTTGAATGGAGAAGTGGAGAAATTCCAGTGTGGAATTCGAGAAGTAAGGAAAAATGTGTACTTTAGAAGAGAAAGAGGGTTTGTGAACCGTGAAAAGATCAGTTGTAGCATACATCACAGCAGTGGGGTGTGACTCTTGTTGAAGTAACATGTGAAGAAGAGATAAAGTATAAGATGATCTATAATGCTCGGTGATGAGTTACAAATTACCAGTGAAGTAAGTTTGTATATCCTGCAAGTGAAGTAGGTGAAAAAAGAAAGGACGGAAATCCTACAATTGATGTAGGTAAAGGATTTGGTTTCGTGTTTGTATAGCAAGTTGATAGAGCACAACAATAGTGTTTCTATCTTGTTAAGGATTTGTTAAGAATATCTTGGTTTAAGGGAGGATGTTGAAGGTTAAACCAAGACATGGTGAAGTGGTTCATGGAAGCAACTAGTTGAAGTTGACACGATGTGTCATACATGGAGATGAAGTAAACTTGAGAAACAAGTTGTTTTGGTTCTAGAAGAGTTCTAGATATTTTATGTTTAGAGTATTACTATGTTTAGAAGTTCTTTGAGTTTCTAGAAGTGTCCTTTATTTAGATTTTGATTTTATTAGGAAAGTGCTTTGAGTGGTCGCCAAGTTTGTTAAACTATAAATAGGCTGTTGATCCATGAGAGTCTGTACACTGAATTGATTATCGATGTAGTCGTTTAATTGCTTCCACGTTTGTGTTTTCCTCTCTCTTGCTCGATCCTACATCTCCAATAAAAACACCAAAAGATAAGTGTAAGTAAGAAAAGTCTCATTAAAATTTGTTCCTCCTCCTCCTCTTCTTCTCATGGAAGAAACACAACCCAGTACTGAACCTTCTCTTTCACTTACTTCATGTAGTATATCCCTTTTGCATGAAATAGACAGCTCTGAAACAGAAAACCCAAGTAGATACAATACAAACCAAGTAGAATAACTCAATCTTATAGGTAATTTCAACGATGAAGAAAGTAGAGAATTAGATGAAGAACCAAGAGTATTCCCATGTGAATACTGTTGGAGAAAATTCTATAGTTCACAAGCATTAGGAGGACATCAAAACGCACATAAACGAGAGCGTACCATAGCCAAAAGAGAACGATATCTTGGCCGTGAAGCTGCTGCTTTTAGTTATGCTAATAACATGCACCAGTATCATCCTTACTATCACCACCAATTCTCAAGTATGGGTTCTTTACCGCTTCATGGTTCACTCATCAGTAACAATAATAGATCATTAGGTGTTCAAGTTCATTCTATGATGATGAATGAACCCACACCATCATCTCTTTTACCTTGTTCATCTTTTCTGGGTCTTCCTCCTCCTCACCATCTATATGGACAGCAGCATCCTGGACAGACAGCATTGTTAAAACCATTTACAATGGATCATCAACCAACAGTTGGACGGTTACCGACGTCCTTCGTACCTGATTGACTGATTCCGTTCCCCGTGTCCCAAGGTTTCATGATGAAGCGATTGGTGGTGGTAGTTTTCTGTTGCAAGGTGGCGGTGTTTCCAGGAGTACCACTGCTAATAATAATAAAAAAGACTCGAGGAAGATAGTTTTGGCTCTTAGGCTCTAGGTTCAATATTTCAAAATGATATATTTTTCTACAAAAATTCTTAACGACTACGGGAAAAACCGTCAGAAAAAACCGCCAGACACAAAATCAAACCAAAAGCGGGACCCCCTGCTGTCCTTTGCAGGGCCCACCGGGACCCATCAAAAATATCTGTGAGATAAAAAGCAAATTCAATTTTTACGTGGTTAGTTAGCACGGTCTGTCCATAAGCACTGAAAAAACAATTAAATTTTGTTGTCAAGATCACAAATTGTAATGCACTTTTGTCCTTCTCTTAACTCTTTGCATCTGCGTGTCTTTTAATCCTCCTGCAGTGAAGATGGTCACTTCTATAGGCGAGCGTGAAAAATATATTTCCAAAGTTTGGGTGCAACTTCTATAAACCCGCATCAAATTTGGGTACGCATAGACAAACATATCTTTAATCCGAGCAACCCACCCAACCCGAAAACCTATAACATAATTATATAAATTATTTTTATAATTGCTATTATTATCTAGTATTAAAAGTATAATTTTATTATCTTGAAATTTAATAATGAAAATATAAATTATATGTAACCAATTTCTTGAAGGGTTCTGATCCGAATGAGTTGTAATTTTTATTCTTAAACCTCTAAAGGCAAGTATTATTTTTGTTTTGTTTTTTTTATAAAAAAAGAAAAATATCTATAATGACGGACAAAATTCTTGTATCAATAATACCAATATATATATTAACCATTTACAAAAAAAAATATTATTGAGAATAATCTTAAATTATTTGGAAATGCAAGATAAGTACACTAATTAAATCTTAACATAAATGTCATCTATATTATGTCGTTCAAACTTGGGTCAAACTGAGAAACCCGAGGAATATAACTTGGATAGCACTTCCATGAATCCCATGGGTTCGATAGACAATCTGAACAACAAATTTCTAGCTCGGGTCTGGTAGGCCAAGACCAACCAACCCAAGTCACACCCCTATTACTAGAGGGCTTTTATTCCGTCCATCAGACCCCCTTTCGAGATAGAATACACCGGATAAATTGTGGTGTGCGTAAAATTTCCTTTCTTTATTTAATTTGGGTCTCCATTCTAAAATCTCATTTTGACTTCTTTAAAATTAACAAATAACCTAGTTTTTATTTATCAGAACAAATAACCTAGTTGCCCTTCTTTAAAATTAACAAATAACCTAGTTGCCCCAGAATGTTAGTTTTCATTGGTTTTGTTATCGTATAATGCAGCTGAGGGGAAACAATGATGAAGGCGTGTACAGTTGGCAACGGATAAGAAAAGGAAGCAAAAAGTGCTAATTAGGGGTGTTGCTCAAACATGATTCAAACGAATGGATTTGGATAGGTTATTTACCTGCGGAAAATTCGAAATCCCTAAGATTGATTGATTGCTATTACGAGTCTCTTTTTTTAGAATCCTTCTACGTTCTTCAATTGCAGTGAAGCCTTGAATATAATCTACTAGAGAATTAATATACTACTTGCTCACACCCTAGTCTCCTAGAGAAGTAATGAAAGAGAAATACTTTCTATAAACCATAAGTTTTTCTGTAGTTTTATTAGACAATAAGGCTGTGTTTAATAGGATTTAATTCAATCCAATTAGCCATCTTTCTATGGAAATAGCGTGTTTTTCGTCGTTTGGTTGAATATTTATTTCCATGCAATTGTAAAAAAAAACGTGGCCTAAAGTATGTTTTAAACACAATCCCGTGGAATTCCATGGAAAGTCATTCCTTGACTTCCCCAGGAAACTAATTCCATGGAAACACTTTCCATAGAATTGTTTCATTTCTCAGTTATCAAACACAGCCTAAGAATAACAAATATTCTATATATAAGAAGATCATAGAATGGAAGTAGTCACCCATAGGGGTTCTCTTTCAAAAACTTATCTTAACAGATTCGACCATTCTCCCACTATATGCGGGCATACAATGGAATTGGTCATGGGTCAAGAAGCGTATCTTACCCGACCAATACTATCAACAAGGGGAATTTGGTGCTGTCCCGATCAGTTTCGTTATGGAATTTTGTTAACATTTTATCGCCTAAAGACTTTTATTATATTATCGCCTAATAATTTTATTACTGTAGTACAGTAAATTTACCACTTTGCAACACCTAATGACTTCACTATTGTTTACCCAATTTAATAGACAAAATCATCACTTTGCTAGGGAAAACCTTCATCACCACCAAATGGCCTATGCTAGTGTCATCATTGGGTACTAAAGTGGTTCTTAGTGCTAGCCTGTTCTTGGATACTAAAACGTGACATCAATTAAGTTAAGAAAGGTTGTTAAGGAATGGTTGGTTTGTGGATCCTTATCGTAGTATTTTTTTACAAGAATGTATGATCCAATATCTATATGTAGGCAACATCTTATTCGTCAACAAATTTCGAACTAGGCAACATCTATCCATCTTTTTGTTCATTTGAAAGAAATTCATCAACAAATTTCGAAAATGAAGGTCCAAGTTATATCAAAAGAGTTCATTAAACCTTCAACTCCAACACCTCCACATCTTAGAAATTTCAAGCTTTCACTTCTTGATCAACTTCTTCCACCACTCTACGTTCCCATAGTTATGTTCTACCCAGCTAAAGATGGTCATGAATCGAATAATAATGATCAATGTAGTAAAGCAAATATACTCAAGAAATCTTTATCCGAAACCCTGACACGGTTCTACCCAATTGCGGGTAGAATAAGAGATAACATTTTAGTTGAGTGTAATGACGAAGGCGTAGACTATATCGAAGCAAAAGTTGATGCTGTAATGTCTGATTTTATGAGTCTGGACGTAATTCATCAACTTCACCCGTCATACATTGTGTTAGATGATTTAGCTAAAGAGGCGCAATTAGCTGTTCAAGTCACTATGTTCGATTGTGGTGGAATTGCACTTAGTATATGTTCATCACACAAGATAATTGATGGATGTACATCGACAACATTCTTAAACAGCTGGGCAGCCACTGCTCGTGTAGCACTCAACTCAGAAATCGTGCATCCAACTTTTGATGCAGCGGCTATCTTCCCGGCGCTACCTTCAGGAGTCCAAGTAGTATCAACGCTTGAGTCGGATGATCGCCTCCAAGGAGAAAACGTCGTTACGAAACGGTTTCTATTTAGTGCTTCTAAGATCACTGCCCTCCGTGCACGGATTGCTGAGTCAAGAAGTAGTAACATTTTGTCGAAATATACAAGTCGTAGTGAAGCAGTATCAGCTTTGGTATGGAAGTCGTTCATGGAGACAAGTAGAGTGAAAGTAACCCGTGAACACACCTTCTCAGCAGCAGCATCAACAAAACCCATCGTAAGATCCATAGCGAACTTTGTTGTAAATTTGCGGGCAAGGTTAAATCCACCGTTGCCTCATGTATCATTCGGAAACATTATCATGGATGCAACAGCTGAGTCGATGATAATTGACCACGGCGAGAATCCCCTGGGGTTCGTCGAAACACTAGATGGTCTGATAAGCCAGCTGAGATTGGGGGTAACTAAGATCGACGATGAATACATACGTAAACTACAAGAAGGTGATGTTGAGTTCTTAAAATCACTTGATGAAGCCTCTCATCCTTCAAATGGTGAAGGTGATGAAAATGGGGAGAGGGTTCAGATTTGTTGGATAAGTAGTTTATGTAGGCTTCCATTTTATGAGATTGATTTTGGGTGGGGCAAACCATCATGGGTGGCTCTGAATTCATTTTCAGAATACAAAAACTCTGTTTTTCTGATGGATACAAAATGTGGTACAGGTATTGAAGCATGGGTGAGTTTAGAAGAGGAAGACATGGCCATATTGGAGGAGGATCAAGATCTTCTCCATTATGCCAAAACTATGGCATAGATTTGTGTCCAACATTTCGTTGTGATTACGTTTTTTTCCCTTGTCCAGCTTTTTCTTTTATTTTTGGGGTTCTTTTGTTTGAGGTAACTGTCATGTACTATATGCAAGTTTGGGAATAAACAGAACTTCTTGTTTTGCTTGTCTAACTCCGGTTACACTTGCAAATGTTCCTATGGACTAAATTTGGTAATGGGATTCACAAAAATTCGAAATTTCCAAAAATCAGTTTCGGCAGTGTTTAAATCTCGGCCTGTAATTATATTATTTTTTATGTATATCTAACAGTCAATGATGTTATAAATAACGAAAATGATATACGGCACCCAGATTCCATGCACCCAATGCATCCAACATTAGGTGTCAATCCACATTGGAAGCCAACTGGTCATTCCTTCCTAAATCCGTTTTTTGCCTTTCTTATTTATTTAACTCAATACACAACCTAAACGAAAATCAAATAAATCTGGAGAATTAATCATTGTGGCATGAGAACTAAATCCTGAAACATCAATATATAATCATATTTGATTTATAATAAAGGATCACATATTATTCAATGAAATGCAATGGAAGACTCCTTATTGATTTGGGGAACATGAGGGTTTAATAAACAAAGTTGAATGGCTAGTTTCCTTATATCATTTTCTTATTGATCGGTTATATCATCTTGGTCAACAAATCAACACTTAGACAGATGTATTTGAGGTTGCATATTGTCTTTGAGTTCGATAACCAATCTGATTAGGCTCTATGATGCTTGATTGAATGGTAAAAAACAATGACCATACTTTAGAAAAGGAATTACGGGTTCAACCATGATCATATATAACAAGATCCAAATGCACTTTACCAGGTGATTCATACAATCAAAAATAAGAATTTGCTAGTTTGGAAATTAGGATTTGTTGGGTGCAATAATCAAAAACAAGGAAAAATCAAATAAGCAAAAGTTATTGATACTTAGCTCCTTTATAATGGAAGTGATCGATTTGACGAAACGACGAGCTCCCCAGATCTCCGCAACAACAACAAGGAAAAACTTTGGAAAAACAAAGTGAGTCACGTGTTCAACACGCTGTCCTTAAGACATTAGCGCCCGGCTACACTCAAGAGTGATGCTATAGCCCTCACAGGACGGATATCTCCAGGATAAAACACCCTACTACACCTACTACTAGCATATGTAGTAGATGCTCAACTTGAGCTTGGCAACTACGAAAAATTTCGAAACAAAACCTTAAGGAAAAACGCGAACGCTTAAGAAAACAATATAAAAATATTTTCCCTTGAGGGTCCCTCTAAAATATAGAGAAACCCTTTCCCATAGATTTTACAAAAGTAGAGAATTTGTTTATATAATGGAATAATACAACTTAAAAAGAGGAACTCCCCGATGTGGGACTAAAAAGTTTCATTCACAAAAGAAAACAATAAGTTATTATTTTTCTTAAAAACTTTAAAAATCAATTTTTTTAATTGTTTTCCAACAATCCCCCACATGAATGAAAACATCGGTAAAACATTAAAAACACAGATAGATCTTGGTAAATCAACACCCTAATCCCCACGATCCTGCCTGACCGAACAGACATACGGATCGTCCGTGTGTTGATATCATACTAGTCATTTCTACGTCCTCTCCCTAACACAAAAGTGTGTTGACCCCAGACTCATACTATGGATTTTATAAATCATAATAGTATAGGGAGCTTTCATCTTTAGTTTCTCACAGGTGAGATTATAGGTTTCTTTCACCGAAGTAAAAAACATGAACTAGTGAACCCTTAGTGACCCTTAGGTCCTAAGTTCAAGTAATACCAAAACCATCAAAACGAAAATCACATTAAAAAAAACGCAAGAAATACCATTTTAGGCAGAGGTGTCCATGAGGTCTTGAACCTTTGCTTAGTGAGATATTACCGGAACTACTTGCTAGAAACAGTGAACGCGATGTCTTGACCTGCTAGCATTTGATGTAATTAGTGATAATAACCACGGATGATATCTCCAAGGTTGCTGCCAAGCTCGTGCCGTTTTTTCCAATTTGGCCCTGGACATATCCTGTTTCTCAGAATGCTCTAGAGAATCAAAGCTCATATTCTCATAGGAAGCGGCCTCACTTCCTCATTCAGATAGGTGAGTTTCCATTAAGAGTGCTGCTTCTACACCCCACTTCAATCTTAAATTGAAACTATATAACTCATTAAGACTTCTTCAAAGTCATCCTTCACATGCAGTCACACTATCACGTCTATACCATAGGGAAGGGACATAGAATGAAATTCTCCGATAGTGTTTACCTTTACCCACCAAAAATTAGTTTTCTCATTCGAAACCTTGATCTTGGGATCTCCAGTCAGCAAGGTTGAGTATCCTTCATGGCAAGTTTAATTTATGAGCTTAAGCCCCATCCCCCTCGATGCATTTTTAACCATCTCTTTGGATAAACTTTTCGTCAAAGGTTGCGCGATATTCTCCTTAGACTTTATCCAATCAATGGAAATAACGCCGATTGAGATTAGTTATTTTTAGCTTTAGCTATTATAACTTGGCTAATATAATGTATAGATATAGCTGGCACAGGCCTATGCCAGAGAGGAATGTCTTCTAAAAAGCATCTTAGGCACTCGGCCCCCTCTCGTGCTTTATCTAACGCAATACTCTCAGATTCCTTAAAGAATTGAGCAATATATGTCTGTTTGGAAATCTTCAAAAAAAAAACCCTCATGCTAGAGTGAAAACATATCCACTCGTAGACTTGGACTCCTCTAAGTCAACTATCCAGTTTGCATCCCAAAGTCCCTCAAGGACAGCAAGATACCTTTCATAGATCAAACAAAAGGTAACAAAGTATTTTAGGTACCGTAATACTCTACTAAGTGCATCCCAATGCTCTTGCTCTGGACTAAAAGTATATCTACTTAACTTTCTCACAATATAGGCAATGTCTGGACTCTTACAGATTATTAAATTCATCAGACATCCTATAACTCTTGAGTATTCAAGTTAAGATACTCCATTATCCTTATTTTTTTTGAGTCTACAAGAAAAATCGTACGGATTACAAGCAGGCTTACAATCAGACTGATTGTATCTCTTAAGCACAAATTCAACATAATGAGAATGACTAAGACTAAAAATTTTAGATTATCTTGTAATCATCATCCCTAAGATTACATCAACAGGGCCTAAGTCTTTAAAGTCAACATTCTTATTCAGCTCATGCTTTTAGTGGAATTAATTACATCTATTTTTGTATCAGTTATAAGCATATTATCAACATACAAACATACAATCACACATGCATCCTTAACAAGTTACTTGTCAGATTCACTAACTTAAATCCACTACTCATTATCACATGATCAAATTTTCCATGTCATTTTTACGTGCTTATTTGAAAACCATACAAAGATTTGTTCAACTTACTAATTTTGTCTTCACAACCTTTCACTATAAAGTCCTCGGGTTGGTCTATGTAAATTTCTTTATCTAATTCACGGTTTTAGAAAAGCTGTCTTAACATCCATCAGATGTATCTCTAAGTTGTTTATGACAGCAATAGAAATTAGCATCTCAACGGAAGTAATTCTCGCCACAGGTGAATAAGAATCAAGGATATCTACACTTTCTTTTAGTTTATAGCCTTTAGCAACCGACCTAGCCTTATATTTTTCCACAGTTCCATCTACATTGTGATTCCTCTAAAAGACTCATTTACATCCTATGGTCTTACTCCCTGGAGGTAAACTAGCAAGCTCCCAAGTATGGTTATGACGGACTGAGTCCATTTTACTAAATGAAGCTTCTTACCAGAATGGGGTTTTAGTAAATGTTATGGCTTCTTCAGGAGTCTGGAACTCATACTAAGCTAGGCATATTATGAAGTTAGGTCCATAAGAAGTCTCAGTTCTAATCCTTTTAGTTCTCCTAGGATCAACTCTATTTCATCTTCCTTTGAAGGTAAATTCTGACTAGTTGAAAAAACATCTAGGTTATCAACAACACATCCTTAAGAAGAGACGGGTTTAAAAATGAACATGTTTGTAGTTGCATCTTTTCTGATGACTACACCCAAGTAGATCTAAAGGCTATAAAGCTACTAACATTCAAGATTCAAAGACAAACATAATGTAAAGAACATGAAAGTAAAGATTAACACAAGCATATAATGTGGTTCGGCCATGAAGACCTACGTCCATGGGAAAGAAGATGTTTTCTTTATTGAGTAGGGTCTTACCCTTGAAAGAGCTACAAATATCACTTAGATTTCTCACTCTCTCTTTTTGTAGATCTCTCTCAGGAATTCTCTGTAGAAAGACCATCTAGTATTACATAAGTTGTCCATTTCCTTCTACGTGGACTGGTATTTATAGGCAAATTAGACTCGTGAAGGCCTGGTCTCGCTAAGCTGACGGAGCTATCATGCATCTCCTCGTTGCTTCGGAAGAACTCTATACTATCCCTCATGATTGCCTGCTTGGTTCTCCCTCCGAGTTATCTCACCCTGTTTGTCATCGTGTAGCTCTTCCTTGGAGAACCTCGTGCTGTATCACCTATGGGTTAGAGTATAGATTGCCCAAGACTTATGATACGATGTAGATTCGCCCACGTCTCTTCTGATCCTTTATTAAATGCAGTCCTTCTTTTTAGACTTGACAGTATGAATCGATTTGACCACTCCTTACACGCGTCATTCATGTAACATTTGTAGCAGGTGTCTCGATTCAGACGAAATCATCTTTATAGAGTATGATTCGATGTTTCCACCTTATCATCTTATCATGAGATCATCCCTTGGGATTTTGACACGTGGCCATCGGGTATTTTACCCTCACATTTTGCTCATTTTCTTTGCAACTTGCCAAGGGCATGAGGGTAAGAAAACTTCGTAACCGTTCCGTCTTTATCGCCATGTCCGAGATTTCTGCCACGTCTGCACTTTTAGTGCACTTTTACCTATTGGACTTGAGGCGCCGGTTGATGGTCCATTAGTTTCTTATAAAATCTTTTGGGAGAAGGGAATGATGTCTTTATTTTCTGTTTTCAGAATTCAGAACTTTTTCATTCTTTCTCTCACCTGTCTTTTGTTGTTCCTTTTTAACTTCTTGTCTCCTATAAAGAAGTTCATTATGTCTAGGAGAAGTTCTCCATCTCGACCTTCAATACGGTATGACCTCTTTTATTTGTTCTTATTTTGGTTTTCGTCGGTGGTTTACGCCATTATTTTGAACTATGAAGTTCCTTCGTAGTTATCATGATTGCTCTAGTCAATGGTTCTTGCCATTGCTTTTCAACTGTGAAGTTTCTTCGGGGATCGCCATTATCGTCTCCGCCTTTTATTATTTGCCGTCGGGTTTCTTTATTATCCCCCCCCCCCCCCCCCCCCCCCCCTTTGTTTATCCTTTGTAGTGTTGATAAGAGACCGGTGAGGGATTTGAGCACCGGCCGTTCTTCCGGCATGTCTAATGCCGATTTCTTGGAGATGATAAAGACTAAGCATCGTCTCCAAAGATTTCAAGTTACTTTCACTACCCCGGAGGGTCAAGCCGGCGTCTTGACAAAGAAACTGTTTGAGGATAATCCCTGTGGTCCCAACGAGATTATCGTGGCGGCAGGTCAGCTCGATGCTGGACTTCGCCTTCCTCTGTATTGTCCATTAGATTCTTTTCAGTACGAGGTACTTACTATGCTTAATCCTCAGCGAGTTATATTTCAGCCCAATGGTAATTTTTATAGGATCGCACGAGAATATTATCGGTGAAGCCAAGGAAAAGTCACTGAGCATGAGTTGAACGAGTTCATCCCCGAGCAAAAGGAGTTGTATACGCCTGCGACCTTCGTGGAGAACTATTGGTGCCAACAGTTCGATACCTTTGAGGGCTTTGGAGTTGGACTTTCTAGGTCTCGGAAACCTATCCGAGGTCCTCCTCTTATGTCCGATTTGGATCCTCCCAACCCCAGCCAACTTACGCTTTGCAAAACTCATGATCCCAAGTGGTACGTAGCTCCGCTTCGCATTGTGGGGCCTTACATATATGGTTGGAATGAGGCTGGCGATGTACTTCCTGGGATTCCCGAGATGCACAATCATCTGCTGGCTTATAATCCATGGTTTCTTAAATGGGTTCCTTCTCGTAGACGTTCTTCACAAACTGCTCGAGCTATTGAGGATGCTAAGGTAGAAAATACTGTCTTAATGTTTTAACATATATATACCTTAGCATCTGAGGCTGTTGTATTGTTTGAGCAGGAGAGAAGAGTCGCTGATGGTTCTGGGCCATCTACTGCTCCTGTGGAGGTTGCATAACATGCATTGGAAGTGGATATTAGTGAGTTGTTTGGAGAGAATGAGATAGTGGACCTTGGTGAAGGATTTTTTGGTGATATTGACCATGCATTGTTGGATGAGGATGCCAATCTCGACGGAACTATCATTATATCGGAGGTGGGGATGCCTCAAGCGAGTAACCTCGCTGATAAGGGTGTTCTTCCTGATGTAAGTGCTCGGGTTGGTAGCGGTGTTGGTACTGGCGTACCAAGTACTTTTGCTGGTGGTTTTCCTTCTGCTCCAGCGGCTCCTTCTAGTTCGTCTTCCACCGTCTTTGGTGGTGGATCCGAGGCGATGAAGATGTTATGCTCGGCTGAGCGAGGACGAGCAAGCTCGTATTTTAACTTATTTTCCTAAATCCGCTCAGCATCAGCTTGTGAAGGCGGTATGTATTTGACTATACTTTCAATAGTATGTTATTTATTATTACCTCGTTTAAAGTGTTTCTAACTGGTGATGTTGTCTGATTTACTAGAGTAACAATCTGAGGGTTGGTATGTTGTCTGAGACTCGTGTTGCTAGGAAGCGAGCTAGAGATGTTGAGAACAAGAATCAGAATCTGCGTCTTGCTGTGGAGATGGCCAAGCAAGAGGCTTTGTCCTTTCGTCAAGATAAAAAAGAGCTGAAAGGTATTTATTTTTTTCCTTTGTCTAAGTTTTCATCTCCATAGTAGGTGCTAGAGTTCTGAATTAGTCCCCTCTATTGGTAGCCACCGTCAAACGTTTGGAGGAGAAGGCAGATAATACCGGTCATAGGCATGCTAGGGAACTGTGCAATCTGATGCTCGATGTGAGCTCTCGCCAGTGCAAGATTGATTCCTTAGAACATGAGAATGCACAACTTTAGAAGGATGTGGATGTTCATCGATATCGCATCGTTGAGCTTCGTGAGATGCTAGATAAATCTAAGAAGGTGGATGTAGCTTGCTTAGATGAGATCAAGCTCCTCCGAACTTAAAAGGATGGGCTGATTGAGTGGCAATCGGACCACATGCCCTTTCTTGCGCAGGCAGAGGATGACAGAGAAGAGTTAGCACGTCTCAAGCGAGATTTTATCCAGCTTGAAAATGAGCGTGATAGAGATATGTTATCGTGCCCGGCTGGCGATGCTGCCATAACTCCTGTTGAAGCGCAGATTAGTGCTTTAGATAATCAAAAGGCCCAAGTGGAACATACCTTAGCTTCTGTTTTAATTGAACATGAAGGTTTCCTATTAGCGGATTTTGATTTTCATTCACCTTATGCTTTTATGAGTAATTTCTGTTACATTGACTCTCTCCATTTATTTCTATTGCAGAGGCTCGTAAGCATAATGCGGAGTTGGAGAGGCAGTTGGAGGAAGTGAAGGTGGCAAAACAAAGTCTTGACGAAGAGCTCAATGAATTGGTGAGCCACCATGAGGAAGAGCTGGATGCTGAGCGTGTTGATAAGAATCAGAAGTTGAGCAATCTTCATGCTGAGTATAAAAGTATGATAACAAATGCCTGCAGAACTGCCGTCCTTCGTGAGCGTCAAAGGGTCGCTGCTGCTGCCAATGTTGTGGCTCCACCCCCGCCTGTTGAGCCCGAGTCCGAGAAAGTTGCTCCTGAAACTGTCGAGGGCGAGGTGCGGGTGGATATTGAGCAAGGTGCACCTGGCTATGGGCAGGTTTAAGTCCGTCAGTTTTTTTGCTCATATGAGCTTTGCTTTTCTAAGAACTTCTTGCTTTCTCCTTTTTGTGTTTAAACCTCGTGTTGTTTTTTAGGTAATGTTTAGGAAGACATTATTTGGTAAGTCCTCGTTCTCCTTGCGAGGTAATGTGTAATTGGTTTGACTGGTCAGTATGCTAACCAAGTCCTCTTCAGTGTTGGAGGCATTATTTTGCTACATATACTTTGATAAGTCCTCATATGTGGGAGGCAATGATACTTTCTTTTGAAGTAGTTGTTCATATGGATGATAATTTCCTTAGTCGGATTACATCACATGATGTGTGTATTTTTGTGGCTCCCGAGGGGTTTTGTGCATGCTAATGGTCCAACCATGGGTGACAAAGCCAAGGAGTGATCAGTTCCTTAATTGGATAGGGCATCTCTTACAGTGTTTGAATTTAGGCGTAGCACATTCCCCTTCTCGCCTTGGTCTGGTGCCTTTATGGGCTTGGTTTTTTAATAGTGTCCTGTTTAGGTTACACTTGCCCCAGGGTTAAGTGATCAGTTGTGTGAGTCACTTGTTTATTAACCATTGTTTGGAGGGCAATATCTCGGTCAAGTGATTCTTGCCTTAGCCAGAGGTAAGTACCTTGATTCTGGATATCTCCTGTTATGGCAGGACATCATCCGATTTCGTGATTGTGATGGCATTACCTTAGGTATGTTCCCTTCTTAGGTAGTTTAGGGTGTCCCCCGCTTCATCTTACTTCATTCGGCTAGATGGCATTGCCTTAGGTCTGTGTTCGTCTCGGGCAGCTTAGGTATTTTACCCGCATCATTCATTGTAGAATAGAAGGTGTGGCTAGCACCGTGCCATGATCTTGATGAGCTTTTGTTATAATGCAAATGTGATATGATTATGCTATATGCAAATGCAAGAAAAGATAAAGAGAAAAATTAAAGCAAAAAATTGCGAGAGAAAAAATAAACTAACAAAAATCAAAGTAAATGAAATGAGCACGCAAAATGATTAATTTTATTATTCTCAAAAGAGGGTTTATAAGCCCTTAGTACATTTTGGTAAGGTACCATGACCTTTTACACATAGGGATTCGAGTCTCATTTTCATAATTTGTCTTCCTAAGCAATAAGTTGTTTAAGCATTGTATTACTTGAGGTATTTGATATTCCGGGGGCATTCTAATTCTTCCCCCTTGGGTTTGAGAAATCTGTATGCTCCATCGCCTGCCTTGGCGATGACTGTTAGTGGTCCTTCCCAGATGGGAGCAAATTTTCCTGCCTCGCGCTGGTATGGCGGGATCTCGTGCCAGACTTTGTCGCCTGGGCTAAATTGCCTCTAATGAACACGTTCGTTGTATTCTCGGGCTGTCCTCCAATGGTATTTTTGTATTCTCTGGATAACTATTTCTTGGTTTTCCTCAAGGTTGTCTATCTCAACGAGCATCGCTTCAATTGGTATGATCGCTTCTATACCATATGTGAGAACGAAGGGGGCCGTCCTTTTTGCTCCTCCTCGTGTGGTCCGATAGGCCCGTAATACATTGCGTAATTGTTCACATCGGCTAGTCCCGTGTCCGTCTAGCTTCATCCTGAGCATGTCAGCGATAGCTTCATTAAGGTAACCGTATAGACTTCGGGGAGTGGAGAAGGCATTATGCTCCTGATTTTTCTCGTCGAGTGAGATTCGGTTATAACCGGAATATCCGTCCATTAGGGACAATAGTCCGTATTTAGATGTGGCTTCCACAAGCTGATCGATATCGGGAATCGGAAAGCTGTCCTTTGGATAAGCCCTATTAATGCAAAGTCGTACTCCTTCATTATTCTTCGGTATTATCACCATGTTGGGTATTTGTTCTCCTCGGACGACTTCTGATGCCTCCGTTTTCTTTAGTTCATTTTGAATCTCCTTGCGATACTTCGGTGTCACCTTTCGCATCTTTTGCCTCATAGGCTTGTGCTTTGGATCATTTTTCAAGTGGTCTTGACAGACTTCTGGATCTATCCCAGGCATATCTCCCATGTGTCTGGAAGAGGCATCGGAGTATTATTTTGATGATCGTACGAGCTTTTTTTCTTCCTCTCTGTCGAGGAGAGTTCCAATCTTAGCCATTCCCAGATTTTCGGTTGTTCTGATGTTTATTTCCTTCGTGGGTCCTAAGGCCGAGAAGTTTATCTTGAGCTCTCCATCATCGGAGAGGTCCTGTAGTTGTTATAAGAGCTCCTTGGATAAGTCCGAGGTTGGGACATTATTCGAGTGTCTCGCTTTGCTTGTCACTACTACGTAAGCATTGATATCAGCCTGGCTTTTAGCATTCTTGGCCCTTTTCTCCTTTGTTTTTTGGGATCTTACCCTGTTCTCGTCATTCTGTACGTCCATGTTGTAACAGTACTTATCTTTCCCTGAGTCTCCAACGATCTCTGCGATCCCATCGGGTGGTTGAAACCTTAGTCTCTGATGGTAGGTCGAGGCAACTCCTTTGATCCCATGGACCAAGGATCGCCCGACAATGGCTGTGTAGGGTGAAAGTACATCTACTACACAGAAAGTGGTTAGAGTGATGATTTTTACTACTCGAATTTCTAAGGTGACCTCGCCTCTTGGGCGGGTCGATGAGCCATTGAAGCCAAATATGTTATAGGTAGAAGGGATTAGGCATTCGTCTCTAAGACCCATTTTCTTGAATGTTTCATAAAACAAGATTTTGACATAACTTCCTCCATCTATTAGTATTTTAGGCATGGCCCATGGCAATTCCTTAGGTTTTTCTTCCTCGCCCTCGTGTTCGGGGAGTGCGATTAGCCATCTTAACCACCAGTGGATCGTTGTGGTTTCGTCCTCCATCAGGCGCCTCCAAGGCTGAAAAACTGATAGGTATTTTCATCCACTCCTGCATAGGAGGTTCTTTTGCCACACTGAAGACTTCGTCACCTTCGAAGTTTCACTTGTGGATTCGTCCTGTAATATTTCCTTCAGGTGTGGGAGCCGTGACAGCTGAGTACGATATCGTGTTGCATCCCAAGTATTGTGCCTCGCGTGGTATTTATACGCGATGTACGGGTGTTCCCACCATTGGTTGGATCGCTGGCGGTGAGATGTACTCCTTGAGTTTTCCTTCATCAATCATGTCTTACACCATCTTCTTCAGATCTCTGCACGCTCGGGATGCTGTCCTCTATTCCATGGGTATGTGATCTTACATTTCCTATCGATCTTCTTAAAGATCTCGGATATAGGAGTGTTTAGTTTCGTGTAGACTGGGTCTACGAACTTTCCCTTCTTTTATTGGGCTTGGTCTCGCCCTTTCCATCCTCCACTTCGATGTTTAACGAACTGGGTAGATCCGTTGTTGGATCACCCTGCTCCTTGGGCTGACGCTTGAGGGTTTTGTGGTCCTACCACATTTGCTCCTCTATTGGTTCCTTTTACCAATTTTTCATAAGTACCATCTTGGAGTTCTTCAAGGGCTATGTAATCCTCTTGAATCTCTCTTAGTTTCCCTAGATTGGGTGGCATGGTCTCGTACATGCGGACAAATATGGGGTCCGTCTTTCTTAAACTATTTTTAAAGTCCAAGATTGCGTAGGCCTCTGGGACTCTTCCGATCTTGGCTAATAATTTTCTCCAACGAGTTACCAGAGAGCGGAGAGACTCGTTCGGTCCCCTGGCTAACTGGAACAACATGTCAATTTCGGGTTTGACTCGGCTGTTATGTATGTATGTTTCTAAGAACAACTCGGATAGATGGTCAAACGATTTAACCAATGCCTTTGGCAGGTTATTGAACCACATTAGGGCCTCGTCTTTTAGACTGGCTGGAAAGAACCTATACATCATTACCTCGTAGTGACTCCACTGTGTCAGTGTCATGCGGTAGGATCTGAGATGTTCGATTGCATCGCCGGTCCCATTGAAGGGAGTTGCAAACGTTGGGAGTGAGCATTTCCTTGGAAATGGTTGGGCTAGTAGACTCTCCGATAAGGGAGACTGTCCAGCCTCTTGCAGTACTTCCTTCAACTTTTTTCCTTCTTGTTTTCTTGTAATTGGTCGTCATTGTGCCTCGTTTCGACCTTCTTCCTTCGTCCTTGCGCTCTTTCGGGCGAGTAGGAAACTTCTGGGCGGCGATATCTTGATCGCCCTGAATCCTCGTCCGATTACTCGACATACGTCACTATTTTAGAGCAAGTTGACTTTGAAGTTTCCCCTCGCTTAGGGTCTATGACTGCGTGGTTCTCGGCCATGCAGTTGGTTTTTACTTCGTCCTCCTTTTTCTTTTCTCGTCTATGCTTGGGATCGACATCGGATGATCCCTCGGACGGACTTTCTTCCTCATTTAGAACTTCTCGGCTTCCCTTTTGGAATGCGCTTTCCTATTTCCTCGTTCGAGGTGTCAGGGATATGCACTCGCTCATCGTCCTGTAAGTTCTCAAAAGGATTCTCCTCCTCGAGGGTCTCCTTTATGGTAGTGAGTGGCACCTTTTTGTTTGTTTTGCGTTTCAGTCTACGGTTTCTCCGTTCTAGCCTTTTGTTACGTCTCTCTAACTTTTTCATTATCTCATCCTGCGCCTCTTAAGCTTTCAGGATGGCTGCGATAGTAACAGTGGTTTACTAACTTAATGAAGTTTACTGACTTAAACTTCTTCCCAGCCCTTTCATGGAGGAGATCGTTTGAGTGCCGAAGTGTTTAAAACTCCATTTTCACTCCGATCTTCAACACTCCTGAGCATCTTGAGGAAGATATAAGAAATCTTAAAAGAATAAATTTTTTGAAGAAAATCAGTGAAGAGGATGTAGATCTGTTGATTTTGAGGGTCTTCAAGACTTCACAGATCATGTAGACTGTGTCGAGTCCGATCTCTACTTATAAATTCTAACATAGTTCTACACAGTGGTATGAAAGCCACTTCTCTCAAAAAGATTATGAAAGTAATATAGAGTTGTTACTACGGAGGTACATTAGATCTTCATACCTCCCTGTTTCTAGCGCCAAAATGTAGTTGCATCTTTTCTGATGACTACACCCAAGTAGATCTAAAGGCTATAAAGCTACTAACATTCAAGATTCAAAGACATACATAATGTAAAGAACATTAAAGTAAAGATTAACACAAGCATATAACGTGGTTCGGCCATGAAGACCTATGTCCATGGGAAAGAAGATGTTTTCTTTATTGATTAGGGTCTTACCCTTGAAAGAGCTACAAATATCACTTAGATTTCTCACTCTCTCTTTTTCTAGATCTCTCACAGGAATTCTATGTAGAAAGACCATCTAGTATTACATAAGTTGTCCATTTCCTTCTACATGGACTGGTATTTATAGGCAAATTAGACTCGGGAAGGCCTGGTCTCGCCGAGCTGACAGAGCTTATCATGCATCTCCTCGTTGCTTCGGACGAACTCTATACTATCCCTCGTGATGGCCTGCTTGGTTCTCCCTCCGAGTTATCTCTCCCTGTTTTTCATCGTGTAGCTCTTCCTTGGAGAACCTCGTTTTATATCACCTCTGGGTTATAGTATAGATTGCCCTAGCCTTCTGATACGATGTAGATTCGCCCACGTCTCTTCTGATCCTTCATTAAATGCAGTCCTTCTTTTTAGACTTGACCGTCTGAATCGATTAGACCACTCCTTACACGCGTCATTCATGTAACGTTTGTAGCAGGTGTCTCGATTCATACAAAATCAGCTTTATATAGTATGATTCGATGTTTCCACCTTATCATCTTATCATGAGATCATCCCTTGGGATGTTGACACGTGGCCATCGGGTATTTTACCCTCACAATGTTCAAAGAACTAAACATCCCTAGACTCCATAAAAGTATTCATACCAATGTCAGAAAATCAGAACTCACAACCAAAAAACTATATGTAGTAGGGTATTCAGGATACCCTATGAACACACAGTCAACAATTTGGGTCTTATCTTATTTCTCTTATGAGAAGGAATAACTACCTTATCCAAACACCCCTCACACTTAGACATATGCAAAAGAAGGTGTTCTATATTTCCATAATCATATGGAGTTTTATCTGATCCTTTAAAGGTTATTTTATTCATGATATAACGAAATTAGAGGACACCCCTCCCCCCCACCCCCCCCCCCCCCCCACCCCCCCCCCCCCCCATAAGTTTGCGGTTATCCTTTAATCAACATGGAGTATAGCATCTCCTTAATGGTTTTGTTCTTATGTTCAACTATACCATTAGACTATGATAAATAAGGAGGTGCGATCTCATGAATAATGCCATTTAACAAGTAAAGTTCTCCTATATGAATTTCATACTTGCCATCACGTTCAGACCTAACCCTTTTAGTGGTAACGTATACTTTTCTTTCAATTTTAAGTTTATACTCTTAAGGCTTCTAAGGCATTACCCCAAGCAAGTACACAAGATAATACCTCGTACAATCATCTAGGAAAATTATGAACCACTTTTTACACTTTAGTTTGCTAGGTCTAACTGAATTAATTCTAAGGGCTTAAAATTACTCTGAACATTTTTGCTAAAAGGTTTTATAGCATATTTTGATTCTGCAAAGATTTAACTTTTGTGTTTAAAATCCAAACTAAATTTGGGTACGCAGCCGACGCTAGCCAGTTTATGCATTGACTTATAAGTTTACAGTTCCAAGTCTACCATGCAAAACATTCAAAGACACAAAAGAAAGCACCAGAATCAACTATGTTCACTTCATCAGATTTTCCATTAAGCTTATATAGACCCTAAGTCCTATAACTGTTTCCTAAAAAATCACTTCCCTTAGTTATAACAAGTTTTCCAGATTTAATTAAGATCTTAAATCTTTTACCATCTACAACAGAACAAGATACAAGATTCTTGCATATGCCCGGAACATGAAAACTTCATTCAATGTGAGAATATTTACATATATGAGCTTCTGCTCGAGCTTCCCCTCTTATGAAACCTCTGTTACATATGAGTTACTCATATAGAGTTTCTCGACATCCCCTATCCTATGATAAGAGTTGAACAGGTCTCTGTTTCAACAAACATGCTTGGTGGCTCCAGAGTCCACCCACCAATCTCCCACATTGGTTATTAAAATAACTTCTGACATCATGTCATTGAACTCGTTCTAGTTTGTTTCAACTAAATTAGCATTGACTTCTACTTATTAAGGTTTTTACGTTGTCTACAATTTACTGCCGTATGACCAGGAATTTACAAACATAAAAATCACCCTTAATTAAAGTAATGCTAGATTCAGGTTTACGAAACATACCTTTCTTATGAAGACTACGCTTAGAGTTGCTTCCAATTTTCTCACCTTTGCAAGCTTTGAAAGATTTATTTTCATCCACATGCGCCTATTAGCCATGTCCCTTGCAGATGACACATTTATTCACAAACCACAATTCCGAATCGGAAAGTAAAATATGAGTTTTGAAGATAACATCTAGATCTACAAACTTCGTTTGAATCACCATTTCAAAAAACTCATGGTTACCCCATAAAAAACTAATTTAGTCAACAACAAATTTCTGCTCGTCAGAATTTTTTAGGAACGTTTCTCTGTTTTGTAAAATATCAAGAAAATACTTTTACAACTCCAAAAATTTTGAAATTTTATGTGGGTAACTATCAGGATGTCTACTACATTATGTCAAAAGGGTTCATCGAAATTCCTTCTAGGTTAAGAGATAAACTCGAAACTCTACAACTGACCAAAAATTCGTTTTTGTTTTTCACTCCACAATTAAAATCCATGATTCACAAACCAACAAACCATTTTTGATTATTACAATTCTAATGTCTTAAGAATGTTGGGTGCAATAATCAAAAACAAGGAAAAATCAAATAAGCAAAAGTTATTGATACTTAGCTCCTTTATAATGGAAGTGATCGATTTGACGAAACGACGAGCTCCCCAGATCTCCGCAACAACAACAAGGAAAACTTTGAAAAAACAGAGTGAGTCACGTGTTCAACATGCTGTCCTTAAGACATTAGCGCCCGGCTGCACTCAAGAGTGATGCTATAGCCCTCACAGGAGGGATATCTCCAGGATAAAACGCCCTACTACACCTACTACTAGCATATGTAGTGGATGCTCAAATTGAGCTTGGCAACTCCGAAAAATTCCGAAACAAAACCTTAAGGAAAAACGCGAATGCTAAAGAAAACAATATAAAAATATTTTCCCTTGAGGGTCCCTCTAAAATATAGAGAAACCCCTTTCCCATAGATTTTACAAAAGTAGAGAACTTGTTTATATAATGGAATAATACAACTTAAAAAGAAGAACTCCTCGATATGGGACTAAAAAGTTTCATTCACAAAAGAAAACAATAAGTTATTATTTTTCTTAAAAACATTAAAAATCAATTTTTTATTAATTGTTTTCCAACATGATTTAATTAGGTTTCTTTGGTTAACAATACAATATTAATTTACCGGTGCTGATTAGATTAATTTTTCTAAAGATGAAAATGAAGAGATGATTCGTTTTAGATCTCTTTATGAAATCAACAAAATAATGGTATTTTAGTTTGTTTTCTGTGAAAATGAATACTTGGGTTCCTTTGGATGCCACCTAATGCTGGGTGTATAGAATCTGGGTGCCATATATCATTTTCGTATAAATAAAAGGACCCATTTCGAAAGAATAACTTTTGCACATTGACTGAAAAATCCCGTTGCATTAACAAAATATTTATGAGGCAAATCATCGACACATCATAATATTTATATCCTGGGGGCATATAACATCTTCTGTATGATGGGTGCGTACATTTTTTTGTACATCCAGCTAGATAAACAGCATCAACATATGGCTGAAATCCATATTTTGGTTCTCTTAATCTGGTGTTTTAACTGTAGTTGGATTCCCTGCTAATTATAGTTTTGGAACTTGATCATACTTTATTTTAATCCAATTTATCTTTTCGGAACTTGTTTTTGGAAGTGAACAGATTAATTAAATTACTAATGAGCTATCACCCACTGACCCTGTGTCTCTGGATCGAGTTATATGTAGCCTAACAATGGTTGAACAACAGTTAAGACTGCTAGCTAGTAGTACTTTATAATCTGAGCTGCGCATCAACTTCAACCATCATACATTTAGCTAGAAAGCTAAAGAAGAGCAATTAGAGAAGTTTAAAGTCAGTATATATACATAAGTTTTAATTATGGTGGAATATTAATTGCGTAATGATTCTTGTAATTTCCTTATGTAATTGCTGCTGATCTTACTCATTTCGGGCCGGGTTTGTGAAAACATCAGATGAATGGTTTGATCATACGCCAGCAGAAATTAAGGATATAAGTAATAAGATCAATGGCGATTACACAAGGAAGTTACAGGAATGGGTGACGCACGATACGTTGAATTCTTAAAATCACTGGATGAGTTGCCTAGCTGTTTTCATCTAAACGGTAAAGGTATTAAAATGAGAAAGAGGTTCATATTAATTTGTTGGATAGAAGCATGGGTTAGTTTAGAAGAGGAAGACATGGCGGCCATAGAGGAGGATCAAGATCTTCTCCTATATGTATAAGAAAACTACCTTACTGCTAACTTACTAATCCAGGGTATTTGATGATCTTTCATTCTCTGTGATCCTACAGCTCGTACTCGGTACTCATCATGTCATGTTTAACTTTTTGTTTTGTTTCGTTTACTTTTGATCTTCTCTTTTTCTGGTAGATACAAGATGTGGTACATGCATAGAAGCATGGGTGAGTTCCGAAGAGGAAGACATAGCCATATTTGAGGAAGATCAAGGGTCTTCTCCGTGTGGTAAAATATTACTGTTTGTACCCGAAATTATTTTTAGGCACTAAACACGATGATTTGATGATGATTATGCGAATTAGGGCTAGAAAACGATTGAAAACAAATAAGAAGACAAAGATTTAACGTAGTTCGGCAAGTGTTGCCTACATCCACGGAGGAATCCCATAGAGAGATATTGTATTGATATGAGGATTACAATAATTGTTGTGGTATGGTTAGCTAACCTAGGATTCCCTATCCCTTTAGGGTTTATGATACATGTATTTATATAGGCTATGTAACCCTAATTCTGATAACTTCATATGCAAGCAACTTGGGCAACAAGTCTTGGAAAATTCTGGAATCTTCCTTCACGGGCTAAGCGGGCTTGATTAACGGGCTCTCCGTGTATAAAATACATGGTACAAACAATTACCTAGACTTGTTCCAAATTTCAAGGCTACTGCGTGGTGTTACCAAATTCCATGGGGAGTCGCTAGAAGCAGTGAGTGAGCATCAATTTCACTCATTACATATATTATGTTAGAAGCTAAAGAAGGGCAAAATAGGATCACAGTGAAGTAAAGATTTAACTCTTTGTAACTGAGTGTCATCTTGGCACCTTGTTATCAATTTTAATCCTCTTTCCTGTCCCTGTTTTTGTCAAAACAAAAATATATATCTGAAATTGTAATCTTCTATGTCAAAATAAAATAAAATTGTAGATTATTTACTTTCTAAGTTCGTGCACGAGATTACCAAGTTCCATTACCCACTGTTGGATTTATTACTGGGTAACGGTCAAAAATTTTTTTATCACTTTACTGATTTGAGCTCTCTTTTTTTGTGATCCTAAAAGGAGATATATTAGCTAGCAAATGTAGTACAAGAGATTTACAATATCATTTTTATCAAACATATTAGAAATTTAGTGTTATAACACTAGTTTTTTGATCCTGGCTTCCTTGGCAATTTGATCCCATTTGAGCTCTTAAATAGTAATAAAATTTCTAATTTCATCTTCCGCATTTGCCCTCATATAACACTAAATTTACGAAAAACTCCACTAGAATACAAAATCAAGAGGGGCCTACAGATCCAATGAACCAAAGTTAGTAGGCATGCCATTGTAATGATCCAACAGGTAAGATATCGTTGAGTTTTTCCGCACCACCAGATAGGTTTTTACTTGACAATGTTAACCAATATTAACATGCAATGTATTTGTGATTGGCAAAAAAAACGGTTTAGTCCGAAAACCCATTAAAAAGTACGGATTAGTCCATCCCGAGTTAACTAGATACAGTTTAGTCCAAAAGTTATTTAAAATATGGAAAATACACATATAACCTTCATGATTTACAATTTAGTCCAAATATTTACAGTTTAATGCAAATGACTTATGATGATGTCAGTAATTTTAAATAATATAAAAATAATTAAAAAACAATTTATTTTTTGAACCGTTTGTCCAAAATTCACAAACTTTATATATTCGGAAAGCTCTTTCCGATACCTACAAAAAGAGTACCCATATGACTATATAATTTTCATTTTCTAAAAAATCTTAGTTTACACTAGTGTATAAACATGTACACATCTCCAAAAATCCAGAAAACCCAAAGACAAGACAACATG
Source organism: Papaver atlanticum (assembly GCA_023531105.1). Lineage (NCBI taxonomy): Eukaryota > Viridiplantae > Streptophyta > Magnoliopsida > Ranunculales > Papaveraceae > Papaver > Papaver atlanticum. Next base: position 122,651 of record JAJJMB010017679.1, read on the forward strand.
CATCCTAACCCCAGAAAAAACTGCAGCTCTTTGCTGCCACCTTCGCATGAATTACTCAGCCTAATCATGGGAAAATTCGATGTGTTTGCATTTGTTCCAAATGAGTTCTTATATCTTAGCCCACTGAACCACTTATAATATTTCTTCCCTCTTCATAACAAATAAAGGTAATCAGATTAGTCCCAAGAACAAACAAAACCTATTTTAACAATTTCACCATACAAAGGCACCTTCATAATACTAGTTGCGAGCTCTTTTAGATCTAGGCACTCATCTGCTTAACAAACATATGCATATTTGCTATTTTGAGTTTAGTAAAAATGATAGGTATGTTTATTTTGGGTTTTGTCAAAGAAAGAAAAAAGGCTTGTTTCTAGGATGAGAATGGCAGTGACATCCACCATCTCAGTTCCTAAACAAGGCTTGTTTCTAGGATGAGAATGGTAGTGAAATTCCACCTCCACTAATCTTGTGATAGGTGCACCAATTTGTACACTTGTATTACAGGTGCACCAATATGTACACTTATAGAAGGATGGTCACCTGAATGCCAAGAGACCCTGTCAAGCTAAATCGACAACTCTGCAAACGATGCACTGCTAGAAAATCATCTATTATTGCATTTAAAAAGATCACTAGGCCTACACAGTATCATTCTTCTGAGCATTATATAAGACTGACCTGTTCTTGTATGTTTCCTTCTTCATTACATTGGCCGCCAACATCTCAAAATCTTCCTCCTTTTCCTTAAAACAAACATCTTGGCATTCTATGGTCCTTCTGTGCATATAGCCTGTGAGTAAGAAAAGAGTTCATTAAACGCAAATTCAAAGAAAAACAAGCAACGAGGTCTGTAACGGTAGTAACAAAACTCATAATGCTGTAGAAAAACCCCACAAGATGGTGTAATCAGACCTTAACTTCCGCACCAAAGGAACTACTCATCTTCTTGAATCATCAAAGAGATGAAATGGAAATAGAATAACATTAAATCTGAAAACCCTAATAATACTAGAAATTTACGCCTACATAAGCTTATGCGTAACATGTGCACAACAATGTACAGTTGTATTACAAGTGCAAAACAATGTACACTTGTATTACATGTGTGCTATTATGCACACATGTAATTTATGTCACATGTGCACAATAGTATACAATTAAATTACAGATGCACCGATATGTACACATTCAGCAACAATGATCTGGCCTTATTTAATATGTAGATCTTCGTCGAGGGTTTCAGTCTTCTTCCTTAACATGTTCACTTCACTATTCAGCAACATGTTCTTCTCACTGTAATTCTTTACTTCCTCCCAACACTAATCTCTCTCTTCATACATCTTTGAGAGCACTCCCTTTGTCAATGCCAACTATTTTCCTCATTGTTGGAGTTCACTTGTAAGTCGATGAATACTATCATTTTTCTTTATGAAGATTACAGGTGCCTTTAAAACAGATATACGATAGTATGATTTAAAATGCATACTCACCTTGATTTCTAGATCCTAAGGAGAATAAATCAAACTTAAGTATTACATCAGATGCTAATGCAGGTACCAACTTAGTTACCAAGACAATGAACACCCGTCTTAAGATTAACATGGTACCTGTAAATTGAGAAAGCAAGAAGAATGGGAGAATTTTCTCAAAGATGCATGAAGAACATACCCAAAAGATGCAAATTCTTTGCTTTGCTCCCTAAAAAGCCATTCGTTAACTCCTAGTATCCCTCGTGCAATTAATACCCTCCTCGATTAACAAACCAAATCAAGTACATTTTAGATTTGTATTTCAATAACAATCAGTCTACAAAATTGATGTAGTCAGATTGAAGTCTCAATCTCAGAAAAACAGGGAGAAATTTGAAGAACAAAACTAAACCTAGAACTGGAACTGGAACCATCAAATTCTTACTACTGAAAAACAATAGCACAGTTCTGTCAAGTTCAAGTTCACACAACAATATGAACTGGTGGTGCATAATGTACACTTATATTGAAAAGAGAATACCTTCTCAACAACTGCTGGGTTTTTCACCACTACCTCTGGACTGCATGTCTCTCCCTGCAATTTACAGCCCTCAAATTTTTTAACAAACACATTATGTTCTTAGATTTACAGTACAAGAAATGATGAGTAACATTCTGTTCATTAAGGTGAACTATTATGTACACATGTAATTTCTGTCACATGTGTACAACAATGTACACTTATATTATAGGTGTACTTATACGTACACATGTAATTTCTGTCATAACCAACGATCAGTGACTCATAGCACATCATTGATTCGACATCCAAGAAATGAAAAAGGATTGTTCACTAAAATTTGATTAAGAGTCCTAGAGTGGGCTATTATCTACACATGTAATTTTTGTCACATGTGTACAACAATATACACTTATATTACAGGTGTACCAATATGTACACATGTAATTTCTGTGACAACAATCAGTCAGCGACTTTCAATAGCTGTTGAGCACTAATCCAGGTACACATGATTTGCTAAACCAATTAAGTGTCCCTTTATTTGTTGTTAACACATACAAAGCTTAGGTACATGATTAGAATTTCATGTGATATTCGTCAGAATGGGCTATCACAATTAGAGTTTAACTCACCAAAAGCAGACGCTGAGCAGCTTCATCGACGTGAGGATCAGATGATAACTTCTGAGGAGACCATTGTGGATATTCATCTCAATTCACTAGCTCGCTTACCCCTGGCAACCGATATTTATTTGGAGTTCCTAGCATGTACGAAAAAGATCAGTCAGTTTAACAATTAGAGAACAACCCGAAAGATCTGATCCAAACACATGCCCATTAAAATTCATTTCAGTCCAGACTGGTTATTTTGTTGAAGTTGAATTACAAAATTCATTTCAGGTGTACAACTATGTACACATTAACAATAAACATGTGTATAATTATGTACACATGAAAACCTTAAGTGAAAGTAGTCCTTGAAGCCTGCGACACATACATTTTTAGAAAAATCTAGGATCTGCAGTTGGTCATTAACTCGGTCATCGTCATTACTGTATTTTGATTTTCTTCAAATGGAAAAGTTATAGCCCCGTTAGGTACAAGCCAGCGAAGAGCAGATTTAAGATTTTGATTTTATTAAAATTTCAACCATGTAAATACAAAATCTGAACCCAGGAGATCCTTAATCAATACCTTTTAAATGTTTCATTCTGCGTACACGGTAAGATACTAGTTTGACAGGTTCATAATCAATGCAGAAACAAAGTGCACGACTTATAACTAGTCTGATGAAAATGGTGTACTAAAAAGTACACTTCCTACAACTGGTGTACAAATAAGTACACGTCGTATAGCCGGTATAATAAAAACAATGCACATAAAGATTTTTCCAGTGTTTAACCTTTCAAAAGATTATCTTCAAAATTTTCACAAGGAATAAATGGTTAGAGAGTCTACATGTGAAGATTTTACCTTGCCATCTTTACTATTCTGAGATGCGGCTCGTTTTCATATTGTTACCTACAGAAAGAAAATGTAAGAAATCACGACAAGCAAGATAAGATGAAAGAAAATATAAGAGAAATAAAATAGAAAAACAAGGGTAACAGGAAAATGGCAGTGAGCATAAAATAGATTTGCAACATTGACCATTTAAAATAGCTTTTCTATTAATTTATGTACTTTTCAAAAAGAAATTAAGAACTATTCAAACTACTGATATTCGGAAAACATGTCATTGAGCAGCTGAGAAGATACGAGAAGTGAACGCCACCTTGAATAGGTAAAAGCTTAAAGAGTTCTGCACAAAATAAAATTCAACAGTAATTTTAAAATGCCTAAGAGTAAACCAAAAGGTCCAGACAGTTTTCTCTTAACATCCCACTGCAGTAATTATTACATTGTCACTATCAATCTATCATTATGAACTATTAAAAGTAAAATATGCAAGAAGAGGACATAAGTTTCTTACATGTGGAGCCAGGCCTTGAAGTATATATAATTCTTGGAGTGCTTGAAATCTAGCATGGTAAGGGCTAAAATTTTTAACAGATTTAATTACAGATGAAGTATAACTTGGAAGTATCATATACTCATTTCACCTATGGTTACAATTTTTTCTACAAAGCTATTCGGGATTTGCATGCTAGCTATGAAACTAGCCTTAAAATCTCACTGGTAAACATTATAATGGGTTACGATCCTTCAACAGCTTGTACAAGAAAGGGTGATGTAGACTGTAAAATCTCAATCCAGGTTGGGAAACACAGTAGATATATCTAATGTGAAATACCCTCTTGCAATGCCATTTTTGGAATTACCAAAGACAAGATGAAACTACTTTGGCTAAAATCATGCTTATACTGAAGAAAGGCCAACCAATGATTGTAAACCCGTAGTTACATTAATAGTGTCTCCTTTTCAATTGGTTGGAAAAGTCGGGCAAAGTTAGAGTTTTGTAGAAAAATTATTTAGGTCATTTAATATAATTAGATATGTTTATATTAGTAGTAGCTGCAATTTTTTTGCAGATCCTCTAGCAAGGGTTTGATAGACTCAGAAATTCTAGCAGTTTCTGGCCATCCTTCCTTGGACGTGCTTGAAGAAAAAAATGATGATCTGAAGACTACTTCTAATTTTCTTCTTATTGATGCATGGGTTTTTACAACCTAAATTAGATTAAGATTGCAAAATAGCTAGCATACTTGTTGCTAATTCCATCCTATTGAACAAGTACCGGTGTTACATGCCTTCCAATAGAAAGGAAAATTAAATATATCCACTTACTAGTGCTAGTGAAGAAACGATCACTTGTTAAGCACAGCATTGCTAGTGTACATGGTGCAAGTTTTTTCCCATACTTCGCAGAAAGGGCTACCACCAAAACTTACTCTTAACTGCTGAGATGAGACCAAGGAATATCCTTACTGCATACAATTCTTTAACCTAGCATATTCAGAGAATGTTGAAAGAATCCCATAAGCAAAACATTTTTAAATCCCAATATCTTCATAACACAGATTAATATAAGAAACACTTTAGTAAAGCGTGTTTAACCATGTACTATACGTACATCAGTAAGATAATCAAAATGCAAATCACTTGATTTTTATGTTCAGATTTATCAATAGTACTAAGACAGCATCACCTCCATAGACACTATTACACTACAAAATATTCCAATCCAATTTATTGATTAAATTCCCAATCTAAAGCAAAATATCACATACATTCTTGCCAATTATCAAATTACATACATTTCAGACCTAGGAAAATTATACAACAAGATCACAAAAACAAATAAAAATAAGAATTATAATTACGAGCAGGAATCAATCAGCAACCAATAATATTCATATGAAATTATTTGATCTCGAATCTTCACTAAACCCCCCAAATGGAGTTTTCAACGAAGAAATAATCAAAACAATCAATTACTCTAGAATGAATAAACAAATAATCAAGAAATAGGGTTTTAATAAACAAAAAGGAATTACCAGAGCAACATTATCCTCGATTTACAAACATTTCCAACTCTCGATTTAACTTCCGCTCAATTAAATCCCTTCGATGATTCATTAGGGAATACGTCTTTCTCTGTTTCAAATCCATTCGCTGAGTTTAACAGTACAGATGCATCACATATCTTCAACAAAAAAACCGCAATGAAAACTACAATAAATCAAAATCATAGGAAAGGTTATGAAAATCCATTGATTATTACCGTGATAAAACAATCACAAAAGAGTAATTGGACAAGAGCAATAGCCAGTCGATTGATTTCAACAATTTTTTCAGCAACTATTCAAGCAGAATCAAAACCTAAAATGATCGTCTTCGTTTAAGCGATTTGCTCTGAGAGGAGATAAGAAGAGAGTGAACGGAAAAACATTATGATACGATGAATGGGTATTTTAGGCAGTGGAGAAACTTGGATCAGTTCCCATTTGGACTAACTCGTCTAAAAAAGGACTAAATTGTTCCCGATTTTGTATATTTGGACTAGAGAGTACTAGGCCTACGGACGCTGGACTAGAATGTCTAAAGCCCAACTAATATGGGATTAAACGTTAATTTCTTCTTTGTGATTCTCCATGAACTAACCAATAGCCCCTTAATAATTTCACAATCATTTTAAGAATGGTCTGCAAAAAACCAATCAAAAAAAAATGGTATGCAAAATAAGATAATATGGGGTGAAATTTGCAAAGAAAATGTAAGCATCATTTTACGCATCTTCGTATAATAATTGAACTCAAAATAAAGTTTCATGATTCTCATTGATTCTAATCCTATTTCTAGAGCCTCAACCAACTCTCTCACACCTCTGATCTGGTGATCAGTATACTAATTTTATATTTCATTCGGCTAATTACTGGTGATCAGTGGTGTTACATGGATATTTAGGTAAATTGTAAGGGAAAAAGCGTCATAAATGGGTCGCGTCAGACGAACTCGACTGAATTTGGCTAGTTCGGCTCTAGGCCGCGACTAGCTCGACTCCTTCATAGACCGCGAAGCCGCGACTAGTTATGTCCCAGGTCGTGACTAGTCCAATCCTAGGCTGCGACTAGTCCATCCCTAGATTGCAACTAAATGGGCTCTTCTCTAGTGCTCGATTAGTTCAACTCTGTCTTGGGGATTGGTTGGTTTAGCTCTACTCTAGAGCCCAACCAGTTCATCTCTGCACTAATAGAGCACAACCAATATTCGGATATACAGAGTAACTCTCATGGACACGTCCCAGCTGACTCTATGAGATATGAGTCGCCCAAGCCTAAGTTTCAATGAGCACATCTCAAGAACGAGTACTCTGCTATATATAGTACTCCCTCTGTCCTAAAATTTATGTCATCTATTCTATTTTCGTCTGTCCTAAAATACTGACCAATTTCTGTTTATAGTCATATTTTTTAGTCAAACTCTCAAATATACCCTTTAATTTTTTATAATTATAAGATTATTTTTAAATATAACCAATCTAAATCTTAAATGATATCATCCTCACTAGGAAACAAATCTACCAAATCCATCCAATAAAGGTTTTTATTTTAATCTTCTATTTAAACTTTTCTATAAATAATTAAATGACCAAATATGTATTTTTCTTACATACTCCACAATTCATATACTCCTTTTAATTTTGGTAATAACATAGCATTTAATAGGGCTAGTTTTGTATAGTCCTCCGGTCATCTTAATATCTTGACTTAGTCAAAGCGGACTAATATTTTAGGACGGAGGGAGTAACTCTTATGCGCACGTCCCAGCTGAATCCATAAGATCTAAGCCTGACTCTTAATAACATCCACACTAGTCGTCAAATCACATGCTCCCTAATCTCATTTAGAACACGAAAAATCTAAGTTCATGCAACTAAATCATGAACATTCTCCAGAACTCATGTGTTTATCTAAAGGGACACACAAAAGAGAAATTTGAAATCTTCTCTTTCGTAGTCGGCCACACCATATTGATGCTCACCCTAATCTCATCTTGTGTGTCGCACATGATCCATAATGGGGTCTCGTGTCTCAACCTCATCTTATCTCGTGCTCTCCACATGACACGGACTAGTCACAACGTCTATTTGGTTAATACATTACTACATAGAATAATGTTACCCTGACAACTTATCATACATGATTGCTGACTAAGTCACACATACATAGGGGTAGTGGAGATTATTTTAGTACTTTGGTCTGGCATTCTGCAACATAGGTGAGAAATACCCAATTGTATTTCTCATCGCTAAAGAGAACAGTCGGTTAAGGAGGTTAACAGAATCATGAGATGACTGAAACTCTTCCGTGCAGCTGAAACAGTCTTCGAACGATCATAAGCTTGGTCTAGACGAAGAATGTTTATGCTCCACCTTTCGCAACTCGCACAGACTTCAACTCAAAACCCTATAAACTCACTTCTATCCATTTTAGGTACATACATCTAGGGATTTCTAGGTTATTTTTTAGCGTATAGATACTACGGTAATACTAAGATTGAGATGACCAAGTTAAAGGGCCTCAATTCTTGGATTTTTGTTTTATTTTATAAAGACAGTTGTTTATGTTGTTTTAAGCTTGGGTTCACACAATAAATAAACGAGTAAAATATACGTAACAACCGCCAAGAAAACAACCCACAAATAACCAAAGCGAAGGGCATCACGAAAATCATATTTATTATCACCGCCACGAGTACACATTTTATTGCCGTTTCAGGAATGCACATTAATCGTATCGAAGAAACGAAATATCCATCAGTTTAAACTTTCTAGATATATTTGAACAAAGAAATATATTCGAGATATCTTCTTCTTCTTCTTCTATTATTATTCAAAGAAGCAGTTAGCGTTGCATCTTAAATCCTAACATGCAATATTAGCAAATATGAAATCACCCGGTGAGTTATATAAATATTTCTTTTGATTCTTGTTAAGTTCATTCAGTAATAATTTATTCGTGTAATCGGTTTTACTCGGATCATAATCGAGATCTCTGATTATATCATTAACCTCTGAGTTACGATTTACAGGTAAGTAACAAGCTTTTCAAAGTACTACAAAGTTCACTCAGTTGCACAATTTTTGGATTTGAGACTCGTCCCATAAGTGAAAACCTGGTGTGATAAGGTAGCTTTTTTTTTTTTATTCTGATTTTGTTATCTTTTCTTGGGAGATAATGGGTACGTCTCAATTCATTTCAGCCTTATTACATGTTTGATTTAAGTTGTTAAAATCCAATCCTTAATATCTGAATTACAAAATGTAATTTGTTTGCATAAATAGGCGTTGTTGGATTTCTTAGTAAGTTATAATTGTACAATTTCATTGAGTTTGTGCATGAGGCATAATTCAATTCCCCGTAATTAATTATAATCATTTTTCTCCTTGAACCGAACATGCAATATTTTCCTCTCAATTTCACAAGTTCGGGACAATTTCATTGAGTTTGGTGCATGAGGCATAATTCGATTCCCCGTAATTTTTTCCTTGAACCGAACTTGCAATCCCCCGGTACAATTTCATGTTAAGCTGCCATTTTAGTAATTTTTAATTTTAAGGCATAATTCAATTCCCCGTAATTAATCATATTTGATATATCTAATTTGATTTTAACTTTTGGATCATGTCCATGCAGCACTGTTTATCATCAAATTGAATGCTTAAGATTTACTCATTTATGACTAATCCTAATTGCCAAATGCTAAACCTAGAAACCAATTCCAGTGTAAAACTAGTTAGAAAGATCATCACCGTTGATCTCAATATAGCCTGATCAGAAAATAGACATATGTTCTTCCAAGATATTCCAATGCTATGAGATAAAGGTACATCGACATCAGAAGTATATACCAGATAGAATATCCAAAACATACCACACTAAGGATATTTCAGTAATTTCACCACCTTATTTTCAGTTACACTTTGGATGAAACCAGAGAAGAAAGTAAAATCGTACCAATATTCTGACAAATGTTGCCTTGCCGTTACGATGCAAATGTTTGCATTCTGACAACCGTTGCGTTGCCGTTACAATGCAAATGTTTGCATTCTGACGCATTCCGACAAATGTACCTTGCCGTTACAATGTAAATGTTTTCAAGTGATCTGAACATATGGAAATTGTGCCTTGACGGTAGTAACAAATTAGTGGAAACATTTTCCTTAATGAAAGTAATTTTCTTTTTCACTATTTTACTATTATATTGATAATAATGTTTAAGATTTTCGATTAGGAAAATATTACTCTAGATTATCAAAATAAAGTTATTTTTGCTTTCTCAATTTGACTTATTTTTAGGCTAAAATGAAAAGGTGATACTACTTCTTTTTTAGGAACGGGGTAGTATAAATTATCGTTAGTGTATAGTTACTTATGTGACAGACAATAATGGGCTTTAACGACTTATAAGGAAATTGGTTGCTCGCATGCTGTTCAAACATTTTTGATCTAACAATAACACAAATTGCTAAATTAGGCAAATTTATTAAATGCTAATCATATTACTCAAATGTGGTTAATAATGCGGTTAGATCAAAAAATACTGAAACAACAATATACATATATTTCCATGACAGAAAACTGTACACTGTTGTTAAGCTCCACCATTGAAGATTGTTGGTTGTTTAAAATATTAGGTTATGGGGAGAGCTTACCCCAGAATTGTATTGTTGAAATCTGGTTGTTTTCTTTTTCTATCAAGTTTTTTCTAAAAAAATAAATAAAAAAAAATACTCCCTCAGACCCACTATTAGTTGACCTATTTTATAACTAAATTTGGTTATAAAGTATGTCAACTAATAGTGGGACGGAGGTAGTAATTCACACCATACATAATAAATTTTTCTTATTTATACAAATATATCCATATGATTTATAAAGGGAATACCATTATTAGTGGAGGGTAATACCACTACATATACGACAAACAAGTATTAGTAGACCCTGACTATGAGATTGTTTAAATGATATCACCCTTGCTAATAATGGTTCAAATGGTATCACCCATGCTAGTGCATTAATAGTAACAAATACTCACTAATATCTAGAATTTCTTTTCAAAATAACATAAACATTTGAAAAGCATAATATTCCATTAAAGTCTCAAAAGTAAATGTAAACATTTTACCATTTTATGTGTAAAATATTTGCAGTGGTTATATTTTTCACCCCCTTCAAATAAATATAAAACCCAAAATTTCATTTCATTTTTGGTCTCTTCATCACTGTTATTATCATCTTTCCAAAAAAATCACTCCGCCGATTCAGAGATTTCTCTCAAGAAGAAGAAGAAGAAGCCCTAATTTCTCATCAGATCCATGTAAGTCTCCTCTCAACAATCATTCCCGTACAAAAATCCCCAAATTTCATGTTCAAAAGTTAGGGTTTTGATTTTTTCCGTTTTTTTTAGGGAAATGTGTTGAAAAAATTAGGGTTTTGAAGGGGATCTTGATCTGCTGGTGTTAAAATTTTGGATTTGTAGTTTGTGTATGAGATTTTGTTGTTGTTGTTGTGGTTTTAATTCGAAGAGTGTGATGAGTAATTCTGAGAGAGATTCAGATAATAATTCTGATTCAGAGGAGGAGGAGGAGGAGTCTGATTATGAGCAGCAATTACAGAGAGAACGTTCTGTTGAGAGACAATGGATTAGGGATTTGGAGGATAGAGCTAGAAGGGAACGAGATTTGGTTTCTGCAGGGGCTTTAGAATCAATGAGATATAGGATTTCTGGTGGTCCAAGGAGTTACGATCGCTTTGCGTCGTCGTCATCAGCGTCTTCTTCTAGTGGTGGTGGTGGTGGTGGTAATAGAGGTTCGATTGATGCGGATAATTCCACGGGAGGAGGGGCCGAGAGAGAACGAGTTGATATCGAACGGGATTCTCATTTCAAAAGGGCTAAAGTGAATTCTAGCACTCTGTAAGTTGTTTACAATGTGTTTTGAGTTTTGCATGTTTTTTAAGTTCTTTTATATGTTGAAGTTTTGGTATTTGGGGGTTTATTATTGGATTGTTGCGTTTGTTTTTGTAGAGAGTGTCGGTATGCTATTGGAGATGCTTCACTGTCTGCTGGTGGAGCTCATGGGTCTCTTGCATATCCGTCTCAAAGCAATTATTTCTATATGAATGTGATATCGGAAAATGTTGGTGCTCGGAACCTTGTTGATTCTGTAAATGGTGAAAATGATGGTGATGAACCAATAGCGGAGGAATTAATTGTTAGGATGGACCTTACAGATGACTTGTTGCACATGGTATGATGCTTGGGGATGTGTGTGTGTGTGTGTGTTTTAGTGTTTATATGAACTTCGTTGCATTTTGAGCTCATGTTGGTGTTGTGTTGTTTGATTTGCAGGTGTTCTCTTTCTTGGATCATACTAATCTTTGTCGGGCTGCTGGAGTGTGTCGACAATGGCGTTCAGCTAGTGGACATGAAGACTTCTGGAAGCGTTTGAATTTTGAAGACAGGAATATAACTGAACCCCAGCGTGAGTCTTCAGTTTACTTTGATTTAGGAAAATTACGCTAGTGAATCGGGAGTAGAAAACAACATACAATTTCTATGCTTAATCCTGAAGTAGAAATTCTCTGTAATTTCTTAGGTTTAGTAAAAAGTATAAAACTTAGAAATCGCGTAAGACTATAGAAACCCTCGCATAGATGCTAGTGTATATTGTACTTTTCATGATTATCTGACGAGAATTATTAGTGACAAACATGTAAGTGGCAAAATACTTACGGCTTACTAGGTTATTTTTAATTGGCAGTTGCGGATATGTGTCGCCGTTATCCAAAAGCCATTGAAGTGAATCTCTATGGTACTCCTTCAATTAACTCTCTTGCCTTGACAGCGATGGCTTCTCTCAGGTGAAAGTTGTGTTTCTTTTCTTGGTTCTTTAGACTCGCTTGTTATTTAGATCTTCATATTGAATTAGTCTCTGCTTGATCTTTAGAAAACTCGAGACGTTGATATTGGGTAAAGGACAGCTGGGCGATGCTTTTTTCCAATCCTTGGATGAATGTATTTCTTTGAGAACCTTGAGTATCAATGACGCTGCTCTTGGCAATGGTGTCCAAGAGATACCTGTGAACAATGAGAAATTGCGACATCTTCAGATTATAAAGTGTCGCGTGCTTCGTATTTCTGTTAGGTGAAGTGTGAATTTCACGTTTTGAATTTTTTAAATATAATTCATTATGTGAAGCAGTAGGATTTAACTTTGCATTGAAAATCTATACCGTGCAGGTGTCCCCAACTCGAAACCTTGTCGCTTAAACGTACTAACATGGCACATGGGATGCTTAATTGCCCTCAGTTACAAGAACTAGATATAGGCTCTTGCCACAAGCTCTCTGATGCTGGAATACGTGCAGCAGTTACATCATGTCCTCTGCTGACATCCTTGGATATGTCAAATTGTTCATGTGTTTGTGACGAAACCCTTCGTGAAATTGCTCAAGCTTGTGCCAATCTTCACGTTCTCAATGCATCCTACTGCCCAAATATTTCTCTCGAGGTTAGCATTCCCTTTCTTGTGCTGTTATTATGTCCATTTAGATTTTCTCTCTCTACGCTGAGTGAAATGTCTAATTTATTTTACGTTTGTTGTCTTGTGTGTGAAGTCTGTACGAATGCCAATGTTGACCGTGCTGAAGCTTGTCAATTGTGAGGGGATAACTTCAGCTTCAATGACTGCCATAGCTTTTAGTTCTCTGCTGGAGGTGTTGGAACTTGATAATTGTGGGTTATTGACAGCAGTGTCATTATACCTACCTCACCTGCATACTATCAGACTAGTGCATTGCCGAAAGTAAGATTCTTATATCCATCTCCTCCATCGTCATAGAGTTTATTTTCTGTTCTCTTCCTGATCAACCATTCCCACCCTACAGATTTGCTGATTTGAGTTTACGAACACCTCTGCTTTCATCTATTACCATTTCTAATTGCGCTGCTCTTCATCGCATAAACATTACGTCAAACGCACTTCAGGTTTGTCTGAGTGAAAGCTATCATATATATATCTTATGTTCTCCTCTTACGAACTCCTAGAAAGTTCGGACTCAGAAGTTGTTGTTTTCTGGTTATGCAGAAGTTGGTGTTGCAAAAGCAGGAAAGCCTGAAAACTCTGGTGTTGAAATGCAATTGTTTGCAAGAGGTGGACCTTACTGATTGTGAAGCTCTGACAAATTCTATTTGTGAAGGTTTTAGTGATGAGGGTGGTTGCCCGGTGCTCAAGTCACTGATCCTTGACAACTGCGAGGTTTGTGTAAACTGCTAGATAATGTTCCTAACATGCTTACTGGTTGATTTTTGGTAATTTCTGAACATAGATTTTACTTTTTTTTTTACAGAGTCTAGCTGCAGTAAAATTCAGCAGTACTTCTCTAGTTTCTCTTTCTCTTGTTGGTTGCCGAGGCATGACCTCTCTCGAACTCAAATGCCCTTACCTTGAACATGTTCATTTAGATGGCTGTGATCATCTTGAACAAGCAATATTTTGCCCTGTAAGTGAAATTGATTTCCTGATATCTCTTTCAACAATGTGTATTACGTATCCGATATCTCTTTACAATTCTCGCTGTCCATTTAGAATCTACTGACGGACCAGATATATTCTTTTTTGTTTGCTGTTGTAGGTTGGTCTTCAGTCTCTTAATTTAGGTATATGCCCTAAATTAGAGGCACTTGACATTGCAGCACCTTTGATGGTGTTGTTAGAATTGAAGGGATGTGGTGTTTTATCCGAAGCATCCATTCGTTGTCCCCGTCTGATAACGTTAGATGCTTCTTTTTGTGGGTAATGCTCTTTCGTTTCTCTTTATTTCCTTTTGTTCTCTCATTAAGGTGCTGTGCTGTGCTCAATCTAATATCTATAATTCGATAACGCAGCCAACTTAAAGATGATTGCTTGTCTGCCACAACTGCTGCATGCCCTCTTATCCAGACAATGATTTTGATGTCCTGCCAAACTATTGGTCCTGATGGGCTCTCTTCCTTGCGCTTGCTACCACATTTGACGTTCCTTGATTTGTCATATACTTTCTTGTTGAACTTGCAACCTGTTTTCGTTTCCTGCTTGCAATTGAAGGTTGCTTTCAATGTTGATCCCATCTCCTGTGTCTTTAATAGCTGTTTATTAATTCAAAAATAGATAACCCCGGTCATATATTAAAGCAGTTGTAACAATTATCCCGTTTTTTTCTTCGTTTACAGGTATTGAAGTTGCAGGCTTGCAAGTATTTAGAAGACTCCTCTTTGGAGGCTCTGTATAAAGACGGTGCTCTTCCATCCCTCAGAGAGTTGGACCTCTCGTATGGTAGTATCTGCCAGTCTGCCATAGAGGAGCTTCTTTCTTGCTGTACGCATCTCACTCATGTTAGCTTGAACGGTTGCAACAATATGCATGACCTTAATTGGGGCTCTTCATGTGTTGGCCCTGTTTCTGAATTATCATGCACCAATTTTCCATCATCTATGGAGAATGAGCAACCTTCTGAAGAGCCTGACCGTTTATTACAGAACCTAAACTGCGTTGGCTGCTCCAATATCAAGAAAGTTGTTATTCCTGAAATTGCACGGTGTTTTCATTTGTCATCACTAAATCTTTCTCTGTCTGCAAATCTCAAGGAAGTTGATGTTGCTTGTTTCAACCTGAGCTTTCTCAATTTAAGGTACTAGCCTTATTTGTTCGTTTATATCAGTTTTAGCTAGTATCAGTTCTCATCTGCCATCATTATCACTTGGATTTCTTCTGAGCTGTATTCCACTTTGCCTTTTGCCTTTCTCAGCAATTGTTGTTCCCTAGAAATCTTGAAGCTCCAATGTCCCAGATTGACAAGTTTATTCCTTCAGGTATGCATCTCTCTCATATGCTTCAAAAAAGAAACGAAAATCTCTCTTTTGCCCTCCCTTTTATGACATGATAGGTCTGAATTCCTCCGTAGATGCTTACAAAGTAGCAAAATATCTAGTTTGTATTTGATGTATCATATCATATGAGGTTGCGGGTAATGTATAATTTTGTGCTATTGGTTTTCTGCTTGGTTGTAAGTTTTAATCTCTCTCTTTTGGGTATATAGTCTTGCAGCATTTCTGAAGAAGCAGTTGAATCTGCAGTTTCACATTGCAACATGCTGGAAACTTTGGATGTCCGCTTCTGTCCAAAGGTATAAGTGAGACTGTAATCTTTGTGGGCTTACCTTAATCATTTTTGCTTTAATCATAATATTAAGTACATTTAAACCCAATCTTAATCAAATCTTAATTTTTGCATCCCTGTATAGATTCACCCAGAGCGCATGACGCAGATCCGATTGGTATGTCCAAGTCTGAAGCGTATTTTTAGTAGTCTCCCAGCCCCTCCATGAAATAATGGCAGCACACCCCACCAATCTGCCTTGCTCTGTCTCTATGGAGGCGCGTTCCTGTCAACCTTCTCTTTCCTCCGCCATGAATTCAACTTTACAGTCCCATTGTTGTTTGATGCAATTGCAATGTACATACATGACTTTATATTTTCTGTTGTTGTCCCTATCAGTTGTTGTGCTCGTTAAATCCAGGAATATTGAGGAGTGAATTGGTGTAGTAAATCAGCTCCCCTCCTTTGATATGACGACAATAAAACCCTAGTTATTGTTGCTATGAATTTTATTATGTTGTTTGTTGTAAACATGGGATTTTTATTTTAAATGTCAATTTTGATTTCAAAATGAATTTTTGATAGTCGTACTGTTTCTTTTTGCTGTCTAGATGATGTCTCTATAAAGACACTTTTCTTTTTGTGCTGCAGAATACTAGCGGTTTCTTCGGAATCTGAGACAAGTACAAATACTGGTAAGTTGAGAAATTTCTCATTGATTGTGCCTTTTTTTCTCAATAGGTAGAAATGCATTAGTTAAACAGTGGTAACGGGTCTGTGACATAAAGTTCTGAGGATAAAAGCATGGTATAACATGACCATAGAATTCTTGTCGAGTCCTAAGACTCCTAACCCGGAATTGACCCATTTCTAGCTTAGTAGTGGTCTGCTGGTCTGTAGGATAATGTTTAGATGATGAAAGCAGGACCTTTAACATTCTAGTTTACAAGGTCTATCTAGTCCCTGTGAATCTCACAAGGTCGTGACTTTACAGTGAACCAAACTTTTCATTGAGGACATTCTAGACTCCTAGACTCTGTTCATGGAGTCTTGAGTGTCTGACTATGATCGTTTACCTTGGTTTCCACCGTGAGTTGTTTTTCACACTAATGAAGTCGGAATAATCATGTTTAAATAGCCGAATGGTTAACCATGACCCTGACCTGAGGTTTGTGGGTTGTAGCAAATGAATCTTTTAGGAATGTGAAACGAGCTCAAGTGGAATGCGTACTACTTAAAGATGTGGGGCTAATGGAATTCATATCTGGTTTATATTCAACTTTCCAGAATGGGTTGTAACCTTGGAGTATATTCAAGGGATATTACAATTGGGATAAGGTTCTTGGTTTAGAGTCCTGTGACACAAAAACTAGGGCAATGTAATTGGCTACTAGTCACTTCCACCTTATCCTGAGCTATACCACCTTACTCTCAAGACAACAGAAACTACAAACACCACCATTATTATCAACTTGCTTTAGGATTATCTTCTTCGTTTTACCTGCGCATTCGGCCTTTTGAAATATTTACCTGCGCAATCAGCATTTTGAAATATTTTACTGATAATCTTGGTCTCAGGAGTACCCTAGTAGTTCTGGGTCAGATAGTATCTGTTTAGAAACTTTCCAGTGGCCTCGAGGAGAAAAGGAGGGGAGAACTTGTCTAATTTACTGGTCGAGCGTAATGTTACCCAGTGTGGTCTAGGATTTTCCATGCATTTGCAAAACTAACGGGTTGTTTATTTTTTTCTGATTGGGATCTGACTCGTCACACAAGTTGTACATCTGAATCTGACTCATTATATCTTCCTTGCAAATTATTAGTTTTTTTTTTTTTTTTTAAATTGAGTCCTAAAAAGTAAAAATTAAGGTACAAAATGATACCCGACTCAAATAGCGGCGAACCAGATCTCAAATCAGACACTAGAATAATTAAAAAACCAAGGAGTTGAACCTGACTAGGACCGAGTCAGATGGCGAGTTAGATTTAGATCATGAGTCAGACCCAAACACTTGACTGTAGGGAATCTTACTCTGAGACCCTCCAAAAGACACTGAATACCTTTCCATGCTTTTGGTATTTAATCCAACAGCAATTCAATTTTGATTCATATTAATGATCAGCACATAATAGGGTCATATATATTCTATGAAACCTGGAAGAAAGGGCATCTCTACAGCACCACACAATTTTACATGGTTACTACTATCTCTAGTTGTTAGCTAAGACTTGCAGAGACACCTTTTAGCTGTCAGATGTCTTCTTATGCCCTCTCTCTTTTTAGATCTTTCACCATCTTTGTCTTTCTTCATCCCATGTGCTCATATGGACCACTGTATACTGATATCTTGATATCTTTTTATTGCCCAAATCTTATGATAATGGCTTTCAACAAGATTTTTTAGCCTTAATTGGATCCGGTTTCTAACTTGGTTAACATCAGAGACAGAATGACAAACTATAGCATCTTAGACGGTACTATCAATATTACAACATTAGCTGTTCAAATACGAGCACGACGTCTTAGAGACAAAAATAAAATAAAATAAAGTTGTTAGTAGAATGGTGCACAAAGGTTGTAGCAAATTGTTCTTAAGAGCGCAAACGAGTTTCAAACTCAAATCTTTGGTGTCATCACCCAATAACCTTACCATTGTATTACAGAGACATCGGCCATTCAGGTGGTTTTTGACTGTCTTTGCCTCCCGCTCCCTGTATCATAATAATATAATTCACAGTTTCATATCAACATATGACTCAATTCGGTAGACTTGCACATAAATCTTTAAAAGAAGCCTTTTCGCATCAATCAGTAGATTATGAAATCCAAAACATTAATAATATTTATTCAAAAAAAAAGAAAAAAAGAAGAAGATATTGCTACACAAACAAACAAGACACCCATGTTGTCTCTTCTGAAATGTCTAATCGCCTCTCAGAGATAATCGTTCACGTGAACTTCATCCTGCATGGGGTTCTCTATCTTCTTGGCTAGAAAAATCATTGGCTCCAATTTACCATTCCTCATGCATGGTTTTTCTATATATATGCACCCTTTGAAAACCTTAACACACACTAACCCAAGTCTAAAATTCAAGTCATTCTCATAATCTTAGCATCATGAAGATGTTTTATTTCCTTTTCCTATCTTCTCTCCTTTTCTCCTACTGCTCGGCTGCAGATTTCTGCGTCGGTGACATCAAATCAGCTTTAACTCCTTCCGGATACCCTTGCAAGCCTGCTGCCAAGGTAACTGTCGATGATTTCGTGTTTTCCGGCCTTGGTGTTGCTGGTAACACAACTAATATCATCAGTGCTGCAGTCACTCCAGGTTTCGTTGAGCAATTCCCTGGCTTAAACGGATTGGGGATATCCTTGGCTAGATTAGACATAGCCTCTGGTGGTGTCATTCCAATGCACACTCACCCTGGTGCAAATGAAGTTTTGGTTGTTTTATCAGGCACAATATGTGCTGGTTTTGTTTCATCTTCAGCCAACAAGGTCTACCTAAAAACACTTACAAAGGGACAGTCTATGATTTTCCCACAGGGTTTATTGCATTTCCAACTGAACGCTGCTAAAAGCTCCGCCGTAGCTCTTGTGAGTTTCAGTGACCCCGAGCCAGGTCTTCAGATTACTGATTTTGCATTTTTTGCTAATGACTTGCCTACCGATTTGGTCGCCAAAACAACTTTCCTGGATGCAAAAACAATTAAGACACTCAAGAGTGTTCTTGGCGGTACCAATTAATTAATCACCGAAGGTTTCGGAGTTACGCGGCTCGGTGAATGATTTTTAGGAGATTGTTTCTGTTCTTTCTTTTTTGTATCCTTTAGGTTTGCTTCTTACCTAATATGTTGCATTGAGGGTAATTATCTATTAAGTAGTGTGAGCATCGTTGTTGTACTCTACCAAAATGGTGGTTTAATTTATGTGTTGATTGTATTGTAATTTGCTTCTCATGTAACTTAAGTTGTTCAAGTGGTTTGTTCATTTTGATTTCTTTTGATTAATGTGGTTGTTTTCTGTATTCGACATTGCTCATTCATCTTCTTCATCTTCTTCTTTAGCCAATGTGTCGTATATCAACATGATTTTTTCCGCACTGCACCCCGATTACCTTATAAGTTTACGAAGTTGAGTTTGATTCTTAAACCCATTATTTCTTTCAACATACCAAAGATCCAAACTGAAAGCAGTACTACTAGTGAACTTACGGCTACTTGACGCTATTAGCAAGCTTCCTTGAAAGAGTGAAAATCTTATCCAGTATGTGTATGTCTATGCGGCTGAAATTCATTTGTGAAAAGGAACCAGGATGTATAGCATTTGCAGTTTTATTCCAAGGACAAGAATGCATCAAGGGTTTATCATGAAGAAAAATGGTTACAGATATTTTGTTACTGAAATTGTAAAGGTAAAGACCTCAACTGAAATGAGTAGGCGAATTCTCAAAGTTTTGACCATTACTGCCCCAATCTTCAGAAATTACTCTAATATTGTGGGGAAAAGTCCATTGAATGAAGCTCCTAGAGAATTTACTAAGAAAGAAAAAGAGTAAAAATCTATAATGGAAATGACATTGCGAACTGAGGTAACTGGTATATTTAAGAGCTACAAAGTTGATTTTCCTGCACTAGGGTCTTGTTTACGTATGAAAAGTGGAGTCAGTTGCTTCTACTAGCTAACATGCTATCTGCGGCCTAAGCTTATCATAATTACCTTATAGCGCGTTTGTATACAATTCAGCTTCTTATATCCAGAAGCAGCAGTCAGAAGTCCAGATATTTTGCTTCACAAAATGTTGACTTTTCTGCTTCTAGAAGTCGTTCTGAAATTTCACACCTAAACTGACTTCTAGAAGTTAAAAAGCTACTTTTGGATGTGTATCCATAAAACAGATTTTATTTTGACCCATCTGCCAAAAATCCTGGCTTCCCATTGCATAATAAAAATTCCTCATTGGTTAAAATAGACGAATTTCGTACCTCAATTCTAAAACATAAGAATATCCTAAACATGCACTCAAATTCTGGACCTAATAGTCTAGTACACTCCTAATAACGAAACTAAAAGCCTACTTTTAATAACTGCCTTGAGCTAACCATTTGGTCCATTTTCTGATGCATGGAATTCCTATATATAGACCTAACAGTCCCTCACAAAATATTCACCCAACTAATTCAGCACTCCAATTCCATTTCACTCTCATCATGATGAAAACATTTTCTTCTGTGCTCCTAGTCTCTCTTCTCTTCTCCTACTGCTCTGCGGCAGATTTCTGCGTCGGTGACATAAAATCCGCTTTAACTCCTTCCGGATACCCTTGCAAGCCTGCTGCAAAAGTATCTGTCGATGATTTCGTGTTTTCCGGCCTTGGAGTTGCCGGAAACACGACTAGTATCATTAATGCTGCAGTCACACCAGCATTTGTCGAACAATTCCCCGGTTTAAACGGGTTAGGGATATCCCTGGCTAGGTTGGACTTAGCCCCTAATGGTGTTATTCCAATGCACACTCACCCTGCTGCAAATGAGGTTTTGGTAGTCGTCCAAGGTTCGATCGTTGGTGGTTTTGTTTCGTCTGCAAGCAAAGTTTACCTAAAAACACTTAAGAAGGGAGATACAATGATTTTCCCAAAGGGTTTGTTGCATTTCCAAATTAATGCTAGAGGTATTAACTCGATAGCTCTTGTGAGTTTCAGTGACCCAGAGCCAGGTCTTCAGCTTACTGATTTCGCATTTTTTGCTAATGACTTGCCTACGGAATTGGTCGCCAAAACTACTTTCCTTGATCCGAAAACAATTAAGGCACTCAAGGGTGTTCTTGGTGGTACCAATTAATCAATGATGAATCTAGGAGATTGTTTGTTTTATCATTTTTGTTCATTGCATTGTTGGTTCGTTATTCGCTAACCAACAATGATTCAATTTATGTTATGGTTAAGAATTTTATTGTCAACTACTTATGTAACTCAAGTTGTTATTGTCTTTTAATTTCTTTCAATGGAATGCATGTTTCTTTCAATACTTGGCACTGGTAATTAAGTTCTTCTTCGTGGCTTTCCTATGTAAACAAATCCATATATTTCATGAACACAAAAACAACCAAATTAATGCACATCCCCTTCCAAGAACCTTTAATTAATTAAGTTTGTTTAATCTAATTATATATATCCGGTTTCGGGATTTTGGAATTAGTACTATAATTAACAGTGCATAAATGCTTGGATAGAGAGATGGGGAGAAACAGATTGAGATTGAAAGGGTAGAATGCAAAATGAAGAGATCATGATCTTATCCTCTAGTATCCTACCATATGGTTGAAATTCATTCATGTTAAGAGTTAAGTTGCAATGTTGCAAGTAGAATGGAATGTTGCGAATTGAAGTCTTCATGTTTTGTCATGTCATGGCATTGTCCCTACATATACAACTACAACCCAAAACAACTTCACGCTTTTGAAGTTTTGCTTTTCATTTCATGAAAAGGCATTTAAGACCACTTTTAGTAGGTTGTTGGTTTGTTGCATACAATTCCTTAAGTATCGAGAAAATGGAATTACACGTCGTTGTGCCTCTCCATGCGTAGGGCGACGTGCCTCTCCATGTGTAGGGCGGTAAAATTGGATGATGGTGCATAATATCGATGATCTTAGGTCAAAACTCGTCTACATGTAACATTCAAATACCGAAAACAATGGTAATAATATGGGCAAGGCCTCGTTTCTGCTGATATCTTTTACTGCTATGGTGAGGGTTTTTGCGCCAAAAAGTACCTGCTTAACAATGATGGAGTGATGATTTTGGTTGAACTCATTAAATGACAGTGTCCAAATTAACCTTTCCCCACCACCGGGAGGAAAAAAATCTCGGGCTAGATATGAACCAATTGAATACGAGATAGTAAATGGAAGTCATTGTCATGTATAGCTGCAACAAGTAAGAACAAGAACAAAGAAGTGCCAACAGAAAAGATGAATGTCTGGTTGGATTGAATGAGTAGTTCACATGAATTGGCAACCAACTTGCAAATAAAGTGTGACACAGACACTCAAGTTTCATTGAAGACAAGCAACACGTAACATGAATTGGAGGTGCAATGAAGTTTCATGGCTGTGGTTCAAGTTCAACACAAGCACACTATCAACTGTGAAAAATCCTGTTCAAGAATCATCCCACCAACTGGGCCTCACCCTAATGGACTCCATTTGGTAGATAAGAAATTATGCTCAGGCTCAAAACAAGAATATCAACATTGTCACTGTCAAGCCCACACAGGTCAAAAAGTTAAGTCTGGGCTTATAATTTCTGATGCAGACTCTGAGTAACCTATAGCCTATTTGAAGAATGATGTTTTGGAGACACCCAAAAAAAGTGGGGGACTACTTTGTTATATGAATGTCCACCCTATACTTATAAGGGGTGTCCTAAAGTGTGGAAATGACTAACCTACCCTTAACCTAATTTAATTTAAAACCAACCTAATAATCACCTATATATATATAACCACCACCGCCGCCCATCACCTACCACCTCCAACTACCACCACCACCACCTCCATGTATATAGCTTAATTTAAATCATTAACGAAGATATTCTCACAAACCCATTACTTGTCATTCGTTTTTGGTTGAAGAAATGAGAAGTAATCATCAAAATGAGTTGAAAATGAAAGTTGCAGAGAGAAGTTCGGCTAGGAATTATGTGAAACAGTTTGTCGAACTAGCCGAACTCAGCTTTAATGGAGTTTTTTCTTTAAGAAAAAAGTTCGGTTACCTCGCAAAAAAAAATTCCCAGTCGAACTTTTAGTTCGGTTACTTCGCAACTTTTTTTCTGTTTTTTCCTAGTCGAATTTTTAGTTCGGTTTTGTCGCAAATTTTTTCTACTAACCGAACTTTTTTCTGAAAACCTATATATTGAGTTCGGTTACGTCGAGAAAAAAATTCCCAGCCAAACTTTTAGTTCGGTTACGTCGCAACTTTCTTTTTCCTAGCCGAACTTTTCTCTGAAAGCAAAAACTCCATTAAAGCGGAGTTCAGCTACCTGTGTCTTCAGAACCATTAGCCGAACTACACTTGCAGATGAGTTCGGCTACCTGTTCTTCAGATGTCGTAGCTGAACTTCATTTCCATGGTCGAAATCAGTTTATAAATTTCTCATTTTTTCGAAAGTTTTTGTCAATTCAAGCAACATTAACTAAATTTGAAGTATACCTAAGTACCCAAAACCCTCATTTCGAAATCAACCGTCTTAAAAAAAAAACCAAAACCCCCTTCTTCTCAAAAATTATTCTTTTAAAAACACTCAGCTAATTAATCTAACCTCACTAATCAATCATTACACTAACACTAATTAATCATTACACTAACTAATTTAATCACCAAGGGCAAATTTGGTATTAGAAAAAAACTAAGTTTAGGGGTGGCTCAAATTTACTTCAAATATCCACCCCAAAATAGAAGAGTAGTCCCCCACCTTTTTTGAGTAGTCCCCAAAACATCATTCTATTTGAAGGCTAAAAGCTCGAGTGTCGTAACTTAGCTCTAGATGGACCTATATGTTATGATGGAAAATGGCCCAACAATCAATGAATGAAGTTAGAGTTACATGGTCTTCAAAAAGACGTTTTTTTTTTTTGGTTTTTAAAAAAGTTTTGCTTTTTTTATTAACTTCTTCGCTAGGTGTCTGCTTAGGTCCGTTTGTGTCGCGGAGTCTTATTTAGAGAGTACTTTCATTTTCTTAGATAACCTAAAATTTCCCAAAAATGGCATAAAATTTTAATTTGAGTCGGTTTGGTTGTTTTTTTTCCTTTTTTGTTGCACAAGTTATGGTTTTTTTTGTCAACTCTATTTAAGAGTCTGCAAAGTTATTATTGTAGACAGTTGATTGGCTAATGAAATTTATTTTATTGAATTTGTTCAAGTTTAATTCTGATTTTTATTTATAGTCGGAAACCGAAATCTAAATAATTATCTCTGTTCATAGTCATTATTCCTATGAATAATTCGAGGTATGGAAAAACTATCTCTTTTCTTTGTTTTCTGTAATATACGTACACTGCACTAATTTCTAAACCTACATACGAAAACCTACGAATCATGGTTGCATATTGTATATTTATCTACAAAAAGTGGTTGCATGAATTAAAAATACTAGATTTGTGCCCGTGCTACGCACCGAGCATTTTATTTCTAATTTAATGCATTTTTGTATTATTTTGGAAAAAAGAATCCTAATATGGTAAGTACTCGACTTCCGAATTGAATTTAGACTTACGTCGAATTCCAAACCCGGTAAGTTAAGTTTTCCTTTTGAGTTTGTAATTTTTAAACCAGCCATACGTTGCCAAGTGTCCTGACCAGAACGTTCGTTTCACAAAACTCAAAAAGGCTTGTTTTTGCCAATAGGAAGCTAGGATTTCCTCACCGTTCAACGTGAGAGCATTATTTGTCTAGGTCTTTAAGTCTTTAGATGTAAATGATCGTATTTTTCTAAAGAATTATTTTATCGAGTCAAACCATTTGGCGCATCCAAGTTGATTCAACATCACGTTCAACGATCGCTTGATTCACATCTTGAAACACAAGATTTGATCTTGAAACTTGAATGATGATAAGAGGTAGTCTAAAATCATGTTTATTTATTTATTTATTGGATCTGACTAATTAATGTGTTTGTGTTTTGAGTAAGATCCGACTCAACTGACTCAAAAATAGAATCTTATTATTGGGGCTTAAAAAGGGTTGGTTTTTTGGGGGCTATATAGGGTCACTAAATAGTAATAGTGAACACACCATATTCAAATCTTTATATAATGACTAATATGACCCCATATGATTTGAGATAATAAACTTGATTAACATCACTAATCATGATTAGCTAATTAATTAAGATTAATTCATTTCTTTAAGTTAAGTGATGAAGATGAAAATCAAAACAAAAAAAAAAAAAAAAGGGAAGAGAAGAAGAAGAAGAGACAAAAAAATTGGGGAAAAAATGGAAATGAGTGATTCAAGCAAAACTTTTGATGTAGGTGAACCCTCATCTTAAAAATACGATAACATATTAATACCCATTAACAACGATCAGTTCTTTGCTGATTTTTCAGAAAATCATGAATTTTTTTCTCAAAATCAAAATAACCCTTATGAACCGTACTATGATTTCGAAGGGCCAACCCAATAAGAAGAAGAAATCGAAGAAACAAATGCTCAAGATTACCAGATATACCTCTATTCTAACTCCAGTTACAGTTTTTAAGCTCAGAGTTGCAAGAAGTTTCGATTTTTTCCTTCTGAAAACCCTAGGTTTCCAGCCGCCAGGTCCAATAACGGCTTGGAACCCATGAACTCCTAGCCTCTATTCTAATTTACGACTCATTATTGATGAACTCCCAGCCGTTACCAAAATATCACGGATGGAACGATGAATTTTCCTGGCCGAAACTAAAAAATTATGGCTAGGTTTTTTCTACGTGCATGGGAAGCAATTAATACTGTCGGCGGCAGTTAGGTATCCTGGATGAAAATATTAAATGCTATTTAATGATGTCTGCGCCGGTTGGGTTACCCAACCGTAACTTGTTTTACATCTAGTTTTCTAGGTCGTAAGCCGACTCTTCCAGTTATAGGCCAATTTACGGCCTGGAATACCTGGACGTAACCATTTTACGGTTCGGAATAATACTTTTTGACCGAGTCGTGTAAGTTTTGACGGCTGGAATATCACTTTTCGACTCAGCCGTATAAGTTATGACGGCTGGAGTATCACTTGTCGACCCAGACGTATACTCAATGATGGCTAGATATTCCCTTTTCGACCCAACCGTTTTTGTGTGTTTAA
Organism: Papaver atlanticum; assembly: GCA_023531105.1. Taxonomy (NCBI): domain Eukaryota; kingdom Viridiplantae; phylum Streptophyta; class Magnoliopsida; order Ranunculales; family Papaveraceae; genus Papaver; species Papaver atlanticum. Next base: position 149,127 of record JAJJMB010017679.1, read on the forward strand.
ATTTTCTTTTGTGACAAATGATGTGACATATTTCATTTTATTATAGATTGTACCGTACATTCCGGTGGAAGACCAAGAGGTGGTTATTGAAGATCAACCCCCACCTGTGCAAGTTTCCGAGGACACAAGTGCTCACTATGAAAACAACTAGGAGTGGAAAGATAAGGAAGATGCAAAGAAGTGGGCTCAATCACAAGGGCTGAAAAAGATGTGCATCATAGTCCAGAATAATATTTATTTTATAAAAGGACCAAACAGACTGTTGACTAGGTCAACTGGACCAAACTCACTCTAATATATTATTTCTAGGACTAAATGGTATTTCCTACCCAATATATCGTTCCTGAAAAATTCTTGCCTCCCTGTACCCAGCTAGCCCAGCTGGTTCCCAAGCCATTTTGGTCTATTTTGCACCTCCTAATCAGGGCCTGCTTATGATGGAGGCAGTATAGGCGGTGCCTAGAGCCCCAAATTATTGGGGGCCCAATTTTTTAATTTTTTTTTTCTTATTATGGTCAATTTGTAACACTTATACGTGTTAGGTAAGCGTCTTGCCATAGTTAATCGCTTTACAGATAATTGTAACAGTTATAATTGTTAGTAAATACCATGTAACACTTATAAAAAATTTAAATTTTGGGAAATCAACCGATGTTGCAGTTGTTTTTTTGACAAAATACAAGCTTATAACCCCATATCTAACCAGAATTCTGAAAAAAAATCGGCAGCCTCCGGCCGCATAGCCGAGTTTCAAATTATCGCTTAGATATACTAATTTATCTCTCCCTAAAAGAAATTCTAACTTTATCCCTATATTGGTGATTTAAAAAAAACAACATATTTTTAGTTCGCCTAGGGTACCCCAATTCTATAAGACGGCCCTGCTGCTAATTACTTCCGTAGGTGACTTGCACTAACCTTGCTCCGCCCCGGTAATTGGGGCTGCCCTGCATATCTTACGGATAAAACCGTCTTCTAACCATAAGAGCATCTCCAACAGAAGGTGCAAAAAATCATATGTGGCTTTTCTATTTAGTCCTTTAATTTATGGGGTCTACACATATAGTAAATATAGGACGCTCATATCTAAAAACCCATCTCCAACAGTAGAGAATTCTTTTGAAAAAATAGTGAAAAATATGACGTGGAGGTGGAGCCGGAGGTGTAGATAACACTTTCTTGAACACCTTCATATTTAGTAATTGGTCCCTCCTAATTTGTAGGACCCTAATATTGGATATTGATTTATACCAAATGGGGGTCTAAAATCCTATGTGTCAGTAAAAAAATCAAAAATTCATCCTCTGTCAGATTATAGAAAACCGGTATTTAGAATACAGTGGGATGCGGGGAACATTGTTTTACATTGACGCAACAAGAGACAAGACACACAATCCAGATACTTAACCTGCTTTCTTGGTTCTTAGTTAATAATTTTTATTTTGTATTGTTTGAAAAAATAAAATAATTAAGATAATTAGAAAATAATTTAACACAAAATGACAAAGCTGAACTCAACAGTTGAAAAAAAAAAAAAAAAAAAAAGAATAAAAACCACTATAGTTTTGGCTGGCAAGCATTAGGAATATGAATAATCAAGTTGTATTTTCTTCACCGTCTCCTCACACAGACTGAAAAAGATGTGCATCATAGTCCTTTTATCCGTGGGGATGCATTTTGATTTGGTGTGCGTGGGACTTCGCCCCGTCTCGTGGGGATGCATTTTTGATTTGGTGTGCGCGGGGGTTCACCCCGCCCCGTGGGGATGCATTTTTGATTTGGTGTGCGCGGGGCTTCGCCCCGTGGAGATGCATTTTTTATTTGGTGTGTGCGGGGCTTCGCCACGCCCCGTGGGGATGCATTTTTTATTTGGTGTGCGCGGGGCTTCGCCCCATCCTGTGGCGATGCATTTTTAATTTGGTGTGCGTGGCGATGTATTTTTGATTTGGTTTGGCAGGCAAACACATTAAATAGGTGGAGAATATGTTTATATTTTATTTATTTATTCATTTTATTTTCGCAGAAAATATGTGGATTTTTTCCTCTTAAGATATTAATTTGGAAAAAAGAGTCCTTATACAGTAGATACTCGATTTCCAAATTGAATTTGGACTTCCATAAAATTCCAAACGCGGTAGGTTAGGTTTTCCTTTTGAGTTTGTAATTTTTGCCAAGTGTCCTCACGAATTCCAGATTGAATTTGGTTTCCTTTTTATTGTCTTTTAATTATACGTTGCCAAATGTCCTCGTGAATTTCAAATTGAATTTGGTTTCCTTTTTTTTATCTTTTCCTATTCTTTTTAGACCAATCATACATTGCCAAGTGTCCTCACCAAAACGCTCGTTTCACAAAACTCAAAAAGGCCTATTTCGGCCAATAGAAAGTGAGGGTTTCCTCACCATTTAACGTGGGAGCTTTATTTGTCTAGGCCTTTAAGTCTTTAGATTTTAAATTATGGTTTGTTGGCTATATATGTTAGAAAAGGATATGTGGAGTCTCTTATATGCATACTATCATACATGATTTGCGCCATTTTTTCCACAAAACTCAAGCGACAATGAATTTAAATATAATATTTTGATGATACGTTCCTCTTATAAGACTCTACTTCCTACAAAAAATGAGCATGATCCAAGATACTAACCTTAACATTTACCGATTTTAATTTCAGCCGTTAACTTTCAACGGTTGATCTTCAAAGGGGTAGATGTAGTGTTATACGTCTCGAATTGTGGTCATATTTGGTAGGAATGTAGAGTCTTATAAGAGAAACGTATCAGGCAAGGTCCATAGTTTTAACCTGCCTCCAGTAATTGGTCAAGTGATTTTAAAAGAGGATACCCTGGCCATCTCAAAAGAGAAAAGACGAAAGAAAAGGAAAAAAAGAATCCGAATTTATCATCCAATCTTAGATAGTGCAAGCACCATTTTGACAATTAAGAAAGAATCCGAATTTATCATCCAATCTTAGATGTTAATTAATTGTCCATTTACTAAAAGTAAAAATTCGTCGAGCACTTGCAAATTAAGATATCATTTTTAAGAAAACCAAAGAAACAAATATAAATCATCTTGGGCTATACTAGTCCAACCGTTGCCACGATGGGAGGGCCGACTGAAGAAGAATTTAAAGTGGGGGTTTGTCTGCGACTACTTTCACCCCGTTTCAGAAAAAGTGATACTTTCGTCCTGTTTCAGAGAAAGTGATACTTTCGCCCCGTTTCAAAAATAGTGATACTTTCGCTCAGAAACGGAGCGAAAGTATCACTTTTTCTAAAACAGATTGAAAGTATCACTTTTATTGAAACAGAATGAAAGTATCACTTTTCCTGAAACGGAATGTAAAAGTATCACTTTTCCAGAAACGAAAAATTAGGCGATCCATAAACCAAAATATGGTTGTTGATTAATTTGTGGTGGTTTGCATGATGGCTATGCATTCAATTTTCGAGAATTGTGCCTAAAGTATCACTTTTCTTGAAACGAAGGGAGTACATCGTTTTATTAGTTGCAACGAAAAATTAGTTGATGAATAAACCAAAATATGGCTACATAAAGTATATGTACCATTTGTGGTGGTTTGCATAAGTTAATTTTCTAAAATTGTGCCTAAAATGATAAATATTTCTGAATTCTTCGTAAAAACTCAAAATTTGATATTGTTGTTTGTACTCATTGCGAAGATTTTTTTATAAGCTTTCCAACGATATAAAATTTGTAAAATTCCAAGGTACGGATTTTTAGATATGTTATGTTAAAATTTGTTTTCCATTTATACCCCTAAAAGAATAGGATCATAAAGAGTTATAGTAATTGAACTAAAAGGGAGGGATAATTGTGTCAAGTGAAAAAGACTAACCATGAACACCAAATCCAATCTTTTTTTATCAAAATGCACATTTGTGTTAGGTTTCAATTTACAAAAAAGTGACCATAAAAGGGACTCACTCCCTTCGGGCCCTCCGGTCGGTCGGCCCAATAAACAGCCATAACACCATTATAATAATCCAATTAAGTAAACTTGTATTCTGAAGTAGTTTGTTTAGCAACCAGAAGCCCAAATGCACAAGTAACTTAAGTCAAAAAGCAAGAAAAATTTGCTTCCTTTAAAATGTACTTATTGTTTACAAAAGCCATTCTTAAATTTTGTTCCTAACCAAACTTTTGGATTTAATTTAGTCGATGAATTTCTTTTCAAAGGTATCCAAATACTTCTAGTATATTCTTTTTTTCTCAATAAATTAAATAGTTTATAATATAAAATTAAGGAGGAAAACAAAAATAAACGAGCATAACCCGCATCCTCTCTCAATCACAAGGAAGATCCAAAGTTTCTTTAAGAAGAGATAGAACCTGCATCTGGTATGCTAGATACGCTTGGAGAACAGATCGAATTCAAAAAGATTTTTGGTGAAATAAAAATGGCTCAGAAGGAAAATGAGGTCATACAAAGGCGTGGATCAGTATTTGTAAACCAATATCTCAAGGGGATTTGGGAATCAAAAATCCCCACCAATTCAACATAACTCTATTAACAAAGTTGGCTAGTCTGTTAATATCGGAAAAAGATCGATTATGGCTCAAACTTTTAGTAGCAAAGTGTTTCTCTAACTCTCTTCCACTAGAATCTACAATCTCTCTTGGATTTGAACAAGTATAAAGAAAGGTTTAAATCTTATCAAGGGTAATCTTACTTGGCAAGTGAAAAGTGGAGCTATTACGAGGATTTGGGAGGACAATTGGATTCCTAATTCAGATTAAATTCCCACACAAATAGATAAAAAAGAACCACTAGCGCAAAATTTCCAAGAGCTGATAAATAGAGAAGGATCCTTCCGGGACCGTGTTTCCTTGAGTTGCAAGTCAATTTCGCCACCAAATATGTCCCAGGAAGTTGTCAGGTTCGGCTCATAACTTGCCGACCTTTCCCGGACGAACCTGACAAGTGAAAATTACTCCAGGCGAGTGTTAGGTTCGGCTCACTTGATTAGTTTGCTTTTGAGCCGAACATCCTCCTGTATACTCTTCGAAAATCTTGATTTTTAAGCTCCGGGTTCGGCTGACTCGAGCTGATGAAGTTATCAGCCAAACCTCTCTCTGTAACTTCAAGTTTCAATCTTGTTTTGCCTATAACTTCTTCGCCCGATGTCGGAATGACCTCATTCTTTTTGCGTTCACTTCGTATTCTCGTTCTCTTCAAGATGGTATTAGGAACTCATATATTTGACTCTACTTCCTTGTTCATTTAAGCACTTCGTAGCTCCTTTTCGGATGATTCACCTGATATGACATATAAACTAGAAAGTAATCATAATAACAAGTAATATGCAAGAATTATAGCTAAAACGAGTATGGAATTGAAATTCTAAACATTTAAATTAAGCACTTATCACTTACAGCTTCATTCAAATCAAATTCATGCTACGAACAACAGCATCATATTCATCATATTTATCGTATTCATCATCTTTAATAGCAACAACAAAGACGAAAAACGCAAAAACTTCATCCTCTTCATCATCATAATCAATAGCAGCAACACCAGTAAAGAAGAAAACCCCCAAAAACTTCGTCGTTCATCATCTTCTTTATCATATTCATCGTCTTCACATCTTCATTGTCTTCAACAACAACAATCTTTATAAAATATGTAAATCAAATCTTCAAAATCAATCACCGTTTTCAACAGCAGCGGATCTCGAAATCTTCATCATCTTCGACAATAGTAGATCAAATCTTCAAAATCAAGCTTCATCGTCTGCAAATAACAGCAACAAAAAGAAAAGGAAAAAAATTGAGAGAAAAGAGAAACTATATCTGAAAATAAAGAGGAGAGAGAAAGTAAATCTGAGAATGAGATATTTTCTACTGATTTTTTGTATATATGTGGTCCCAAAAGGGTATTTCTGCCACTACAAAATGACAATTATATCATCCATGACGTCACCCTAGGACCAAACCATAATTTATTGGACGAAATAATAATATTTATTTTATAAAAGGACCAAACAGACTGTTGACTAGGTCAACTGGACCAAATTCACTCTAATATATTATTTCTAGGACTAAATGGTATTTCCTACCCAATAAATCATTCCTGAAAAATTCTTGCCTCCCTGTACTCAGCTAGCCCAGCTGGTTCCCAAGCCATTTTGGTATATTTTGCACCTCCTAATCAGGGCTTGCTTATGATGGAGGCAGTATAGGCGGTGCCTAGAGCCCCAAATTATTGGGGGCCCAATTTTTAAATTTTTTTTTTCTTATTATGGTCAATTTGTAACACTTATACGTGTTAGGAAAGCGTCTTGCCATAGTTAATCGCTTTACGGATAATTGTAACAGTTATAATTGTTAGTAAATACCATGTAACACTGAAAAACTCTACTAATTTTTAAATTTTTGGAAATCAACCGATGTTGCAGTTGTTTTTTTTGACAAAATACAAGCTTATAACCCCATATCTAACCAGAATTCTGGAAAAAAAATCGGCAGCCTCCGGCCGCATAGCGAGTTTCAAATTATCGCTTAGATACACTAATTTATCTCTCCCTAAAAGAAATTCTAACTTTATCCCTATATTGGTGATTTAAAAAAACAACAACATATTTTTAGTTCGCCTAGGGTACCCCAATTCTATAAGACGGCCCTGCTCCTAATTACTTCCGTAGGTGACTTGCACTAACCTTGCTCCGCCCCGGTAATTGGGGCTGCCCTGCATATCTTACGGATAAAACCGTCTTCTAACCATAAGAGCATCTCCAACAGAAGGTGCAAAAAATCATATGTGGCTTTTCTATTTAGTCCTTTAATTTATGGGGTCTACACATATAGTAAATATAGGAATCTCATATCTAAAAAACCATCTCCAACACTAGAGAATTCTTTTGAAAATATAGTGAAAAATATGATGTGGAGGTGGAGCCCGAGGTGTATATAACACTTTTTTGAAGACCTTCATAATTAGTAATTGGTCCCTCCTAGTTTGTAGGACCCTAATATTGGAAATTGATTTATGCCAAATGGGGGTTTAAAATCATATGTGTCACTACAAAAAACAAAAATTCATCCTCTTTTAGATTGTAGAAAACCGGTATTTAGAATACAGTGGGATGCGGGGAACATTGTTTTACATTGACGCAACAAGAGAAAAGACACACAATCCAGATACTTAACCTGCTTTCTTGGTTCTTAGTTAATAATTTTTATTTTGTATTGTTTGGAAAAATAAAATAATTAAGATATTTAGAAAATAATTTAACACAAAATGACAAAGCTGACCTCAACAGTTGAAAAAAATAAATAAAAAAAAAGGGAATAAAAACCACTATAGTTTTGGCTGGCAAGCATTAGGAATATGAATAATCCAGCTGTATTTTCTTCACCGTCTCTCCTCACACAGACTTAACATCACCTCCAATAACCTGCGAATTTGACAAAATAAAAACTCGAAACAAGCCAGTGAGAGCATGTGTTTTGTACACCCACGTTTGTAGTAAAGTGAACAAAAAGGACTCTGTTTTTTTTGATGTTTTTAAAAAGCTGACCTGGCAATAGAATAGAGAGCTCCTCTGTTTCTCTACAAAATACAGCCTGGCTCTGTTTCCCTCCAACCTCTCTTTTCTCCTTCCAATTCTTCTACTCTAATTTAATCTCTAATCTATATATAATCAATCTATATATATACATATAGATATATAGATTAAGGTTTCGATAATCTAGAATTTGTTGGATCCAAATTATCTAATCCAGAGAGAGAAGAAGAAGAAGAGGAAGAAGAGATACAGAGGAGGAGGAGGTCTCTGTTTCTGTTTCTGTTTCTGTTTCTCTGATCTTTCTCTTCTCAAATAAGAATGAGTCTCTTTGGCCTTGGAAGCAGGTAACTAACAGCAAATTTAATCTTCTATTTTAATCATATCAAATATTTTGTTGTTGTTTCGTTGTAATTAGTTTTTTTTTTGTATTGATGATATTTTCAATTCTGTTTTTCTAAATTGAGTTATTGATGATTTATGTGATCGTTTATTGAGATTTTTAGGAAATTGGATTAATGGGTGTTTAGATATTAATAGGATGAATAATGGGTTTTCGTTAATTTGATGAATTGAGATTGTTTGATTACTTCTAGTTTTTTGTGGCCATGTTTTCTTAATTACAGGATATTAATAGGAAGTGAAAATCAAGATATAATACTTAGTGTAATATGATGATTAATTGGTTTTATAAGGAATCAAAATTGGATCATGAATGAATTATAGTCTGTTGACATGCGAATTTTCGATGTCATAGTGAACTCATTCGGATTGTTGTGGAAATAATAGGCGGTTGCATTATTACTTAGCCGATGATAGCGTCGCATATTGGAAAACACAATAGTAAGCCATTTTTTCAATTTCACCTTGAGACGGAATGGGTATGAAATTAGATATGAGTGTGCTGCAATATGTTGCATTTGGTTGGAGTTATAGATTAGGATGTGTGCATCTCAGTTTGCTTTGTTTGTTCCGAAGATGGGCACAAGTGACTAGTCTATTAGTCTTTGCGAAATTTATATCCTGCAAGTACTTATGTAAACAAATACTCCAATGCATGTAGGAATCAGAAAACTTTTCGACCTAAAAAGAGTGCTCCTTCAGGAAGCAAGGTATGTCTTTAATACCCTACTTCTCAATCTTATGTTATTTTTCCGATTCGACAAATATTATTCCGTTCAGGGCAGAAATTTAGTTAAATCAAATTGCAATGTGCAGGGTGCCGAACTTAAAAGACATATAGATGCTACACTGGGTAGTGGGAATTTGAGAGAAGCAGTAAAACTACCTCCAGGAGAGGATCCTAACGAATGGCTAGCCGTAAACAGTAAGAATCCTAAACCTCCTGTTGCTACATCTCTAAGTTATTGAGCATCGTTTGACAACACGTAGAATCTGGATGGCACACTCATTCCTATAGTACAGATGCTATTGCAACATAAGAAATTTTGTCATTGTTTTTATAGAAACATAGTGAAAATATAGCTGGATCAGTAGATGCCAGTGAAAACTTCATTTTTCGTTATAGACATACTGATATTATTCTGAGAAGATGACAGCAAGAATGCATCCCTGGTAATTAAAACACGGTGTATGGGACATTTACTAGTAATACGCACGTATCCTCATGAGAGTATCGAGGATTTTTTTTAGATTTTTCGATGCCAATATGATCAACTTGGATGAGTTTTTAACTTTACGAAATGTATCAATTGGTTACAGCTGTAGATTTCTTCAATCAAGTCAACATTCTCTATGGAACTCTTACAGAGTTCTGCACCACATCAACTTGCCCAACTATGACTGCAGGACCAAAGTAATCTTTCTCCTTGTCCCTAAGTACTTTTGATGGTGTTTCCATGACAGAATAAAAAGTTTATGCTGTTATTTATCAAGCTATCGACTGAAGCAAATGATTTTGGACAGGTATGAGTATAGATGGGCTGATGGAGTTCAAATAAAGAAACCCATAGAAGTATCGGCTCCAAAATACGTAGAGTATTTGATGGACTGGATCGAAGTTCAACTTGATGATGAATCAATATTTCCTCAAAGATTAGGTACACACATGTCTCTTTCGAGCAACAATTATTCGTGTTTCATGTCTGAAAGAACTGGAGGTTTTTAACTTGGCAGTTTCTTTCATCTGCAGGGGCACCATTTCCTCAAAACTTTAAAGATGTCGTGAAGACAATCTTCAAACGATTATTCCGAGTATATGCACACATTTATCACTCACATTTTCAAAAGATTGTGACTCTAAAAGAAGAGGCTCATCTCAACACATGCTTTAAGCATTTTATTCTGTTTACATGGGTAAGTTCTTGGAGGGGGCCTATGACATTGCGCTTTTTCACTGTAAACAAGTACTAGAATGACTCATGATAGAAATTTCCTTACTCGTATGTTGGTTTTCTTGTGCTTTGCAGGAGTTCCGGTTGATAGAGAAGAGCGAATTGGCACCTCTGTTCGAGCTAATTGAATCAATACTTCAGTAGTGATAGGAAACGATCTTAAACAGTGGAAGAAATTGATCATAACGGGATAAACTTTTTTTTTTAACGGAGGTTTGATAGTACCAAAGGTATTATCAAAAGTGTGTTGGATTGTTCAGTCTTTTACCGGTTTGTTGTTTTTTGGGCGCTCATATGTGAATTTTTATTTACATCTTTTTTGTTTTGGAATGATAAAAGGATCCTTTTTTTGGGTTTTGAGGTGTAAACATGTTTTGAGAAAATCTGTTTTGGCCGATGTCATTGTAGTACAGTGGTAAAGTCATTTGGTGATGATACCAGTGATTTTGATTCGAATTTATTAATAAAAAATTAATACCAACACAACACAAACGCGAAATGAGGAAGGAAACTTAAGGCACTATGCAATGGACGGTACTAACAGTATCCTTCCAACGATCAGACCGAGCCAAACATAGACACAACCTTAAATCTTAAGCAAGGAATGGGAGGAGTTCCTGGTGACGTTCAAAATCAACCATGTCTTCATTTTTCAAGCTCACATATGCTTCTACTCCATCTCCTGAACTTGTATCCATAAACATAACAAGATTCTTGGTAGGTAATTTAGAAAGACTAGCCCAAGTTGGTTTCCCCCAACCAAAATCTGCTGCTTCATAAATTGGGAACCTACACCTACTGGTGAAGTGCAACAACACTGTACCTTTTTCTAGTTTCGGTTTCATCTTCTCGATGTTTGACAGTGCATCTGTACTTTGCAGTGCTCTCACGTGCTCAGAGTCGATCTGCGCTATGGCGTTCTTAACCTTGGACACCAGATCTGCATGGTCGACATTGCTATAAAGATTATGAGATACTTGCGCAATGGCAAGGCCAACTGCGTTCCCGAAAGTGTTGGTCGGAAGTGGCGGACTCATTCTTGTTCTCAAATTTATCGAAAAAGATGCACCATAGTGAACGTCTCTTAGAACAGCAACATCTTCCTGTTGTCTTGCTTTAGATTGATGATCCACATCCATGAAGCACTTCCATAATAATGATGTTAACGCTTCAAACCGTGTCGGCAGCTGCTGATTATCTGATCCAACATAAGCTGATTTTGCAGCATGGATGCACTTTTTCTTTAGCTTGGCTATATTCGTGGCCTTGAAAACAAATCTTTTTGTCAAAATTCCTTTTTCTGTTTCGATCATTTCATTGACGTTGAAACCCAATAAAGCTCTTGGAGGAAACAGAGAAGACAATTCATAACGAGGTTTACCCTGAACTTTGAACCCTGAACCACCGTCACTACCGCGAGCCGTGGCTCCCCAATCCTTGATAAAATTAACGAACGTAGTCCCATCAGCTATCCTGTGGAAGATGTAAGCACAGATAATAATCCCACCACAATCAAAGACATTTACTTGGATTTTCAAGAGAGCTTTGGAGACTAAATCAAGTCCCAACCCAAATGTAGAGCCAGACTCACCATAAGGCTCAAACGGTAAGAATGGTTCCATAACATCAATATTGACGGAATCAATGAGTTCCATAACTTGAGAAACTTCTCTACCAACTACTCGTGTTTCGATATAATCCACACCCTCGTCGTTACACTCAACAGATACATCGTCTTTTATCCTTCCAGCCAGTGGATAATATTTTGTTAAGGTCTCCGCTAATGATTTCTTGAGAACATCGCAGCGGTAACGACATGAAGATTCCTTGTCGTCAAGGTTGAGTTCGGTACCATTCTGCTGCGCCTGCTTAGTAAAATAAAGGAGAAGAGGAACATAAAGTGGAGGACAAAGTTGATCAAGAAGAGATAAGCTGTAGGTATTTAAGTGACTGGGAGATGGAGATGAGGGTCGTATCGACTCTTTTGATACTACTTCTATCTTCATGATCATATCACTAATAATCTTTGTGCGACTAGTGAATTTGATCAGAAATCATATGCTTTTGGGACACTTTATAATTGTTTTTTCAACTTTGGTCCGACAATGAACAAAAGATCACCATACGACACCTAACCTTTTCGTGGAGCCCATACAACTACTACGACAAGGAGATGGTACTGAGAGTATCTCGCAGAATCATCGAATCCAAAATAAAATGCACAGAAAACCAAATCAAAAAATTGTATAAAATACTCTCTCCGTCCCACTGTTAGTTAACTTATCTGTTTTTAGATTATGTCTCATTAATAGTTGATTTTATATCATTTGATACTCATGTTTATAATCGTTACGTAGGTGTTTTAAAATATTTTTCAATGATATGAAATTTACAGTGGTATAGTTTCAGAGATAAATCATTTCTAAATTATACTATTAGGTCAATTAATAGTGGGACGGAGGTAGTAATATGCAAAGATGCTTACTCTTTCTTGTGAGACCCAGTGACAATATTGTCAACGACTTTAAGAGGCCCTTGCATTTGGTATGGGGTAGGCGGTGGCGGAAGTAGGATTTATTTTTGCTGGTCTAAAGGTAATTTTTAAGGGACGAAAAAATCTTCGGTTGTGCCATTTTTTTCTTACTATGGGATGAATGAAAAATAAAATAAAAATGAATGGACAAACGAGCAATATTCCCACCACGGTCGCGGAAGAGCCGCACACTTTACTTCCCAGCGCGCGGTTGTACTTCCAACGCGCTTTGAAGCTTCAACCGCTGGCGTCTTATCCTAAGACGCATGGTCAACATACTAACGCCCAACGGAACCATCCAGCGGCTAGATCGAATTTCTCACACCATATCACATTTCACCTTCTTTAAAACTCAATTTCAAAATTTCCCACTCTCACAAAATTTCTTTCAATTTTAAAATAATTTGTTGAAAGATGTCGAGAACCTTGTTAGTTTGTCGAGCTCAGTTTATTCGAGAAGGAGATTTCACTATTTGCAGAAACTATGTTTTGTTACAAACTGAGCTTGCTGGAACAAAAACACCATGTGTGAATTTCTAGGAGGTTATTTACAAGATGTTCTGCAGTGACACCCGTTACCCGATTCGTCGTGCTATAAATGACCTACAATCTCGTTTTGAGACAATTAAGAAAGAATTAAGTGAATTTGTAGCTTTAACCATCCAAGTTAATCGATTAAGACTAAGGGGTGAAGCTGATGCTGAGTTGGTAAGAAGATTTTTAGAGGAATGGCGAATATGGAAAAGGGTGGTATTCTGTTTCGAATGTTGTTTCGGAAAATCTTTGAAGTATTGAACAAATTCAACCCCTTCTTGTTGGATGTTGTTCCACCAAGTACATCTCAATAATGATGTCAATTGAGTTGTTAATTACAAGTCTTTTGGGTGGTCAGTGAAGTTAGTAAATTGAATGGTTGTTTCTAACTAGAAGTATATTCAATGCCTAAATTAAAAACATATGTAATTTGATTTCAACCCAAAGCAGTACTTTTCATTAATTAAAATTAGAAATAGAATTACATTAGTAGAAAAAATAAAAGTTACAAGTCTTCTAATGTAGTTCACCGTTGCCTTCTTCACCATGATTTCATTCTCCAAGACCCGAAATATTCCCACTTACCAACAAATTTGTAAATTGACATATACCTTCATAATGTTGAAAAGCAGAAGTGGGTGGTTGTAAACCAGAAGCCGTGGTTGGTATAAACGTAGAAGAGGTTGCTTGCGGTGCAGCGAGATAATAACCTTCATTCTGGTTCCACGCCGGGAATGATGCAAAAAGGCGTCTTAGAGATGGTTGAAATACTTTAGGTTGGGAAACAGGCACATTTTGTGATTTAGTTTTTGGCACTTGTGTATCTTCCCATACATTCTCGTGTCAGGATGAGTTGCTCATAGAAAAACTGCCAGAATTTTCACGACCATTAGGATTTACATATGGACTCAATACAAACATGGTATCTATCTTCCATTCCCGAATCATCTGCAATGCAAAGCCTCCATTTGTTGATTTATCCAATACAAATTATTAAGCTCTATCTTCGGGTCCAAGGCTATCGAAATTTAATGCAGACACTTGCACCTGTTTTGGGGGGGTTAATCGCCCTTGAAAAAGTACTTTGTAACTGGTAAAGTATTCTTTCTCCCGAATACCAAACACCTCCGCTCATTTCCGGGATGAAAAAAAAAACTCTACCACAAGAAGTACCTTCAGGATAGCTTTTCAAACCACCTACAGATTTAGTGATTGTAATGGCTAGGGTGTCTATTGTTTTTGCTGGAATGACAGGTGGTGAAGCATGAAGATGTTTGTGTTGTAATTCTACCAGAGTTTCCGAGGTTTGAGGGGAGAATCCTCCTAAATTTAGCACCCCAATGGCTGTTGTATAGTAGCCATAGCTAATTTTCCAACGACAATCATTAAAACTGGATTATTTTATTTATTTTATTTTTAATTTATTTTTAATTTTTTGGTTGCTGCTTTTTTTATGACAATATGCTGGTATTAGACTGTGTAGATTGTTGTAACAACTTCTCAATAATTTCAAAGCACCCATCAGACAATTCAAGATTCAAGCAATGCCACCTTAGCTTGTTTAAAGGGCTAAGTTCTCATCGTGATTCAACATTGAATGAAGGAAGTGCCTAATGGTTTGGCGCAATAGATTGGGGTCATTGGATTTGAACATTTAAAGAAAATTCTGATGGCTCAAAATAGATGTGCCCACTAGTTAGGCGCAAATAACACAACAATTGGATTTTAACTTCTAAATCAAACTAGATTTCCATTTATTTATTTTCGTGGTTCGCCCCGTGGCGATGTATTTTTTATTTAGTGTCGTCCTGCACCATCTCGACGCATTAAATAAGTGTAAAAAAGATAGGAAATATGTGCGATTTTTATTTATTTATTCCTTTTGTTTTCGCCAAAAATATGTGTGAAATATGTGAGTTTTTTTTTCCTCTTTATGTATTATTTTGGAAAAAAGAATCCTAATATGGTGAATACTCGACTTCCGAATTGAATTTAGACTTCCGTAGAATTCCAAACCCGGTAAGTTAAGTTTTCCTTTTGAGTTTGTAATTTTTAAAACAGCCATACGTTGCCAAGTGTCCTGACCAGAATGTTCGTTTCACAAAACTCAAAAAGGCTTGTTTTTGCCAATAGGAAGCTAGGATTTCCTCATCGTTCAACGTGAGAGCATTATTTTGTCTAGGCCTTTAAGTCTCTAGATGTAAAGGATCGTATTTTTCTAAAGAATTTTTTTATCGAGCCAAACCATTTGGCGCATCCAAGTTGATTCAACATCACGTTCAACGATCGCTTGATTCACATCTTGAAACATAAGATTTGATCTTGAAACTTGAATGATGATAAGAGGTAGTCTAAAATCATGTTTTTTTATTTATTTATTGGATCTGACTAATTAATGTGTTTGTTTTTTTGAGTCAGATCCGACTCAATTGACTCAAAAATAGAATCCTATTATTGGGCTTAAAAAGGGTTGGTTTTTTTGGGTCTATATAGGGTCACTAAATAGTAATAGTGAACACCCCCTATTCAAATTTTTATATAATGACTAATATGACCCCATATGATTTGAGATAATAAACTTGATTAACATCAGTAATCATGATTAGATAATTAATTAAGACTAATTCATTTCTTTCAGTTAAGTGATGAAGATGAAAATCAAAACAAACAAAAATCAGAGGGAAGAGAAGAAGAAGAAGAGAAAAAAAATTTGGGGAAAAAAATGGAAATGAGTGATTCAAGCAAAACTTTTGATGTAGGTGAACCCTCATCTTCAAAATACGATAACATATTAATACCCATCAACAACGATCAGTTCTTTGCTGATTTTTCAGAAAATCATGATTTTTTTTTCTCAAAATCAAAATAACCCTTATGAACCTTACTATGATTTCGAAGGACCAACCCAAGAAGAATAAGAAATCGAAGAAACAAATGCTCAAGATTACCAGGTATACCTCTATTCTAACTCCAATTTCAGTTTTTAAGCTCAGAGTTGCAAGAAGTTTCGATTTTTTCCTTCCAGCCGCCAGGTCCAATAACCGCTTGGAACCCATGAACTCCTAGCCGTTATTCTATTTTACGGCTCATTATTGATGAACTCCCAGCCGTTGCCAAAAAATCACGGATGGAACGATGAATTTTCCTGGCCGTAACTAAAAAATTAAGGCCAGGTTCTTTCTACGTGCATGGGAAGCAATTAATACTTTCGGCGGCGGTTAGGAATTCTGGCCGAAAATATTAAATGCTATTTAATGATGTCTGTGCCGGTTGGGTTACCCAACCGTAACTTGTTTTACAACTCGTTTACTAGGCCGTAAGCCGACTCTTCCAGTTACAGGCCAATTTACGGCCTGGAATACCAAATCAAGGTCTTGGGGACGTGTTTTGCGACACGGAGGCACATATAGAACTTTTTGAGAAGTATGCTTCTTTACTACCAGCGCAAAGACAACTTTGGTTTTATGAATTGCGGAAATTCTACCGTTCATTCACTAGAAAAGATATTTTTGAACCTACCAAGGGGAAGGGCATGGGTAGGCCTTCGAATAAAACAACAAAGAAAAAGGAAAGGACATAAGCTAATAGAAAGGTTCAAGAGGGTCCACAATTGACTCCTTCATTACGAAGAGATCTTTCGGGTTTTGAGAAGTTGAACGAGTTGTACAACGAGTCGAATGATACGGCTACAAACAATCGTAAACGAAAGGAAATGGAAAAAGGCGGACCAAGCTGAGCTAGTGAAATGAAGGTAAACGGCCCCAAGAAAAAGGTGGTTGATGTATCCCAAAAAAGGTTCAAAAATAAAATTTGATAGTGGAGTCAAAATTAAAGACCCAATTGTTCTATCCCAACAAGGTTCAACAACAAAAGAAGCTAGTAGAGTCCAAAGAAAAGTTGGTGGAGCAGTTGGTATTAAGCAATTAGCGAGAAGCCGAGGTAATGATGTCAAAAGAAAAGCACCGATGGTCGAACCATCGTAAATCACCCTACAAAGAGTTGTTAGTAACCTTGATGGTGAGAAAGAGACGGTTTTTTTGGATGTAGGTCCGATGAAATCACCCCCTATAGATGAGGAAGGTAATTATATCCGACCTACTTACACAATATACAAAAATTACATGCACTTTTTACCACATTTTATTCATGAGTACGTCAAGTCCACCGACGATGTTGAGGGTGACGGAAATTGTGGTTACCATGTGTTCGTAGATCAACTTGGACCTTTTGAGGAGGCAAAAGAATGGGGTGACGACCAAATTATTTATGTAAGGAAACAGTGTTTGCTTGAACTACGTGGTTTCCCCGATTTCTACAAGCCAATGATGAGATTCGAAAGAGATGACATGGAGGCGGTGCTAAATGAGGAGTTCAAAGCATTTGAACGGCGTTTAATAGGAAACACTACATTGACAAGTGAATATTGGATGAGAATGCCAATATGTGGCTATCTACTCGCCAACTCATTCCATTGCGTTATTCATTCCATCTCCTATGGACATAGTGTTACATACGCACCAACAAGACGTATTTTTACCGAAGAAGAATCACCAAAGATAGTCATCATGGGGTTTGTGAACATGAACCATTATATCGGCCTCCAATTGAAAGATGGATGCCCATTACCTCCATTAAGGAAGGGAGACGGTGGTGACGGCGAAATACCATTGGGTTGGTGTCATAGGTTCGAGGAAAGATTTCAATTGTGGGATGCATTACAGTTTTCGAGGGATGGCTCTTTTCTACTAATGAGTTCCGATGAGGGTGACTATGAGTAAATGTGGTGTGAAGGTTAGTGATAATATGATAACAATTTTTTTTGTACGGTTGTGATTAAAATGATAATATCATAACAATGTGGTGTGAACCTATGTATTTTGAATCACTCATTATAAATGAACAATCTAATTTTACTCTTATTATGTGTTTACAATGATAATATGATAAAAATGTGGTTATTTAGAGGTGCTTACGGCCAGGTTATACGCTGACACGACCTAGCCGTAATGACCCAAGTGAGCTTTTCGCAGAATTACGGCTGAAACACCAAACCGTGAACACATTTACGGTTAGGAATCCTACCCCCTATTTCTGGGTACTGTCAGAATTATGGCTAGTAATTCTAGCCATGCATCAGAATTACGGCTGATAATCCTGGTCGTAACTCGCCCTGGAATGGCAGTATTAGATTTTACTTTGTTACGGCTGAAACACCTAACCGTGAAACCAATTTCGGCTAGGAATCCTAGCCATAACTGGCCCTGGATTTTCAGTATCAAATTTCACTTCGTTATACTTAAACAACACTACAGGAAAATGAGTTTATTGCCTCACTAGTTTGCCACACATCTATATATAATGTGGCAATAGGGTTTTTTTAGCCTCACACAATAATAGATGTGGCATTAAATAAGATTTTTTGCTACACATGTGAACAGATGAGGCAAAAGATACTTTTTGCCTCATATTATTCGATGAAGTCGCAATAGTTTTAGTTCTAGCCACATAGACGTGGCAAAGAGTATAAATAATACGGAATATTATCATTAATAAATTTTAACCCCTCTTTTGCGTCATACATGAGGCTAAAAATATTTATTAATTTTTTTTTTATTTCTTTTTTCAATGAAACCGATTAAATTATTAAAATAAAAATAATAATAAACCAAATAAAAATAATAACTCTTAAAACTCCATGTTTTTTTGGTAAATATTTGATGTTTGATTTGATAGATTGAGATAATTTGAAATCTGGGTTTAGTTTTTGGATTGTTATTAGTTTATGTAATGAGAATTTGTTTTTTGTCAGTCACGATATATGTCACGCAGTATTTCCTTCAAATCTTAATCAATGTTCTTTAAATTTTTTTCCCATATTCTTCTAATTGACCGCCAACTCGACATCAATTTTTACTGATTTAAACGAAACACATCAATCTCTACTTTAATTTCCTTTGAAATTAAAAAAAAATAAAAAATGATTGTTTGCTAAATCGATCAATTTAACAATGGAGTTGCTTGAACTGCAATGGTTACTGGTAAGTGGTGACTAACGAAATTCATTATTTGGGTTTTTCAATTTTGATTGTTTTCTTCTTTACTGGGTTCTTATTAAGTTTGCTTCAAATCAATAAAAGCATGTTAGGTGTTTGATGAAATTCCTGACTTAACCAAGTACATGGGTTGTTTAAGAGAGAGTTTGGATGAATTGTATTGGTTAATACCTGTAGGAATATAGAATTTGAATGGTATTGGTTCACATAGATGTTCTTGGTTGGCCCTCAAATGCTGCAGCAGTAATCTAGTTAACAGTGGGTTGTGATTAATGGTTGAAAGTTGAGATTTTTAAAGAGTACATAAGAGCCTTTGTTGTTGAGGGATTTTTCTATCTTGGAGTCGAGAAATAAATTGATTATTGTGCTCCCGTGTTAGTCCCAAGCAGCTCTGACAATTTAGGTTCTTTTTTGTGTTGCGATTTTGGAATGTGTATATGCATTTTGGGAGCATTTTTTATGTGGTTCTAGTTGCGAGCAACTTGTTTCAGTTGACAGGAACGGACAATGCATACTCTGATTGAATAGGTCCCATCTTATGATTGAATAAGTCCCATCTTATATGAATGTAATTTCATAATCTGATAAGGTAGTTGAATCTTTATAAGGTTCTTTAAGAATTTTTTGAGGAGTTGTCTTAATTAAATTGGTAAACTAATTTTGGGATTTGCTAATTTTTGGCAGGAGCTGATTGTTTTGTCATTGTTAAGCTTTGTTGAGCTTAGGTGGATAAAAGTTGGATGCAGAGGGGTAGGTGCCACCGTGACTATTTCCGTGGTTGCGATGAATTCATAAATTTTGCTTGGTCTCATCGCACTCCTGATTTAGGTGAGTATTTTTTGCCCCTGTATGAGATGCAATAATGTGAACTCCTTTGGTAGAGATATGGTGAGAAAACACATACGAGCCTATGGGATAACACGTAGTTACACTCGTTGGACCTGCGGAGCCGCTTTACTTCCCCAGGGAGCAGCTCAACAGACCTCAAAATGATTGTAAGTCTCTCTTCCTTGATAATAAACGTATTGGGGAGAAGCTCAACAGAATGTGGGCGATCTTCTAAGCAAACATGTGAGGTAACTGTAGTTTGTCATAATTTTATGTATCTTACTTAGTATGACACTTCTCTGCATGCTAGTATGATATTTCTCTTTAAGTGTCCAGGATTTCATTGTTTTACTTTCTTGATGAAAAATAAGATTTTCAAGATGATTTTCAAGATGATTTTCTTGTTAATTTGAACCATGGTACTGTGTGGTGAAGAATTCTTCTAATTCTTTATACCTTTTGTTGACAGTAAATGAAATTAGAGAGCTGATTTTATCCAATTCGTTATGATTAATCAATATCCTTGAAGGTTCCATTAGACATGACGATTCCCCATATTTGCTGATGTTCTTTTTGCTTGGTGGTCTTTGTTTTGATTTGTTTAGCAGGTAAGTGTGTCCCAGGAACGGACATCTGGGATTGGTTACCTAGGCCGTCTGAGAGTTGATTTAACGTGGACTAGGCCAGTTTGAAGTATTAGATTTCTCTACTTTCGATTTGGGTTGATACTATAGTGGGAGATTGTGTAAAATAATTTTTTTTTCCTCTTGTGACAAATACATTTCTTTAAGGAAATTTGAATTCTTTGTTTCAATTCAATTTTTATTATGGCTTTATGTTTATTGTTACTGTGTATAATTTCAAACATAATATTACAATGGTCAGTAAATCGGTAAATGTGGTTTGCTACATGGAAGCTGTTGCAATAGAGTTGTCTTGCCGCACTCAAGTTGGGCTTTTACCCACAATAATGGTGTGGCAAAAAGAATTTTTGAATAAAATGAAATTCGAAATAAATATATACTAAATAAATAAAAAAATCATCTCACGTTATTGCCTCACCAGTTGGTGTGGCAAAAAATATTAATAAAGAAAATAAAGAAAAATCAAAATAAAAAAATACCTTTTTGCCTCATGCTATTGCCTCACAATTTGGTGTGGCAAGAAATTCAGCTTTGCTACAGTGCATGGAAGGGGTGGCAATTACTTCTTGCCACCCAGGTTGTTGCCACAGCTGTGGCAAAAGAATTCAGCCACACTAAATATGGGTTCTTGCCACACGAGTGACTTGTTGCAATAGACCCATTTTCTTGTAGTGCAAGAATCTGATAAATTAAGAATCAAAACACTAGTATCCATTCATTCAAGGTAAATTAATATCCCATTACTTAAAGTAAACGAAATCATCCAAATCCATAACCTAAAACATGCTAAAAGTAAGTCTGCATAATGAAAAGCTGGAATGACTTAAACAGGTACATAAAACAATCATCCACTACGACCAACAATCTTGGGAACATCCTCAGAAGATGATGAAGAACCGTGGGGAGTTTGGGAACCACTCATCCAATCATCCTCGTCGTTAGTATAGAAATCATCCTTCGCTGGATTATGTAACTCCTGAAGCCTGAGAAGCAGTGTTTTTGATTGGTCGCAATCCAAATATAAAACCTCCTCAATGTTATGGATCAGTCCCCTGGCAATCCACTAAGCTCGCTTGAACTATTTTCACATCATTCAACTAATAGTGGTACATAATTTGAGAAACGTATACAAAAAAAAGAATCATATACTTAGCATACGTACCATCATCGTAGCAATATCACACATTGGTAGTTCCTGGGGTTCTTTCTCCTTTTCAGGGTTCCTAAAAATGGTGAAAAACATATCAGAAGATAGGACCAATTCACTCAGAGTTATACATTTACAGTTCAGAACCAACAGGCGACCCATCCGTATTACACAATATCGGCTAGGAAATGTGAGACTTCCTAACCGTAAACAAAGTCTCGGCTAAGAAACATGCAGATGACCCATCCGTTTGACACAATTGCGGCCGGGAAGTGTGACACCACCTAACCGTAAAACAGTATCGGCTAGGAAATATAAATAACGGTTAGGAAAATTCGATTACGGTTAGGAAATTCCCAGCCGAAACAATCATCAACCAATATTTTTATGCAAACACAGGACCACTTACGGCTGGGAAAGTCCCATCCGTAAAAATATTTCACGGTTGGGATCTCGAATTTTCCTAACCGCATGAGACATTAACGGATGGGAGTTCTTGATGTCCCAACCGTTAGGTATACATTACGGCCAGGACGATATGATATCCTAGCCGTAAACGCTTCAGAAAACCATTTTTGAAAACCCTAAAATCATCAATCGAACCTATTTTTTCAATCTAATTGTAAAAAAGCTGGTGGGTTTTTCGATTCTTACCTAGTAGGAGTCATTTGTGGAGGATTCGCAGGTATTCGAACAGATTGGTTCACCAAATCTCCATTAAAAGGAACATTAATAACTTGCCCTATTTCAGAATCAGGGTTCAATCGGCCGGATCTTGTCACTCTTGATCTTGCTGCCATCTTGAGAATCAAGAAGAGGAAATCGAATCACGTTGAGCTGCTTCAAAAAGCAAAAGAGAAGAGAAGGAGATATTATTAGGTTTTGGAGAGTGTTTTTGAGAAGAAGAAGAAGAGAGAAAATGAAAGGGTTTTGATTTTTGGTTTTGAATTAGGATTAGGTTTTGATTATATAAGATTTGATTTTAAAATTGATTTATTAGGGAGGGGTAAATCTGACTTTTCAAACACTTAGGATCTCCCTCTATCCATATTTTGGCTACCAAAAGCACATTAAGCCTCCAAATTCCTATTGGGTTCAAGCCCTAATAATAGGATTCCAAAAGTATGTGAGTTGATGACTTTATCCCATGAATTAGGGATAATTTATTCTCAGACTGAAACAGATCCGCATCAGGGATTAAACCCGAGTCAGATTGCGAATCATATCTGATTCAAACTAAAAAACAAATGACCTAACATCTGATTCGTGCCAAGTCAGATCCTTGCGACGAGTCACTAGAAAAACCAACACAAAAGAAGTATTATTCAAACAAGCAATTAATAGTCATACTATGCACTGCCATATTTCCTAAGGTTCTAGAGTACCCCTGAAAACTATTGCTTACTCATCTTTCACCTAAGAATCACCACCAATTTTGGGCCGGAAAAGTAACTCCTGTCAACAATTCCAACCTTCCATTTATACATCTATCCCCATACGAAGCTTCTTTTAAACATGATTTTACGAAACTACGACTGGAAAAGAACACACTCACTCACTCACACCTGAGAATCCATCCATTTTTCTTGAAACCTAAGTTATGAAACTAATACCGGGTCCAGTGGCTTTTCCCAAACCATACCCAATTTCCTTTCCATGTCAGCTTGGGAAGAACCTAGCCCTTGCGAATATTCCATATTTGCATGGCGAACGGACAATGATTATCCGTTTTTGAGAGAAAAAAGGGTAATGATTATCTGTTTATTAAGTTATCGGGGTCCACTGATTCCAAGTCATACGAGTTTTAACCAAAACTAGCCCTACTTAGTTACCCAATTTTAAACTAAAAGGGGATAATGATTATCCATTTTCAATTAAGTTACACGCCTTTTATGCAAAGACTCAAATTGACCGCACTAAGTTACATGCTTTCTAACTTCAAAATGGTCCGCTGGGATTCTCAGAGAATAGGGAACGTGAGCTGGATGAACCCCTTTAGGCCACAATTATTTTGATTAGGAGTCTAATAGCGCGTTTGAATACAAATATGCTTCTGACTTCTGCTTCTCCAGAAGTCGAAATCAGAAGCAAAACTGTTTTGCTTCACAAAAAGTTAACTTTTCGATTTCTAAAAGTTATTTTGAAATTTGACTGTCAAATTGATTTCTGACTTTTTAACTTCTAAATGTCGGAAAACTATTTCTGATGTGTTATCCAAATCCGCTACAAGGGAGTGGTTATTTTGGAAATCAAATAGTAGTAGAATAAAGTCAGATTGGCATTTACGGCGGTCAAAAGACCATACATTGGGCGGGAAAAGCAACTCCCCCCCAAGAATCCCAACCATCCATACATTCATCCATCCCCATACGAAGCTTCCCACTCCCTCTTTCTCACACTCGCACCTAAAAATCCCATTTTTAGTTCATTCCAATTTCTGCTTTTCACACCATTGAATTCGTCAAATCCCTAATTTATTTATATAATCTCTCAAAAAGAAAATCATGACAATAACAACAAGATCCGGCAAAGAAATCAACCCCCCCCCTAATTTATCTCCAAAACCCCCAAAATCTCTCATCAAAACCCCTAATTTATCTCCTTCAACCCCAAATAAAACCCAAGAGAAATCCCCAAAATCAGTTCAATCTACTCCCTTGAGAAGAAGTTCTAGACTCTCATTATCTACACCTAATACTGAACAAAAGGGGGAAGAAAATCGTCAAGAAATTAGGGTTTCAGAGAAAGTAATTAGGGTTTTTGATAAAGAGGAAGAAAATCAAGAGATTAAGGGTTTTGGTTCTGTAAAGAGGAAGAAAAAGAGTACTGGGGTTGAGGGGGATGATGAATTGAAGAAGAAGAAGAAGAAGAAGCAGAAGAAGGGGTTTGAGGGATTGGGAAATTTGGGTTCTGGGTCTGGTGGTTCTGGTTCTTTGAGGAGGAGTAAGAGGCTTATGAAGAATGATGACGAGAGTGAGGATGTGAAGAAGAAAGAAATGGAGTTTGATCTTAACTGTGTGCCGTTGTCGTCGGGGAGTGATGATTCTGTTGATGAAAGTGAAGGGGAGGAGGAGGAGAGAAAGTGGGTGATTGATATTGATTCTTCTTCGGAATTGGAAGAGGGTTTAGACTTGAATTTGGGAGGTTTAGATGTTGAATATGGAAATATTGATGTTGTGGAAATGGCGGGGAGTAGTGCGGCTGTTGTCGATGAGTATGGGAGGAAGTACAGTGCGAAGGAAAAAGGTAAGGGGAAATTGAGTATGCAGGGGGGTTCGTGGTTGTCGATGAATGTGGAAGCGGATATGATGCCTGAAGAAGGTGAAACTGATGTGGGAATGTTGCCTGAAGAAGAAGGTAATGATGCTACTGTGGATGAGGAGGAGGGTCTTAATCTTCTTGGGGAATTTGAGGAGAAGGTGCGAGAATTTGAAGAGAAGGAAAGATCGATAAAATTGGTTAGGCTGAGAGCAAGAATGAGGAAGGATAGGAAGAGATGGGTTAAAGAACGAGCTACGGCAAGTGCTTCTAGGTTTGCACGGGTTCAACGGGAAGATGAGGTAGATGATGAGCAAAGGGTTGCTGGGAATGAGAATGAGGGGGTGGCAGAGCCTGCAATTGATCAAGAAGTTGAGGATTGGCCTGGTCCGTTTTCTACAGCAATGAGAATAATTAAGCAGCGGGAGAAGGGAAATGTTCCTTCTAGGACTTGGGCTGCAAGTGAAAAAGAACCGGATGTTGAATGGGAGGGTGCGACTGACCCGGAAAGAAAGAGAGTGACTCCTAAGTTGGAAGATATGAGCATGAATCTTCTTGCTAAGCATGTGGAGGCACTTTCATCTCTTAGAGGTGTCCCGGATGTGCTTAGGAATAAACTAAGCAATGTATTGTGTGATTCTCGAAAGATGGATTCTCATTTTATGGAGCTTCTTACTAGTGGATCTCCAACAGAGATTCGTGTAAAAGATGGTTCATGGTTGACAGAAGAGGAGTTTAGCAAGATCATGAAGGGGTGTGACACCAGTAATTTGACGGTATCGTTTTACTACTCACTTTTATTGTGAACTGCATTTTTTAATTCTTAGATTAGCTTATGTTAATGTTGTTTTTTAATTCTATCCGAATGTGTAACGTAGCTGTGTCATGGTGAACCCCCTCAATTTGAGAATTTTCCCTTCACAACTCTCCGAGAGTTGAATATAGGACCTTGCTTGTTTACACCGGTGTGAGACATTCCTTGCATTATGCATTGTTTACGTCTAGCAAGTTAGAATTTTGTGAGAATTTTTAGTTCTTTTGATAGGTAGTTCAAGTTCAGGTTGAAGCATTTGTTGAATCTGTAGTTGTTAATTATGATAAAGCTTTTAATGCTCTGACTAGGCACAATTTGTTCTCATTTTCTGTTGAATTCATCTGATCTGTGTTTTTTCTTTCTTTTTGGAAATCAGGTCCTTCAACTTGATCTATGTGGCCATTGCTTACCTGATTATGCCCTGCGTCCAGTTTTGGCTCAGTCACCTAATAGTTTGCCTGCATTATCATCTATATCTCTGAGGGGTGCGTGCCGTCTTACAGATGGTGGTATAAAGTCTCTTGTTGCTTCAGCACCTTCACTATGTTCTGTAAATCTGGCAGCATGCCCGCTTTTAAGTTCTACAAGTATTATGTATATGGCTGATGCTCTTGGGTCTGTGCTTAAAGAATTATACTTGGATGACTGTCAAAATATTGATATGATGTTGAGTCTACCTGCAATTCAAAAGCTCGAATTTCTGGAAGTTTTGTCATTAGCTGACATAGAAACTGTTTCTGATGATTTTGTAAGTAACTTTGTGACTGTATGTGGACGGAATTTGAAGGAACTTGATTTCTCTGGTTGTAGGTAATGTTCTCTTCTTTCTTTCCTTCGTTACATACGTATGCTCCTTTTTTATGCAAGTCAGTTTGATGAATGGTCTCATATGCTTGTACGAGTAGGAGAGTGCCCAACTGGTTAGCTTTCCAAAAGAGCAAAAACTTAGCTGCATGGAAGCAAAGCATGCCTATTGTTTCACTATAACTGGCCACCGTACCGAACTTTAGACATACATGTTAGGATGATATAACATTTGTGTTGAAAGTTTAAACCCATTAATTGTTATTTGTTAACCATTAGCATTATAATTTTAGGCTTCCACACAGCTTTGTTTTTGTTACATTGCACCAGTTGTTTGTTGTACAGTATCTTTTAATTGTTCTTATATGGGATTTTCACTTTTGCAGTAAATTGACTGATAGATCCCTGAAAGCTGTTGGAGAAAAGTGTTCCGCATTACAAACTCTTCATCTTGCTAACTTGCTCAAACTGACAGATTCTTCATTAGGATACCTTGCCAATGGCTGTCGGTCGATTCAAACCCTCAAACTTCGCGGCAATGCATTCAGGTACTTGTTGTACTTTCCAGGTTAAATATCTAGTTACTGTAATTTTGTTGTTGTTGCATAGTTGATGAAATAAGAACATTTTCTTCCTATTAGTGATTTAGCTGTTGCCGCATTCCTTGAAGCCTCAGGAGAACCCCTTACAGAATTTTCTTTAAATAAGGTTAAGAAGGTATGTCAGCAATATGTCATGTTCTGTTTCTTTTCGTTTCTTTTTGTGATTTTTTCTTCTACTTCTCCCTCTGTCTTGTTTACTGTTAATTTTGCCGATTCTTTTAATGTTGTATTTCCTTATATTTGGTTATTCATCTGTTAATCATCTAAATCTTAAGCTACTTCTTTATATTTGATGGATTATTACAGGTTGGTAGACATACAGCTATTTCACTGGCGAGATGCTGCTCAAAAAACTTGCTGAGCCTGGATGTGTCTTGGTGCCGCAGTTTGACGGACTCAGCACTAGGATTAATTGTGGATAGCTGTAAAAAACTGAAAATTGTCAAAGTGTTTGGATGCACACAGGTGGGTGTTGAGCAATTTCAGAGTACTTTGTTAATAATTTTGTCTACGTTTTTTTCTGTGTTCCAAGGACACCGTCTAATTTTTTTTAAAGCCATGTCGATACGTATTGGACACGCGTATTAATACTCCCGATACTTCAAGATACAACTGATCTTGCTCTAGAATTTCTCCCTTCTTATCCCATCTTCTAATCTCTAGTGAAGTTTATGTACTGCCTTTTGGATTAATCATACATATTATACGCATATATCTTGCAAATTCACTACCTTATATAGTTATATATCTATGTTAAACTGCTAAATTCAATGATATTTATATTGTCTGTGCCGTGTCCACGTATTTTAGTTTTAAGCTGTTGTGTCAAAGTACCGTATTGGATACAAGACAAACACACCGTGTCCGTGTTGTTGTAACACAGGCTTTTTTGTTGTTATGGTTTTGGTTTTCAGTAGCTTTAAAATATGTATATGAACACTGACTTTGAGTTCCGTTGAATGAACACTGACTTTGAGTTCCGTTGAATGAACACTGACTTTGGGTCTTAATGGGTGTTAAAATTTCTGCAGATAACATCTAAATTTGTGAATGGTCACTCGAATGCTTGTGTCCAGATAGTTGGATTGCAGTTGACGCCGATTTTAGAGCATCTGAACATCCTTGGTCATCAGGAAGCCACATTACGCTATTCATCCGTTCCTGTCCGTACAGAATCGTAAGTTATGCGGGATTAAGGTTTGTGACACCTACAGTATGCGATTTCAACTAGTTTGCTAGTGTTTACCCCTTTAACTTACTTCATTCGAGAATGCTCCATCTTACAAAACTTAAATACAAATGGCATCCCTTCATTTTGTTAACAAACCTGGAACACTAACTGGCAACAGTTTAACTTTCTGCCAGACTTTTTTTTGTGGTTTCCTCACTAAGTTAGCCCCATTGATTCTATTCGAATTTCGCAAAATACTAAAACTGTCAGATTTGTTCTTTCACCCCCTAATATTAGCCTGAGAACTGTGATTTACATGACCTGTTTGATGGATTATGCTAGCGGATGAATTTGATTGTATTCTCTTTATAATAAATGTTGTATTCGACTTGAATATATGCACAATGATGAACTCAACACTAGGTAATTTCTGGGTTCTACTGTATAGTACCGGTAATATCTCAGGGATCGACAATGTGATTTTATAGTGCCGATTTCGCTATGTATGGGAAGACAATGCTTCAGAAACAGGAGTAGTTGACGTGGTATTCTGTTCACCGTAGCACCAAAGTTGTCAACATCCGATGAATTTACAAAGACCTGACAAAACATTCATAAAAACCCAAATTACCTAAACGACCACCACAAAACTAGTTTTAACAGAAAACTATCAGATCACTAATAAAATTTGGTTCTGTGGTCAAAAACTCCTAATATTTGTTTTTGTGGACAAAAACTCCTAAAATGAAATAAATTCAGATGAAACCAAAACTTGGTTCCACACAAAACTATCATAACACCAACAACATTGGCATTGTGGATAAGAACTCGAAAAAAAATAAAATAATTCTCTTGGTCTCATATGAGATGAGCTAGTTGGTTTTAAATCTTATCCCATAAATAGATGAAATATCTCTCTAATAAAGGGGATATTTCTAAAACTACCATTTTAATTGATTAATGTTATTATAAGAAATATTTATAATTGATAGCCATGTTTATATTCGTTATATATGTGTTTTAAAATGTTTTTCAACGATATAAAATTTACGAAAAATCGTGGTATAGTTTAAGAGATAAATCATTTCTAAGTTTTACTAGTTATTATCTATAATGGTATAATTGTAAAAAATACTTATACATACTCTCCTTTCTTCCTTGCCTTAAAAATTGTGCAAACTACAACTAGCTCATCTAATTTAGGACGGAGGGTATTAGATGAAACTATTGCTTGCTGTAGTGCAAGTTGTGCAAGGCTTGACAAGCTGGCGTAAAAACTATGTTATATTTTTTGGAGATATTCTCTAATCGACCCGGTACTTGCTACTGAAAAAGACTTTGGATTTGGTATTAGATGAAACTAAGCTTATTCAACATAAAATTATCGTGTCAATAACATTGGTTTCGTTGAAAAAAACGAAACAAAATTAGATGAAATAAAAAATGGTTCAACACAAAACCATCGGCATCCGTATCACCAGCAGGCTATACTAACCAAAAAAAAAAAAAAAAAGATAAAATATAAAATTAAACCAAAATTAGTTTCAAAAGAAAACTTTTTATCATATCACTAATAAAATTTGGTTTTGTCGAAAAAAAACTCAAGAAAAATGAAATACAGTCACATGAAACTAAACCTTGTTCCAATGCAAAATTGGCTTTTCACCAACATAAATTTGAAAAAATTGAAACAAAATTGTTTTAACATAAATTTATCGTATCACCAACGACATTGGTTTCATCGACAAAAACCTGGTTTTTTTTTATAGGTAAAACCGAAACTGGTATCAACAAGAAGCTATGTAACAATATTGGTGTTAGTCGAGAAAAATACTCAAGATAAAATGAAACAATATTGGACGAAACCAATGCTGGTTGCACCATAAAAATTGGTTTCATAGTTAAATACGAGACAAATGAAACCAATATTGGGATGCCAACAAAAAATGCATAATAGTGATATCGAATCGTCCAACAGTGGAACATGCTAATGATGATGCACTGACGATGAGATGCATGGAACGCATCTAGCATGTAGTAAAAGAAAGAGTCTGGTTTTCCTAATTTTCTCTATTTCTCACGAGCATAGAAGGGCATAAAGTTCATCCCTTTGAGGCTTTAGGCTACTGTTGGTAATTGGACTCATTGGCTTTAGGTGTGTCCATCCTATTCCCACCTTATTGAGAAGCAATAGCTTGCATCATTTTTACTTTTCTAAAATCGAAAAAAACACATAGATAAGAAAGTTCTATCTTGATAAAAGAAGCTAACCGATGAACCAAAGAAACCTAGACAGAATCAAAGAAAGATGCAGTAAATATTTATTTTGTTGAGAATCATCAGAATTCAGACCACTTGATGGTTCTCAAACTTCTTCCCATAGCGGAGGTTGGGATCGAACCCCTGTAATAAGATAAATCCTAGCCTGATGTACCTAGGTGTAGTTCTAGGAATCACTGTTCTATTTTATTAGGAAAATAAAAGCACTTGGTTTGCTAATTGTTGCCAGACTTAGTAAATAAACTCCTATTCTGTTAGAACAAATGGATCAAGCTAGCACAATCAACCAACATATGAAAATGGAAATGAAAACAATCAAATCATGCACACACACAATCCAAGGATTTATAATGGTTCGATCAAAATGATCTACATCCACTTGCGAAGACGACAAAATGATTTCACTATGATGATCAAACAAGTTTACAAGGTTTTCTCCAAATCCCCTATCAAGAATCCTAGCCCTCTTTGTGCCTCACAGTCTCTCAAGAACAACATAAGTTTCTCCGTATTATAACATAATCCTAGCCGGCTATCCCCATTTTATATTTTTCCTAGGTTACAAAAGAGATTAAAGGACTATTGGGCCAAGTCAAAAGGATCAGACCCATACAAGACTAACACTTATATTCAAGGTATAATACAACAAGTGAAAACTACAGACAAACCCATTTTTCAGATTTTTTTCACTATGAAACCCACGCCCAGAAAAACTCAGGCGCGCACCCATTTTCTGTAAGAAAATTTCTCACAAACCCAGAATTTATAAAATTATGTTCCGGTCTTTTTCTTCTTCTAATATTCTATTTTTCTCTTCTCTTCTTTCTCTCGTTTTCTACTGTTCTTCTTGTCTCTCTGTCGACCTCAATTCAAAGGAATTGAGCTTGATTTTGTGTGAATAATCTCTAGGAAGTTTAGTAGCTTGATAAATCGAGGGAGAAGGTGATGGTGCTGAAGTCGATTGAGCTCTGGAAGAAGAAGAAAAGGGTAAGCTAATTTAGGGTTTCGTAAATGATTGATATTTTGTGTGAAATCGATTTAAATCGATCAATTTTCGATGGGTTTGTTGTTAATTGGAGTAGAAATGGTTGTGAGAGATTTAATTTTGTTTTTTTTAGGAAATTGAATTTCACAGATAGGGTTTCAATGAATGGAAGATGAAGATTAGGGTTCCTGAGTTGAGAAATCGTAGATAGAAAAGATAAAATGAATAGTGGTAATTGATATTGAATTATTTGAATTAGGGTTCTGCAAGGAGGGATTAGAAGTTAGGGTTTTGAGAGAGATTCTGAAATTGAGAAAGAACAAAGAAATTCAGGGAATGGTTGTAAATGAAATTCAGGTCACAAGAGAAAGGAATGAATGATTGTTGGTGTCCTTTGTGCATAGATGGGTCTGGTGTTCGTATTGCAGGTGTTGATGAGGTTGTTCTGTTGGTGGAGGAATTGATTGTGACGGGAGATCAGTTGAGCTTTGCTCAATTAACAGTGGTAATGATGTGATGATTTTTTGGTTGTACGAGTGTTTCAGGTATAGGCTATGTATGGATTGGTGAAGATTTTGTCTTAGAACTGTGTTCTGGTGGAGTTGAGATAACAAATTGAGTTGAGGATGAACTACAAAGGATGGTTGAAAGCTGTGAGGAAACGAAGCAACAACTTAGGAGAATAATTGAACTGAAATTTAGTCAAGTTATATGGGTCTGAAATGGGTTAAATTGCTAGGAAAGAGATTGTTGAATTTAAGTATAATGGAGAATGATGTGTGAATGGAGTTAGAGTCAGTCTGTTTGTTTAGTTGGAGCCGAGATGCAGGTGTGTTTGAACTGGAAGTACAGGTGAAAATGGTTGTTATGAAATGAGGATGTGGTCAACACGAACAGTTCTTGAGACGGAAACGGCGATGAAGAAGCTGTGATGTGACCATAATTTATGCAGTCAGTGGTGGTGATACTGTTATGACTGCATAACCTGTCAAGCAGTTGAGAAAATGTCTGCATAACATGTTATGCAGTCGTGAAAATAGATGCATAACCTGTTATGCATCTACAAATTTTGTTGCATAACTTGTTATGCAGTCCAGAAAACGGTTGCATAACACGCTATGTAGCAACTTTTTTGTTACTATTGAAACCAACAAAAACAAAGACTGTATAACTTGTCATGCACCTACAATAATATCTGCATAACATGTTATGCAGTCGTGGAAATGGATGCATAACCTGTTATGCATCCGAAAATATGGCTGCATAATGCATTATACATCAATTTTATCTGTACGCACTAAAATCAACCAAAACAATGGCCACATAACCTTTTATGGATGCATAACTTGTTATGCAATTGAGAAAATAGTTGCATAATTCGTTATGCGTCTGTTTTTTCTGTTGGATTCAGCCATATACAACGTTTTAGTGGATGCATAAACCAAAATAATAGATGCGTGAACAAATATATAGTTGTATAACGTATTATGCATCTTTTGTGGTGTATGCATATTGTTTTATGCATCTTTTTTGGAGGCTGCATAACGAATATGTAGTCAGTTTTCAAATTTTTCCCATAAAATGATGATCACCTCCGACTTTTTCGTGAAAAACAAAAATTTGATATTGTTGTCTGAACTCGTTTTGTAGTTCTCTTAAAAAGATTTCCAACGATATAAAATTTGTAAAATTCCAAGGCGCGGTTTTTTAGATATGTTATATCCAAGTTGCGTTGCCAATTATACCCCTGATGCATAACCCATTATGCAGACGTTTTTCAAAATTTTATATAATTATGGGTGTCACGGAACTAAAAATTAATTGTGGGCCTGACAATGAGAATATTATTTCTTTTGGGTCTTCGCCTAATTTTCTCATACAAGAAATCTCCACATTGACTTTAATATTATCACCATTCATCATTTTCTATCATCGTTTTCTCTTAGCCGTTACAAGGGATCTCAACACTTGTTGACACCAACCAAGTCCAAGCAACGCTTTAACTTTATAGTTCGAACCGGCTTCATCAACATGTCTGTAGGGTTGTCCGTTGTAGGAACCTTCAGCATAGCTATCTTCCCTTCTTCAACTGCATCCTGGATGAAATGATACCAGACATCGATGTGCTTCGTTATATCATGATACATTTGATTCATCAACAAGTGAATGGCACATTGACTGTTACAATACAGAACTGCACTCTCTTGCTTGATCCCCAGATCACCAACCAAATTCATCAACCATATACCTTCATTCACTACTTCTGCGGATACTATGTACTCTTCCCCAGTTTTAGACAACGCAACTATGCTTTGTAAAATCGACCTCCAACTGATAGTATTACCACCACACAATGTAAAACTACAGACTTTCAGTGACATTATTCTATCATTATCACCTGCATAATCAGAATCAACATAACCCACAACATTCCTTGAATCACAACTGTGTTTGTCAAACACCAAACCAACATCTGTATTGCCCCTTAGATACCTCAAAATCCAGTTTACAACTTGCTAATGAGCCTTCCCGGGACTTCCCATGTATCTACTTAGCACACTCACGGCTTGTGCGATATCTGTCCTTGTACAAACCATATCATATATGATGCCACCAACTGTACTTGCATATGGAGCCCGAAACATGTAATCTGCCTCATCTGCAGTTTGAGGTGATAGTCTACCAGATAGTCTAAAATGAGTCGCCAAAGGAGTACTTACTGGGTTTTCATGTTTCATACCAAACCTTCCAACACCTTCTCGATGTAAGCCCTTTTGGGAAAAATACAACATGCCTTCATCTCGGTTTCTATGAATTTCCATGCCCAATATCTTATTTGCTGCACCCAGGTCCTTCATCTCAAACTCACTACTCAAATGCACTTTCAACTTCTAAATCTCTGACATGTCTTCGCAAGCTATCAACATATCATCTACATACAAGAGAAAATACACAAACGAACCATCTTGGAGTTTCCTGTGATATACACAACTATCATACTTACTCCTATTACAACCATTTTCCAACATAAACGTATCATAACGTGTATACCACTTCCTTGGACAAACATACATGATCTTCTTTTCCAGGAGCTTCAAACCCTTTTGGTTGTTGCATAGCTCTTCTAATTCACCATAAAGGAAAGATGTCTTAACATCTAGTTATTCCAATTCTAGATCATTCAAAGAAACTATAGCAAGCAATGTTCTAATAGAACTATGTTTAACAACATGAGAAAATTCCTCATGGTAGTTAATGTCTCCTCTTTGTGTAAACCCCTTTGTAACAAGACTTGCCTTAAACCTTGTTCCTTTACCATATGGAGTACCATCTTTCTTATTGATGACCCATTTGCTTCCTACAATCTTATGTCCCTTAGGTGTTGCAACTATCTCCCAAGTTCCATTCTTATCAAGAGACTCAACTTCTTCAACCATAGAAGTTTTCCATTCTGCTGATTCTTCACCACTGATTGCTTCTTCAAAGGTTCTTGGCTCGTACCTATCTATACTCTCACCCACTGCAAATGCATACACAATAAAATCAGGACGGCCATATCTCTGAGGTGGTTTGACCTTCCTCCTCTCTTTGTTTCTTACAAGATTGTACTGATGATCTTGTGCTTCTTCTTCTTTGGTAGGTTCTTGCACAATCTCTTGATTATCCTCATCCGAAACAATAGTCTCATTGTTTCCCTGAACTTGTATCTTAAGTTCCAGCTGGTCACCAAGCTCCACCTTATCACTAACACCCTCTTCAACTCTTCCATCTAGTTATCATTCTTTGGCTTCAACATCGATTGCTCATCAAATGTCACATCTCTACTGATAAGAAACATGTTTGATCTTTCTTCAGGATATCATAACCTGTAGCCTTTCACACCCTTCGCATACCCAAGAAAGATACACTCATTTTCTCTAGTTTCAAGCTTCGCTTATTCACGTGAGCATAGGATGGACATCCAAAAATCTTCAAGTCTTCATACTTAGCATGTGAAGCTGTCCAAACTTCACTTGGAGTTTTACACTCAATAACAGTTGATGGAGATATGTTCACTAAATATGCTGATGTGTTTGCAGTTTGCTGCTTCTTCCCAAAATTGCCTTGGTAACCCAGGATTGAAAAGCATGCACCGTGCCTTATCCATTATGGTTCTTTTCATCCTTTCTGCAATACCATTTTGTTATGGTGTTTTTCTGACTGTGTGGTGTCTCACAATCCCTTGCTCCTTGCAGAACTCATTGAACTCGCCCCCACAAAATTTTAAACCATTGTCTATCCTTAAGCACTTGATTTGTCTTCCGGTTTGCTTCTCAACCATAATCTTCCACCACTTAAACTTGACAAAAGTTTCATATTTGTGCTTAAGTATGAACACCCATACTTTCCTTGAGAAATCATCAATAAATGTCAACATTTATCTACCACCACCATGTGACTCCACCCGAGAAGGACCCCAAAGATCATAATAAATATAATCCAAAATACCCTTGGTGTTATAAATAGATGTACTAAACCTGACTCTACACTGCTTCTAAAAGGCAAAATGTTCACAAAACTCAATCTTACCAGTTTTATGACCACAAAGCAATCCCTGCTTGCTCAAAACATCCAATCCCCTCTCACTCATGTTCCCTAACTGTGTATGCCACAACTTGGTAGTATCATCTTCAAAACTTGAAGAACATACAGCTACATCACCTGTCACAGTAGTGCCTTGCAGCGTATAAAGGCCATTAATCCTCCTGTCTTTCAGAATTATAAGACTTCCCCTTGAGACACGAATAACTCCACCTTCACCTTGGTACTTGCAGCCATTTGAATCAAGTGTACCCAAAGAAATCACATTTCTTCTCAACTTCGAGACATGCCTAACCTCAGTTAAAGTCCTCACCATACCGTCATACATCTTAATTTGAATTGTACCTACACCTACCACTTTGCAAGTGACATTGTTATCCGTAAGAACTTTACCACATTCTCTAAGTTGATAAGTAGTAAACCACTCTCTATGAGGACACATGTGAAAAGTAAACCGTGAAATCTATTCCATCATATCTTTCTACTTCAACATTTTCTGCGGTACCTTGGTTAGTATTCTTTTCAACATTCTTCCTTTTTAGAAAATCCTTCTTGAAATGCCCTTGTTTCTTATAATGAAATCAATGAAATTTACCGGATTTAAACTTATACCCTAACTGTGATCTACTTCTATCTAAACCACCCTTTTTGTTTCGTCATCCTCTTACAAACAACCCATCTCCCCAATTATCTTTACAATCAGTACCCGTCTTATTTAACTTCTTAGAGTTCAACGCCGCGTTAACGTCTTTCACGGAAATTGTAGTCCTCCCATACACTATGGTATCAACAAATTTATCATAAGATGGTGGTAAGAAACAAGTAATCCTAGTTGGGCTTCATCTTCAAATTTTAACATCAATATTTGTCATATCAAAGAGAATTTTATTATAATCATCAATATCATATATAATAGACATTCCTTCATGCATTTAAAGAGTATGTAATTTCTTCTTAAGATAATGAAGATTAGTCACCGATGTAGTCATATACCTTTTCTTCAACTTGTTCCATAGCTCATCCGGAGTTTGTTTCGGACAAAATTATTCCATGTACTTTCTCCATAAGCCCTCTCCTCATACTTCAATGTTGTTCTTAGAGTCGTTTTCCCCTTCAAAGTTTTCACAAAACCTTGTTGCACCAAAAAAAACCCTCATCTTTAGCCTCCATAGATTCCTTCCGTCGAACTTCTCAGTCTCATACTTTGCTGCCATCGTAAATCACTCCCTCCCGGAGCTCTGATACCAATTTGTTAGAACAAATGGCTCAAGCCAGCACAATCAATCAAGATATGAAAATGGAAATGAAAACAACGCAAACACACACATAACACAAGGATTTATAGTGGTTTGATCAAGATGATCTACATCCACTTGCGAAGACAACGAAATGACTCCACTATGATGATCAAACAAGTTTACAAGGTTTTCCCCAAATCCCCACTCAGGAACCCTAGACCCCTTTGTGCCTCACACACTCTCAAGAACAACATAACCCTAGCCCCATTTTATATTTAACCTAGGTTACAAAAGAGACTAATGGACTAATAGGCCAAATCAAAAGGATTAGGCCCATACAAAACTAACAGTATTCAAGGCATAATACAACATATCCCAATCGCGGTCAAAACAGTTTCGAATTGGGTGCGTACTTCAGCATGGCGTTCAACAATTTAGATTGACTTTTAGTTTGGATTACACGAAATTTTATGCGAAACCTTGAAACTTTGCTTAAAAAAAGCGTGGATGATCCAAACTTGAAAACTACTGAGCTTGACATATTGTACGTTTTTCAAACTTGGATTAGCTTTATTCCACCATTAAACTTGCCCTTAGTTACATAATATGGAGTTGGACTTTGAATT
The DNA here is from genome assembly GCA_023531105.1 of Papaver atlanticum. NCBI lineage: Eukaryota > Viridiplantae > Streptophyta > Magnoliopsida > Ranunculales > Papaveraceae > Papaver > Papaver atlanticum. The sequence goes on from JAJJMB010017679.1 coordinate 187,109, forward strand.
TTGAAACTAATCAAAACTAAAATAGAATCGAGTGGGATTTCAAACCAATTGCATTATTTTGTTTTCGTATTAATCGTGAGAACCTCCATCCCCATTACTTTTCCATTAGACCCCGAAAATGAGTCCGTTTTACAATACAAATTAGTATTCAAAAAGCATGCCGTAATCTCCACCTTGATAACTCGTTTATTTTATAGAGAATACCTAACAAAGAAACGTGTCTGAGTCTTATCCGAAACCCTCTTCTGATCTGACTCACATCCAACTCGAAAGTATACAAAGTGTAGTATTTCTTTTGACTACTACGCTAATTAAATTATATATAGTCTCTTTGATGATCAACATTTATTTCGAATCTCTCTATCTTTATCATTCTTGATTCCTCCATTAGTACGAATCTTTCTTTTCCATCCGAAAGTTACTGAAAACATATCTGCATTCCATTATGTTTTTCTCTTCAAACTTGATTAGGATTTTTAGTATATAAGCACGTGTTATTAGAGTTGAAACTATTACACCGTAAACTTACTTATTTGTGCTCAAGATGTGGAGGGAGGGATCAAGAGCAGAATTTTACAACAATGACCCTACAATTTATTTCAGCTTTTTATGTGATAAGAGGAGGATGATAGTAAAAAACCACCAACAGGGCTTATTTCTTAGGATACGTCTTAAGGTGGAGATTCTGTAGGAGCAAAATATCGCTCGACCAATAGGGCTGTCAATGGATACCCGAATATCCGCTATCCGTTCGAGTTCGTTCGAATCGTTAGGATATTATCCGATATTTCGGATATCGGTATCGGTATCGGATAATCTTATCGGATACTTTCTTATTAATGGAACGGATACGGTTGTGTCAGTATCCGACGGATAATTATCCGTATCCGATAGTAGGGGTATATATGTAATTTAAATGCACCCTACCCTATTATAGTTTAGGTTTTTATTTTTTATAGATAAGACTCAGGTTTTTACTCTCAGGCTCTCAGCGGCAGCACTGAAGACGACTCATCTATTCTTCCACTGAATCTATGTTGATGATCTTTCTCCAAATTCATCAGCATCTCCTCCTCCAAATCGAACACAGTAAGTTTGTTTCTTACTTTGTTTGATTTAAGCACAGGATTTTTGTTTGATTTTGCATTTTGTTAACATCTGTTCCTTAATTTCGAATTTTAGGGATTGATTCAAGTGAAGTTCTCTTCAAAAAAGTTTTCTATATGTCACCAATCTTTCAGATATTTGAGCAGGTGTTGTTACAGTAAGGTATTCAATCTTTCACTCGAATCTCTCAAGTTAGGGTTTTGGATTTTATTGAAGTTGCGATTTAGTGATAAACGAGAAGAAATTAAAGATTGGGTCATCTGAAAACCTTTTTTTATCTTGTCTTCAATATTTTTTTTGATGTTTTGATAACTCATAGTTGAGTTAGAAGTTCCTTTTGTTCAACAATCTCTCTGATTCTTTGTTGGTTTTACTGTAGGCAGTGCCAATGTCAAATATAACATCCAATAATGTTGGCACATCCAATTCCTTCACTCAGAACAACGAAGCAAGTGCATCATCATTAAGAAAACGTCCCCAACCAGAACCAGAAGCAGGGAATCCCCAACCAGAATCATAAGCAGACAATACTACAGAGGGTACTGTACATACAAATGAGGGAGTGAAAAAACTATGTGCATTAAGACTTTAAAAGGGTATTTCAGAAGAAGACTTTGCCAAATGGGAAGGTGGAGGAGGAAGTTATAGAAGTATGCGATCACTGTCAGTTTAAAACTCCTGTGCAGAGTTCAAAAGGAACAACCCACTTGAGGAACCATTTAAAAGTATGCAAGGAAAAACCTGAGAATCAACCTGGTCAAACAAAAATAACTTCTGTGATTACAGGTAACCAAGGTACAAAGTTAGCTAATTGAAAATTTAATCCTGAAGTTTCCAGAGACCTTCTTGCAAAAATGATTGCAAAGCATGACTTACATTTTAATTTGGTTACCTATCCATATTTTCGAGAGTTTGTGAATTCTCTCAACCCGTCGGACAAGATACTTGGGAGGAATACAACTCGAGAGGACAGTATGAAGATTTATGCTGTGTTTAAAGCTGAGTTACAAAGAACTTTAGATTCACTGAATTCTAAATGCAGTCTCACGACTTATATGTGAACATCTAAGCATACACGGGATGGTTATTGTTGTGTTACATGTCATTATATAGATGATGATTGGAAGTTGCATAAGAGAATACTTGAATATGTTTTGGTGCCATGTCCACATACGGGTGAAGTTTTGGGAGAAGCTGTTAAAAGCATAGCTTTGGAGTGGAATGTGGATAATAAATGGTTTGCTTTGGCTGCTGATAATCTTTCTGCTAATAATGTGATGATGGGTAGACTCAAGGACTGGCTTAATAGCAAGGGATCTTTGGTTCTTCAAGGGAGTTGTTTCAAATGCGGTGCAGTTGTCATATATTACATTTAGTTGTGCAAGATGGAATGACAGTAGCTGCAGGATTTATAGCAAAGATTCGTGAATGTGTCAAGTATGTCAGGTCTTCACAAGGTAGACAAGAGAAATTTGAAAGTGCATTGCTGCAAATGAGACTTCCTATACGGTATGTATCGATAGATGTAGACAATAGATGGAACTCTACTTATCTTATGCTAAAGAGTGCTATTGAGTTGCGCCAAGGATTTGTGCGTTTAGCAGATTTAGATAATAGTTTCAAGTGTTTACCGAATTCAGAAGAGTAGGAACAAGGAATAGTTATATGCAGGTGTTTGGAAGTGTTTTATGATATTACATTTTTTTTTTCAGGGGTTAAATATCCAACAACCAACATGTACTTTCTAAGTGTTTTTCAAATTAACTTTAACATTCGAACATGGGAAAGGAGTACCCACAGTTATATTAGAGAAATGGCAAAGGAAATGAGAAAGAAATTTGACAAATATTGGAGTACAAGTAATTAGTTGATGAGTATTGGGATGGTTTTAGATCCACGGTATAAGGCGCGGTTGGTAGAGTTTACTTACAAGAAATTGTATGGTGACATGCTATGCAGATCTAAAATTGAGATTTTTCGTTAAGATTTGGATACTCTTTTCTTAGCGTATGAGTCTCAAAGTGGTTCTGTTCCTGATTATTTTATCAACTCCTCTACTAGTGAAACAAGGTCATCTAACCTTGAGAATACTCAATCTCCTTCAAAATATGAAATTCAACTTGAATTCAAGGAGTATATGATGCAAGATTGTGTTGCTGATGTTCATAAGTCAGAGTTGCAGAAGTACTTAGATGAACTATTGGTTGAAGAAGGAGACGATGAGACTTACTTTGATTTATTGATGTGGTGGAAGAATCATGCGCCTACGTACCCAACACTTGCCAAAATTTCTCGAGATGTCTTGGTTGTTCCGGTGTCAACTGTAGCATCAAAATCTACCTTTAGCGATGGCGGTAGGGTACTTACAATACATAGGAGTTCACTAGCTCCAGAAGCTGTTCAAGCCTTACTTTGCTTAAGTGATTGGTTGCCTGATCTTATAGGTTCATCTCTAACTTTCTTATATTGGTGAATCATTTATAGATATCCTTGTCTCGCAAATTAATAGTTTTTTTTTTGTTATTTCAGACGATGACAATGAACAAGCTTAGCTGAAGTAAACTCAGTCAGTGCAGACAATATCTTTTTGAATTTTGCATCCCTTGCATGTACTGCAGGTATGAGGCTCTGACTTCTGTACATGATGTCCTAAATGTTGAATTAATGAGTTGCCTATAGAACCTAGAACCTAGAAATGTTGAATTATTGAGCTCTGTATTTTTGTTTGGATCATGTAATTTAGTTAGTTTGCCAGTGCTGGAGTGTCACTAATTAGGAATTTTTGTTTCTCTCTTGCTGAATTTTTCATCCCTTGCATCCCTTCACTTGGATAAGGTAAGCAGCGGGAAAAGAGATGATCATAAATGTAGAATATCTCAGACTTGATGTCTGATTAATGTAACAACTGATTACCCAGCATATGTTTATGGGAAGCAGAAATTTATTGTTTTGAGATGAATAAATGCGGCATTCTTTCAATTTATTGTGGTGCAATTGTTAGTAGGGAAACACTAAGTAGGCAAAGAATACTAAAAACATTGATTACGGTATTACACTTCCGTTTGCATCTCTATTGTGTATAAATGTGGAGCATCTATTTCCTTCTATTGTGTATGCTGATGTGAGTTTTAATTGTAGTAAAAATAGTGGTGAAAAGGTTCGATGCTGGAACTTGTGAAGGATTCTTTTAGACTCAATTTAACTAGAATAAAATTGTATCAAATTATAAAAAAGACACCGAGACTTTGGATTCCACCATTGACCAATTATTTGATAAATTCTAATCAATATTCATGCAATATTTTTCTTTAAAGTGATTCTAATATTTTCCTCTAGATTGGTTTTTGAAGTAATAATTGTAAGCACGAAGTATGAAACATCAAAAGTATTAAAACCAAGCATATCCCATCAAAACACTTCACAACTACTCAATAAAAACCAATTTTTCTTTTAAGTTCTATGCAAAAAATTATGTAAAATAATTGCAATAAATAATAAAAAATAGAATTATACCACTTTTCATGGAACAATGGCTTCCTCCGTCGCCTCGGCTAAGGGGTTTAGCTCCTCATATTAATCATGTTCTCAAAATACATCTTTGGTGTTCAAAAGTTGATTACAAGAGAGAAAAATGTATACTGTAGTCGCTGAAAGTCTAATACAGCGGACGGAATGGTTGCTGAAAAGCTTTGGTGACTGCAGGATGATGCGACCGTAAATCGTTGTCACTGAAAATAAGTCTGCCTCTGCAACCTTCTTTTTCCGCTGTTCTGTGTTCTTCGTCTTCTCCGGCAACAGCAGCAGCAGCAGAAACGTGTTTTCTTCCAATGATTTTTCTAGCTTCTATAAGGCTCTAAACTTCCCCTAACTTCTTCCTCTCCTTCCTAGGACCCTAACCAACCCTTTTATACATAGTAGAGCAAAGAAAATTCGAGAATAAACTTGGTTTTTTCCTCCACAGCACGTTAAGTTATTTCTTTTTTTTTCTTCTGTTTCACGTGCATTCGATTGTCCAAACTCCTCCCTTGATAGAAAAAAGTCCTTAATAAGAGTTTCCTTCCTCTTCTTCACGTAAATTTCTAAAAAATAAACCAAGAAACTTCCCAAAAATAGAACGTGATATTTTAACCATTTTTCGCTTCCAATTCGAGTTCTAGCCACTTTGGATCCATTCCAACACCCTTACCTCGCCTGTTAGGTCCATAGGAACAAACCCAATCAAATTCAGCCCTTTAATCTCCCTAAAAATCGATCAAAAATCCATCCAAAAAATCGCCTGTGAGAAAAAACGAATTCCCGCCAAAATTCTGTTTTTGAAAACGTGAAGAAATGTGACCTCCCCCTATCCAGTCTCGGTCTGTGCTTAGCAGCTGCCTGAAAATGGGTTACCCCTTATCCAAAGTGAGAGTCCGAATAGCAAATGTCCTCCCAGGAGCCTTTAACAACTTTTCGAGCCAATTTTCCCGCAAGAGCCCATTTTTCCAAAAACACCTACAAGGGGGTAAAATACAAAAATTAGTACAGAAATGGGTACTAACACTATACATAAAAGAGATGAAAATAGACACATAAATGCGTCTATCATATGCGATTTGGTATGTGCCTATATGAGCTCTGTGAAATCCTGCCCGTGCAAGGGGATTTTGATTATCTCCTTGCTTGAGTTCTATGTTTTGAGTTTACTTGCCATAGTGATACAGCAGGCTACAGCTGATATCTTGCGCTAATGTAGTTTACTACTCTTGGCAATTGTAACCGTAGATTGAGATGATGTTAGATTAGTTTTCTAGCTCACCATTGATCTTCTTGCATCGATATACACTTTGGAAATCGGAAACGCCAATGGCAAACTAACTTATTTCATCGTTTTGCAGGTATGTTTATATTAGGAGGGCATAGAAGATAGAACATGTGATGGAAGTAGAAAAAAAGAATTGGAGGAAGGATCAACTAACTAGGGACAAGGAATTTCAACTTTTTGTATATCCTTGTTTTTCTTTTGTATGAACAGAAGAATAGCTAATCTGTTTTTTCAGTTGTTCTTTTTATTTTCTTTTTTGTAAGAAAAAGATCTGCTATACTTAAAGTCTTTATTCAACTGTTACCCAGTTTTAATAAGTTCTTTTATTACTTATTTTTGATTTTATTACCGGAAACGGATATTATCGAATATCCGTTACTCTTAACGGAACGGATACGGAATAAGAATTTTAATATCCGTCGGATATCCGGTAAAATTAATGGTAACGGATGCGGTATAGCCATTATCCGTTCCGATAGCTACCGTTGACAGCCCTATCGACCAATAGGAGTGCGCGTCAACATTAAGAGAGCGAGGAAATTTCAAGAGTGCGCGACATTTATACATTTCAAGAGCGCGCGTCATTTATACATTTCCTTGGTGCGCGTCATTTATCAACAGAGCCGTGCTCCATTATCAATAGAGCCGCGCTTCAATATCCGAAATAAAGGGGTTTATTAGTTGTACTCCACTACATGTTAGTTGTCATCCACTATGTAAACATATATATAAAGAGAAAGGCATGAGAGAGAAGGAGAGAAACATTTGTAGAGAGAGGTCAACTTTATCTCTTGTATTCTCATCTTCTTCCTCCATCACCTAAAACTAGATCTAGAGCTCTACAAAAAAAACCATTAATGGAGATTCTAAATGTAATACTCATGTAATTCCAACACTCATAGTGAAGAACCATGGATGTAGATCACATTGATCGAACCATGTAAAAAATCCTTGTGTCCATTTTACATTTTTAGCATTTCATCTTCATTTTCATGTCTAATATGTTTAGATCTATAGAAATTTTTAAGGGGTGTTAGTTGTGGGATTTCCTGCAACCACATTTTTGCGCTAGAAACACTACCTGCTGCTTGTTGGTTTGAAGAAGATTCAAAGAATTTAACTACTGTTGGAGTTGGATCTCACTGGATCTAGAAATTTCAGGGGAGAAAATAGAAGTTTCAGTGGAAACTTCATATCTCTAGTAGTATTCTCAAATTTTCAGACAAAGTCACGTATCCTCAACAACAAATATCATCAGCAACTTAGAGAAATCAAGGGACAGAGAAGACCTAGGGAAACTAATTGGGAGCTCATGAAATGAAACAAAGCCTTCATCGACAACTAATACACATAACAAATCTCACCGCACAGATAAAGGAAGAAAGGACGAAGGTAAATAATATTCAAAGGGAGACAATATGAGAATAAGTTATGCGAATAATACCGCTCCTTCAAAAAAAAGAGGTAGCACAGATGGTCGTAGGCGAAGGTTATGAGTCTAGTGGCAGGCGTTTGAATCCCAGCTGACACAAATTTTTCACATAGTTTTGGAATACAAAAGGGGCGAAGATAATGATAAATTTAAAGTGCGGTTACATTCTCTCACAAACAAGAGCTTGCACAGTTGGTTAGGCGCGTTAAATTTGCGCAGTAGGAAGCAGGATTGAATCCCACCTCACACATATTTTTTAGGTTACCAAAGGCGATAAAGTCAAATATCAGCAGTGAGCGTTTATTACGCACAAGAGAGTCTGCATAGCTGGTTCACAGGGAAGAGTACAAGCCCGAAGTCATGCGTTCGAATCCCAACTCAAGCGTGTTTTTAACATATTTTTGGAATAACAAGAGCGAAAAAATAAATAAAGCTACAGCATTGTGCGTTTTCACCGCACACAAGAAGACGCACAGATGGTTAAGGAATGAAGATTCAAAATTTAGATCATGAGTTCAAATCCTACCTCCTTTGCAGATTTTTTATAAAAGAGCATACAACCGCATGACACCAAGTTTGCTTACAATAGTTCAACACTTAGAAGAAAAGGGGCCAAGGATACAATTATCAAGGGCGATATCAACGTACCAAGAGGAGCTCAAAACTACAAATTCACATCAAGAGAAATAGAGTGCTACAACAAGAAGAAAGAAATGCAAAGAAGAAAAAGACAACAAACACAAAGAAAAGCAAAGAAGAAGAAGGCAACAATAAGAAGGAAAATAATGACAAAATACAAATAGAAGAAAAGGAAAAAATAAGACCTTATAATAAGACCTTAATAGAAGGCAACAGAAGTAAAACCTCTAACTAGGGAGGCTAGGCATCCAATTATGGCGTGCACCCTAGTTTGCATAACAGCAAGAGGCAATAATAAGACCTAACGCGCGTCATAATTGGGGAAAACCTAGTTAGCATGGCTCAGGAGAAAGCTACATCGACCCTGGAACCTGAGTCATGGAGATTTGGGGTGAAATGAAAGCCCATCCAGCATAGGCGCCTTAGTCGAAAGACTAAGGTAAGAAGGTGTCTCCTAAGGAGTGTAGAAACTCGATCAGGGCGCCGAGGTACACGGTTGAGTCAAGAGTGCCTGGGCGTCTTGAACGTATCTGGCCGCTCTTGGCAAGTCCTGACTATGGTACACTCGGTCCTCAAGAAACCCCACTTAGGGTGCGGTCTCGTAACCATAAGCCATATCGGCGGAGGTATAAGGGCCGCGAACACAACTGATTGTTGCATCACTGGATGGGAAGATCCCACCTTAACCCGGTAGGGTTAATCTTCCTTGAAGAGGCAATTAGGTGGAATATAAGAACGGCACCCTTCATTAGGGAGTTGAATTGTGTAAAAGACGGCAATGTCATGGGGCTTCTACTCAAGGGAGTATTTAGGCATGTCGCATTGTCACGTGAAAAACATCCTGCAGAGGCAAAAATACAAGAGATGATAAGGAAAGATCAATGGGTCATTACTTGAAAGGGTAGTGACCGCCTGCGATTTTGCCGCCCGACCAAATGAATACCTAGAGGCAAAATAAGACCTCTACTTCGGGAGGCGCAATAATACCACACAAGAAACACATAGACCCATATATTTTGATTATATTATTATTATGCGATACTAATAGTGCAGGAATAAGGAAGAGAGGCAATAATACAATGCGATACAATTAACTAAAGATGGACAAAGAACAAAGGTGAGAAAGATGACGCACAAGCAAAAGAACATGCGAGAAACAATAAGCGCGAAGAGGAATGCATATACTAAAGAAAAAGTCAAAGCAATGAAGAATGGAAGCAATTTGAAGCAATATCAATATTAGCGCGACAAAATAAGCTAAGTAACACAAACATTAGCTATACATTCCATTTAATCAACAATAGATAAGCATTCTCATCATATAAGCTTCACATTCTCATCAATAAAGCATCGCATAAGCATTTCATGGCATAAGCATCGCATACACATTTCATGGCATAACCATCACATAAGCGTTATAATCTCCCAAGCATTTTCCGAAATTTTATAAATATGGAATAATATCGCATGATAAAGCACGAAAGAATCAATGCCATGCAGGAAATTGAGAAAAGGATAAACAAGATGGCATCGCAAAAGGAGTATGCAATTATTTCGCTCGCATCTTCAACTTAGAGACATTATACCACCACATGAGAAGAAAAGATGAGGCAGAGGCAAGAAAAGAATGAAGGGAGGTACCAATAATTCAAAGAGAGAAGTACTCCACATCCACAACAACATTATTATCAACCATCACTAAAGCTCATCGACCTAAAATAAAAAACTCAAACCAGCAATTGGAATCCATCTCATACACAAATGAAGAACATGGAACTTGGAAGAAAATCATCGACACCAATTGCCACTATCAAAGCTAACAAAGAAGAAGACTTAAAGAAATGACTCGCTCATCCAACGCTTTCTTAAAGATTCTTCCCTCGTAGATAAAGAACAGAGACAACGTATGGACTGCCAAGAAAACATTTTATGTTCTTTATCTTCTCGGTCAGAATTATTTCCAAAGAAGATGCTCACTCATGAAAACCAAGAATCCTCAACAACAATGGAGTACGCGAAATAGAAGTTATCTCAAAGAAGCCAAACACACTTAAGCTCAATAAAATCTCCAAAGCACCAAGCCCATTAAAGCTTCAAGTCATTCAATATAAACAACCAAACCTCAACCTCAAACCCCATAATTCTCACAAAAATTCAACACCATCTCAACCACTCCAACACCAAATACACAGAAGAAAAATCGAAAACAAAGAATCCTTCCCTCAAGAATTTGTGATCAAGAATAACAAGTTTTGGAACTTCACAAAAGAATAGAGGCAAGTACGTACTTTTAAGTTTAGTATTCTTTCCTTCGTTCCTTCAACAACAAAGATCAAAGACTACTCTAATCGTCTCGCTCCAACAACTACAACAAGGCGGATTTTTCCTTAAAGATCGCTCTTCAAGCAATATTCAAAGAAAAAAGACGCAAAATGTAGGAGCAAAATATCTCTCGACCAATAGGAGTGCGCGTCAACATTAAGAGAGCGAGGATGCGCGTCATTTATACATTTCCTTGGTACGCGTCATTTATCAACAGAGCCGCGCTCCATTATCAATAGAGCCGTGCTCCAATATCAATAGAGCCACGCTTCAATATCCGAAATAAAGGGGTTTATCAGCTGTACTCCACTACATGTTAGCTGTCATACACTATGTAAACATATATATAAAGAGAAAGGCAGGAGAGAGAAGGAGAGACACATTTGTAAAGAGAGGTCAACTTTATCTTTTGTATTCTCATCTTCTTCCTCCATCACCTAAAACTAGATCTAGAGCTCTACCCAAAAACCCATTAATGGAGATTATAAATGTAATACTCATGTAATTCCAACACTCATAGTGAAGAACCATGGATGTAGATCACATTGATCGAACCATGTAAAAACATCCTTGTTTCCATTTTACATTTTTAACATTTCATCTTCATTTTCATGTCTAATATGCTTAGAACTATAGAAGTTGTTAAGGGGTGTTAATTGTGGGATTTCCTGCAACTACAGATTCTCCTATGTTTCATGTCACCTATGCATACTGAATAGATCACGAAAGAGCAAGTTTAGTGGTAGCAGATTCTCAAGGCTATTAACGCTCCATCTTTAACCACAAGAGCGGTCAGAAAAATAGATCAAGGTATTACTTCCACGGAACGGAGCCTTGGGAGATAGCTTGGGGAAAAACTTATTTGCACTTCTAAACTTGATCTTCCACAGTTCTTTCACATTTTTCATAACTTATCATTCTACCACGAGTCTTGTTCTTATCCTTCAGTTCATTGATAAAGCTAATAAAATATTAATTCTAGAGAAAGGAAAACCAATCACACATGCGCGGGTTTTCCCCTCAACAAAACATTTTTTTTATATAATCGGTAGAGAATTTTTTGTGCTAGCGAGTTTCGTACTCAGGTTATTGATATCATCACCCAGTGACTTTATCACTGTACTACAGCCGCACAGGCTCCTCGACAAGACATTGTATCAAGAAAACCTAGTTTTTCAAAATAATCGAAAGAGAAAAACCATGAGTTGGCAGGAACATGGTTAGATTTTAACAGATCTCCATGCAGTCAAGTACGCAAAAAGAGGGAAATAAAATAAAGAAAGAAGAAGAAGAATAAAGGAAAGAGCGTGTAACCATGTGACGGTAGAAAAATTACCTTCTGTAAAGAAATAATTTTGCATCACGGTGCTCTAGGCCTAGCTGTAGCCAATTACCTTCTATGAATAGACTAATTAGTACTGCTTAGAACCATGGATGTATATCACATTGATCGAACCATGTAAAAAATCATTGTTTCCATTTTACATTTCTAGCATTTCATCTTCATTTTCATGTCTAATATGTTTAGATCTATAGAAATTGTTAAGGGGTGTTAGTTGTGGGATTTCCTGCAACTACAAATTCTCCTAAGTTTCATGTCACCTATGCATACCGAATAGATCACGAAAGAGCAAGTTTAGTGGTAGCAGATTCTCAAGGCTATTAGCGCTCCATCTTAAACCACAAGAGCGGGCAGAAAAATAGATCAAGTTATTAATTGCTCCATAACCATCTAATTGAGTGTTTAGACTCTAGAGAACTAGTGCTCGATGTCAAAAAAAAGAAAAACATTTGAAAGTTTAAGTTGGATTTGGAGCTAACTTCCACGGAACGGAGCCTTGGAAGATAGCTTGGGGAAAAACTTATTTGCACTTCTAAACTTGATCTTCCACAGTTCTTTCACATTTTTCATAACTTATCATTCTACTATGAGACTTGTTCTTATCCTTCAGGTCATTGATAAACCCAATAAAATATTAATTCTAGAGAAAGGAAAACCAATCGCACATGCGCGGTTTTTTCCCTCAACAAGACATTTTTTTTATATGATCGGTAAATAATTTTTTTTGCTAGCGAGTTTCGTATTCAGGTTATTGGTATTATCACCCAGTGATTTTAGCACTGTACTACAGCGGCACAAGCTCCTCGACAAGACATTGTATCAAGAAAACCTAGTTTTTCAAAAAAATAATCGAAAGAGCCAAACCATGAGTTGGCAGGAACATGGTTAGAATAATTTTAACAGATCTCCATGCAGTCAAGTACGCAAAAAAAAAGGGAAATAAAATAAAGAAAGAAAAAGAAGAATAAAGGAAAGAGCGTGGCAACCATGTGACGGTAGAAAAATTACCTTCTATAAAGGAATAATTTTGCATCATGGTGCTCTAGGTCTAGCTGTAGCCGATTACCTTCTATAAATAGACTAATTAGTACTGCTTAGAGCAACTGTAATGGTGTGATCAAAATTAAAGAGCAAAGACCAAAAAAAGACCAAATTTGAGTTTAGTCCGTGGTGTCACGCTACCGTACTGGAGTATATTTAGTCAAGCGGTAGTATTGCTTTCGTCTGCTGTGGAGCGAAGTTATAAAGTTCGTCCCACTGAGACGTACATATAGATTACTCTTGTTGCAGGGCGTTGAATAAATATACGTTTGTTGTGGGGCGTACATATAGTTCATGCCGGGACAAGGGACGGAGGTATTACTCACGCCAGATGGGGCGAGCGAACTTATAATCCACGCCTGACATGAGGCGTTCATATTACCCACGTCTAGTCGGGTGTACATTTTACCAACGCTCAATCGAAGCGTAATTTATATACACGCCTCACCATGGAACAAGGAATATACATCCGCTTAACATGAAACGTACTTTATTACTTCGCCTATTAACAAACGTACTTTATAACTTCGCTCGACAATATTTGGTTTTTGTCTGGGTTTGAGACCAAATATACTCTGAGATTTGGTTTTAATTCAGGTTTTAATCTTTAGTCCGTTCGACGGTGTCTGGTTTCTGGACCATATTTATAGGGTTACTCGTCCACCGTGGTTGCTCTTAGTCTTTACTCAAAGTTCTATATACTATATAACATACATGATCAAAAGACTCGATGTTAACTATGTATACTGCAGAAAAAGAAATATTAAATATCTGATTTTGGATAGGGACAAAGGTATTTCATGCATCTTTAAGGTTTCCATATATTCGTTTCCCAAAAACTCAAAAAAGAAAAAGAACAGAAAGAATGGATAGGCTCACCAAAAAATGTGCTTACTCCGACCTTTATCAAACCTAGATGTTCTTTTTTCTGGAAGGTTTTTTCATTTTTTATTCTATGGTTGGCAACTTGGCAATTGTCATGAGTCTTTTTACTTAATTAGTTCCGTTAAAGCTTCTTTTATGGAATGTACGTGAAGATAAATGTCTAAGTCCACATAGTATAGACATTTATTTTCCCTAAAATTCTTCTCCAACCCCAACTTCTTAAATCAATGTGAAGATGACATGGCTTCATTTTTGTTAGACATTGTCAAGGTGAATGTCTAAAACTCGACATTCACCTTGACAATGTCAAGCTATCTTAGTAAGCTTTGGCTTACCTAAATTAATTCTAATATATTAAATAACCATTTTTAGCTCTAATAAAATCTAAAAACTAATAAAAATAAAATTTACATTTAATCCAAAAAAAATCACAAACAACACCATTGGAGATGAACTATTTTTCCTCCCTAAACTTCAGGAAAAATTGGAATGAGATGTCTTGTTTATGTTACCACCTAGGAAACACACACAACCACCGTTGGAGAAGCTCTTATATATATAGGTCTCTATCTTGAGTTCATTCTCTCCATCTCCTCTGATCAGCCTCTTTAGCTAGCTTGCTTACAATGTCTACTACTACTGCTGCTATTAGGGAAGGTGATGAACAAGATCATAAATCAGCAAAGGAAACGTCTATGCTGCTTCATGAAGTTTTTGAATCTCAACAGCGGAGGATCGAATCTTTAGAGCGTAACCAGCAACCATTGATAGAGACGTTAACAACTATTAATAAAGCACTCACCCAAGTACTAACCCATCAAAATAATCCCACTGAAGGTGAAAAGAAACCTATTATCGATGAAGAAAAGGAACAAAAAACTGCTGGTAAGTTATACCTCCTTATCTGATAATGAAGTATACTCACTTATAACGAAATTGATTTTCACTTTTTTCTATCTCCTGCATGCGCATGTCAAATATAAAGAAAATACTGCTGATATTCCTTATATTACGGAAGAATACGAGGACCTAGTTTCGGCAGTATCTGAACGCGACTGGGAAAGTGCGAAGAGTTTTCTGGAGGCGCATCCATTAGCGAAGACAAATGCGTTCACTAGTTTTTCAGAAACAGCAGTTCATCTAGCTACATACTGCGACAACTGGGAGTTTGTGGTAAAACTTGTGGAATTCTTACCAAAAGAAATACTTAAGTTGCAGGAAAAACAGTATGGTTACACAGTACTTCACATGGCTGCCTACAGAGGAAAATATGAAGCTGCTGTGGCTATGGTAAGGAAGAATAGGAATTTGATCGAGATACGTGATAATGAAGGAAACTTACCACTTGAAACTGCTATGTTAAGCACGCCAACTGAACAAAACAAAAGCACGCCAACTGAACAACAAAAGACTGTTGAGTATCTCTATTCTGCAACAAAACATTACTATCCAGTTCTGTTCTCTGGTACTGTTGGTGCTAAGCTTTTGTGCACTACAATTGAAGCCAGTTGTTACGGTATGTTAACAACAATGTTGGGTGGTGGCTAGATTTTGTATTTATATCTAAACATAGTGTTAGTAATAAAAAAAATAAATAATTAAATATCCAAATAATTACAAAGAGGATCGGACAAAAAAAAAAAAAAAATATAGCAACAAGTCGAGCTCCGACACCTTTTTGAATTACTATCCCTAATTAGTGTTAGTAATTGGTAGAATATTATTTATTCTCTTCGATTATTTATAACCTAGCTGCTATAACAACTATCACGTTCTTTTTTTTTTTTTTTTTTTTTTTTTTCTTCTGTAGATGTGGCATCGCGGATTTTAAAAGAGCTTCCAAGTTTGGTTATGGAGAAAATTGAAAAAAGAGAAATGTACATATTTGAATTGATGGCCTACAGACCGTTTGCATTTAAAAGTGGAACCAAGCTATCGCGGTGGGAAGACAACGTGTATGAATGTTAGTTATATTCACTGTTCCTATATATTGTATCCCAATCCGATATTTATATATGTATAACTCAATATATGTGGAACAGTGATACATGTACAGACAAACAATATTGAAGAGAACCCTTTGGAGAACAATATTGAAGATGAAGAGAACCCTTTGGAGAGTTCACAAGGCCCCATAAGAGACACGGAGAATCCTTTGGGAAGTTCAGAAGTCACAAAAGAAAACGAGAAGACGGCTTCGGTCGGAGTGGTGACAAAATTAATTTCCGGAAACAATATGCCATTTTATGCACGAGGTAACGGTTTTTCTTTTTCCGTTACAAGAATTAAGCCCTGTTTGGGCTTCTTTTTTCTTTTACAATCAAAATTACTTTGTAACAAATTTTTATCGAAAATTGTGCTTGATAAATATTTTTAAAGTGTTTTGAAGAGAAGGGTTTTCATTTTAGGGTTGTTCTCTTATTAAAAAAAAGAAAAAATTTCATTTTAGGCCTGCTT
Organism: Papaver atlanticum; assembly: GCA_023531105.1. Lineage (NCBI taxonomy): Eukaryota > Viridiplantae > Streptophyta > Magnoliopsida > Ranunculales > Papaveraceae > Papaver > Papaver atlanticum. Next base: position 203,135 of record JAJJMB010017679.1, read on the forward strand.
AATTTTAGATAAATATTTTTAAAGTTCTTCGAAAAGAAGCGCTCTTTTAGTTTTTTTGTGAAAGAGGAAGGGTTTCCATTTGAGTCTTGTTCTTTCTTTTCTTTCTTTTTTAAGAAAAACTTTCATTTTAGGCTTGTTTAATTTTAAAAGCTACCAAATACTAGTTTTTTTAGACTCGATCCCTTGACCTCCTACTTGAGAGTCAGGCTCCTGACAACTGGGCTAACCCATGATGATTACCCAGCACTAGCTTTCAAAAGCCGGAAAAACAGAAGTTGTGGATCCATATAATATGATTTTTTTTATTTTTTTGGTATATATATAATTTGATTTAATTGATTCTTTATTTAACCTTGTTATTTTATTATAGATAATAAATTTTACCCTCAAAAATTTATACACTTATCATTATATTTCTAACTTTTACTTTGTACCTATATTTCTCATCTTTCTATTAAAATAATAAATCATAATTCTTAATATTTTTTTAAGCAAATCATAATCATATTTTTTTTATTAAATGATAAAAGTAATTATAAAAAATAAATAAAAAAGTAAATAAATATTATCTATATTTTATTAAAAGATAATTTATTATAATTACAGTGTATTTAAAACTAACTTTAAAACATGTTTATTTATCGTCGTTAACAACATCACCAACACTTTAATGTACATTTTACCAAATTAAATTTACAGTTTGCTTATTTCATAGCGCCTTCACATTGTAGTTTACCAAACAAGCTATCACTTTATTTTCACAGCAACGCACAGCGAATCACAATAGAAAATCACTATTCTAAAAGTCAATGAAATACCAAACTCGCATAAAGTCTGATAATCAAGCGAAAACAAAAAGAAAAAGGAATTAGTCTAGTGCATTCACTTAGTTAGCTTCTTAGTTTAGTGACTATTTTCATTTTCTGGTATTCCGCATTCCAGTGCCTCTCCTAGGACATTTATACAAGATGAAGTTGATGCACGAACAGGCGGATAATTTAGTCACACAGATACTGAATATACTTGACGACAAAACCAAAACTAAGTCGGAAGTGATCGACATTTTTAGTAAAACTGACATGGTACATACGGCTATAAAGTACGGTATCTCTGAGTTTGTTGAGAAGTGCCTGGATACGTTTCCTTTCTTGGTTTCGCATGAACTGGGAAAGAAAACTATGATGCAAATGGCTGTTACGGAGCGAAATGAAGCGATATTTGATTACCTAATTGAATGCATCTGTTATGACGATAAAAAAGACGATATAATTTGCAAGGAAGATGAAAATTGTAACAATATCCTCCACTATACTGCCATATTGGCGCCCCCTCAACAGCTCAACTCTGTGTCTGGTCCTGCTCTACAAATGCAACGAGAATTACAGTGGTTTAAGGTAAGGGTCTCTGAAAATTATATAATTTGCCTCAAGTATATTATGTGTAATTATGTCGTATTTATGTAATCCCATAACTTACGCAGGGAGTGGCAAGTTTGGTGTATCCATTCTTGATGCACACGAGAAACGTTGATTTGAAAACAGCTCAATATGTATTTACTGAACAACACAAGAGCTTACGAGAGGCTGGAGAGAAATGGTTGAAAGATACATCTGGATCGTGCATGCTGGTTGCCACCCTTATTGCTACTGTTGCATTTGCAGCTGCATTTACCGTACCCGGAGGTAACGTTAGTGATTCAAGTAACCCAAAGAGTGCTTCTGGTGACCCAAAAAGTAATTCTGCTGTTCCAAAAATTGGCTTCCCAGTTTTTTTGAGAGAAAACACATTTGCGGTGTATGCTGCAGCAGATGCCGTAGCTCTATTCTCTTCAATTACATCGGTGGTTATGTTCCTAGCTATCATGACATCACGATATGCGGAAAAGGATTTTCTGAAATCCTTGCCCCAGAAGCTGATAATAGGTCTTACAACGCTGTTCATTTCTATGGCCAGCATATTGGTAGCCTTCGGTGCAGCATTTACCCTTGTTCTTAGAGATAGATATCCATGGGCTCCATTTCCTATAGCGTGCTTTGGTGTCATTTCTGTGCTCCTATTTTTCTTGCTTGAAGTTCCTTTGTTACTTGAAATGATGCGTGTCACGTATTGGCCTAGTGTCCTGAACAAAAAAAATCGGCAGCCTCTTTTCTCCGAAAAGGAAAAGCAAAAAACTTTAAAGCGAGACAGAATCAAGCAAATGGCCAAGAAGGAGAAGGAAATTTAAATCAAGCATCAAGGATATGATCAAGTGGTTTTAGTTGAATTTCCAGTTTGTTGCCATTAACATAAGTTGCTGCTTTCTTGTTTTTCCAATCCAAAAGTATTATATTCAGCCTTATCAAGTTTAGCCTCTACACTGAATTTTATACAAATTCAGTCTAAGATTGTTGCATTATTTGAGCATTGATGATCGATCTTTATGATACGTAGAAAGTTGAAAGAAACTAACAACCATTCTTCATATTGATTATGAACTGTTCGAACTATAGGGAATCCAAGAAATCGTGGCTTAAAACGCAAAGGAGGCACTCGCTATACACCTTAATGGCAGTTATTGGACTAAAAAAAGATCCCTCCGAAGTGCATTACTAAGGTTCTTAGTAATTGTGTAGTCTTAATCTCTCATGTGTTTGTTCGAGGGAATTAACAAAATACCTCTTGTTTACGAGATATTTCACAAACAACAATACTGACATATTTGGATGGTGGGAAGGGATTTTAATTCTCAAAAGTCATATTCCAGGACATCAAAAACCCGCCACCCTCGATGAGTTTCAAACTCCCCCGTTTGGAGGAGTACTCATACATAGAGGTGTAAAACGTGCCGGCACAGCCCATCACATCCCATTTAGAGGCGATCCCGCCGTGCTATGTGCCGTGCCAGAAATTAAAGCGTGCCGTGTTTGAGAGCGTGTTGTGCGGTGTTGTGCGCCTGACACATTTATTTTAAATTTTTCAAAATAAATATTTTCAACATATTTAGATATTATATGTGTTGTTATTGAAATAATTCGACATAACGAAGATAGAATGTCAAAAAATGGTTAGAATAAACACTCTTTCGTGAAATATATTAAAAAAATGTATTGTATTTTACCGTGTTGTGCAGTATTTTATACAAGTTATGACGTGCTTTGTTAACGTGTTGTGCCGTGTGCTTATCCGTGCCACGTGCTGTACTGTGAGATTGTGTCGCTTATCATGGCCCAGCCCAGCACATTATGCTAACGTGCTGGGCTGTGTCTGTACTGACACGGCCCAGTTTACACCCCTACTCATACAGTATTCCATTTATTCATTTCTGGGAAAGTGATTTTATTTCCTTCAACCAAACATAGTATAAGGGTTATCATTTATGTTTAAAACTAGTTATTGGTTCACATATATGCTTTACATTAAAATCAAGGATCCAGATCATGAGACCCACGATTTCGACGCATAGGTTAGACAAAATTATTTAACCGTCCATTACAATTCATCCGACGGCGATTAATTTTATTGAGTTGGCATCTGTTTCAGCCTAAATAAGCTATACGGCTCCAGCGGAGCCGAGCCAACTCCAAATATAACTTAACGAAAAAACAAATCCTTAGTCGGACCGCGGGTTCAATTCCTCTGTGAGAGACGGTTTTCATGGAATGGATCCCACACACTGTGAGCGATGGGACAGCCCACTGTCAATCTTGAATTTTCCTTTTCGCAAATGCAACTGTAATCTGTAAAACAGTAGTAAAAACAAACGGTAACTGATTAACAAGTTTTTCGTATGATTCCTTTTTTTTTTTAACTTTTTACGTTCATATTTTGATGTTACATTTGATTCGAAATGAGTAGCAGATGATCCAGAACTTTAGAAAAGGGTTTTCGAAGTGTGGGTATCATCTTAGCTATACCAGTTCGTCACTGAGTTAGACCCATTTGGATTCTAACCACGAATCGACATGATTTTGTCAAATGCTTGTTATTTTCTTACAGTAGCCTGAGAATTGTGATTTGCATACTCCAACAGGTTCCATCATGTTATGCCTGTTTGATGGATTATGATGGTGGTTGAATCAGATTTTGACCTTTTCATGTAACAAGTTTTCAAGTGTCAAAGCCAGAGTAGTTTGTTAGTAGGGGCCGGTGTTGAGAAATTTATGTCGTTTCAGTAAATTCTAATCAGAAACAGGAGCAACTGACGTGGTATCTTGGTCTCCATTAGAGATTTGTCTTCATCAAACTAACTTTTGTATGGCGCATAAAAAATTTATGCATCAAAATGGACCTTCCTCCAATTCAAGGGATGCTTGGCAAGCACCCTCATCCTCAACTTCAGTATACCTTGTTGACTTGATACGTATAATCGACTGATATTTTCTGAGATAAATTTTCTTGTTTTATTCATGAGATCAAATATTTGTCCGTCACTCAATTTTGTATATAAGGAGCCCCCAACAACATACAATGAGTTAAACACAAACTGTCATAGTATACGAAAGAGAGTGACATAATGCCTGTAGTGCATTTCAAACAAAGTCTTTCGATAACCGGTTTGTTAATCTTCATTGTTTTCTCTGCAAACTTGATAACAGGTACGTACGCTAGTTCCATTTGATTTAGCTTAAACAAGTTATATAGAATTAGTTTTAATCTAGCTAGAGTTTTAGCTAGCTAAACATAATTTATTACCTGCATTGCAGCTCGGGTTATGAAGACGGATAGCGGTGTACCAGACGATAACACAATGAATGGTAATAGTAGTGGTCATCAAAATAAACCAACAATATCGTTTTCTCCTGGTACGAAAGATGATGTTAAGTATCTTGAGTACCTCGAAGGAGCTGGCCATGAATTAGCAGACATGGATTACACCTCCGTGAGAGAGAGACCACCGATTCATAATTGAATTCAACATTCCGAGCATGATCATGTCATTAATAGCGTGTTTGTTTCATGGGTATGGAATCGTATTCTCAGGAATATGATTCCATACCCTTGTTTGCGATGTGTAATAACTGTAGGAATTCTATTCTTTTACTTTTAGGTTTCCCAAATATGGGGAACAGAAAACCCACCTAGAAGGTGGGTTTAGGATTCCCATCGGTTGGGAATCAATTTTCTTTTAATATTCTTTTTATTTTGGTAACTCTTCCCTTACTTTTTGATCCTAATCATGACTAAACCAAACAAGATTAAAGTAATCATATTCTGAAAGAACTATATTCCTGGAATCATATTCAACCAAACACGCCGTAAGTATGTACAACCCTTCCAATTATATATATATATTTTTTTATTTTTTTTTGGCACGGCCGGCAGTTTGCGGGAATAAACGCTGGACAAGGAAACATAAAACAGAATAAACATATTAGTAATTATGAAAAAAAATATTGTAGTAAGTCCTTGAAATATAGTATTATTGTCAGTGTTCTAAAAGTTGAGTTGGTCAGACAAGGAGTCTGAGGTTTCGCCCTTTGTTTTTTCGCTATTTATTATTTTATTTTATTTTTTTTGCTTTGCTTAGCTACTTGAATTTTTGGATAGCAGACCTCTTCTTGTAAATGGGGTTTCAGCAAAAATAAAATAGATACTTCCTCCGGTTCTGGAAAAGAGATACTTTCACTTTTTCAATTTGACCTATTTTTAGGTTAAAATGAAAAAGTGAAAGTATCTGTTTTCCAAAAACAGAGGGAGTAACACGTATTATAAAAAGAAGAAAGATCCACATATATTGCGGCTGCCTGACGTTGGTAGGTAGTAATTAATTAAGTTTAGACAGCATATACAACATAAAGAACGTTCTAGATTCATTCTTGGGAAAGCTAATCATTCATTCTTGGGAAAGCTAATCAATGGCTAATGTCTCATTCATCTCTCGTAATGAATGTCCTCTCGTAATGAATGTCCTCTCTTAGATTTTTCATTATGAATGTCCTCTCTTAATTAATATAATGAATATCTATATATTTTTACATGAATAAATAATTTTAATTAAAATCATATCATTAGAAATTAGTGGTGGTAGTGGAAGAAATAGTGCCTGGTAGAAGGTGTTAATTAGTGAGTGGTTGATGTTAGTGGTGGTTGAAGAAATAACGATGATGTGTGATTTTATGGTGGTGGGTGGTGTTGAATAGTCGTGGACATTATTAGTTTTGTATATTTACGACACAGGTAAAATTGTGTTATGAAAGATGTAGTTGGTCAACATGATTGATAAAAACAGATACCATATTTTGAGGATGATACCAAACCATTTATAAAAAAATGATCATAACCGTCGGATCACCTAAACGGTACCCATGCTACCTTTAGTATCTGGTTGTATAAATCATGGCTGTAACCGTAAAAGAATATTGATTACAATACAAAAGAATATATAATGATGAAAAAATAAAGGAAAAAAATTAATTAACGACCTAAGTTTGTTCAACCAAAACTTTATCCATGGTGTTTGTAATTCAAAATTAGAAGTACAACCAACGGCCAACGGGAGGTGGGCGGCGGTTGTGGTGGAGAAATAAATGGTATTAGATGGTCTTGTGGTGGCGGCGGCGGTTGGTGAGTAGCAAATAGACTATGTTAATTTCGTGTTGCTACAAAATGGGTAAAATAAATTTTGAAGTTTTGGTTGATCGTTTTAATGGTAAAATAAACTCGATTAAAGTACTTGAAAGAACATAAATAAATAAAATGTCACGTTATATAATTATTACAGACAAACGACACAAGTCAAAATCAAACAAAGTTTAGATTACATTGGCAACATAAAAAACGCTCCAGATTCATTCTTGGGAAAGCTAAATCAATAACCGTGGCTTATTTACTTAAAGATAAATATTATGAGTGTTTTATTAATTAGTGTTTTATTAATCTCTCGTAATGAATAAGTTATTAAGTTTTCATTATAAATGTCCTCTCTTAATTAAAGTAATGAATATATATATATATATAATTTAAATTTAAATCATATCATTAGAAATTAGTGGTGGTGGTGGAAGAAATAAGGACGATGGGTGATTTTATGGTGGTGGGTGGTGGTGAGTAGTCGTAGACATTATTAGTTCTGTATATTTACAACACAGGTAACATTGTATTGTGAAAGATGTAGTTGGTCAGCATGATTGATAAAAACAGATACCATATTTTGAGGAGGATACCATACAATTTAGGAAAAAATTGATCATAACCGCTGGATCACGTAAACAGTACCATGCTACCTTTAGTATCCGATTGTATAAATCACGGCTTTGACCGTTAAAGTAATGTTGATTGCAATACAAAAGAATATATAATGATAAAAAAAATGTAAAAAATTAATTAATGACCTAAGTTTGTTCAACCAAAATTTTATTCATGGTGTTTGTAATTCAAAGTTAGAAGTACGACCAACGGCCAGCGGGAGGTGGGCGGCGGTTTTGGTGGAGAAATAAATGGCATTAGATGGTTTTGTTGTGGTGGCGACAGTTAGTGAGTACCAATAGACTATGTTAATTTAGTGTTGTTACAAAATGGGTAACATTATAAATTTGAGGTTTTGGTTGATCGTTTTAATTGTAAAATAAACTCGGTTAAAGTACATGAAAGATCTAAAATAAATAAAATGTCACGTTATATAATTACTGTAAACAAATGACACAAGTAAAAATCAATACACAAACAATTACTTATTATCGAGATGTGTCGTTATGGTAAGGGTTATACCCTAGCTAGATATACTTTTCTGCTTATTTCTGGTACTGTATTTTTATAAAACGAAGCTTCGCTAAGTTAAGAAAGATAAAGACCGGTCCTGATTTTTTCTCCCAATTCATAAGTTCACGACTACGGTCGATCCCATGTACACACTCTTTAATTGAGAAAAATTCATTACATACTCTCTTCTTCTCATCTCAAAAGTCAAAATCAAAACTGAAAAATTTGATCAAGTGAAAATAATAAACATACATTCCCATAAAACTGAATAATTGATTCTCTCACTCACATCCGGTAAATTGAGTGGATTTGAAAACTCTAATTCCTCGTTTTGGAGCAAACGAAAATCAGAAATAAAGTTGGAAAGGGAGATAGATTGCGGAGAAAAAAAAATCAATCCAAGAATATACTTCCGCTCAATCTTCTTTCCATGTTCTCTCATTCTTCTTCCACCAAAACGTACACGTGTGACCAATCAAACAACTCTAAGGTAACAGTATTTGCGAAACCCTTACTTTTTCACATTGTTTCATGTATGATTTTTTGGGGTTTCTACCATTTTCTTTAATTTCATTTGTTGTATATTTAGCTGAAGTGCACATTTTCAAATATAGCCTAATTGATTAAAATAATATTATGATTGAAATTTAGGGGTACTTGTATTTTCTGATTAGCCAGATTATGAAAATTTGTCCATCAGAGGTCGCCGGGGTTCCAATCTATTCACAACTTTTTGGTTTAGAAAGGTGAGATTTTCTCAAGTACCAATTTGTCGTTTTTATTTGTTTAGACTTTAGTGGAAATAACATTTTGGTTTCATATTGATAAAAAACTTAGAGAGAAACTTATAAGATTATCCAGGTTACACATTATAAGTTGATAACAAACTGGTATTTATAAAATGACCATACGCGTATACAAAATCCCCCATTTTTCGGGCTTATGTTTCAAAGTCCAAAAGGATTTAACTATAAGTTATTTTCAATAAATAATCTAACATGATTATACGTAAGTTATATAACACCCGTGCCATGATGGCACGAGTTTAACTCTAGTAACTACATATAGGAGAGAGAGGGGGTAATTTGCGTTACCTCCCCCGTAAAGTTTGGTAATTTGCATTACCTCCCCTATAGAAATAAAATTAGCAAAATCTCCTTCCGGCAATGATTCCGTCTCCTACAAAAAACCACGTGTAAGTTAGTGCCGAGTCAGCTAACTTGGAAAAGATTGATTTTATTGACGAGAGGAGGTTTTGCTAATTATATTTTTGTAGGGGAGGTAATACAAATTACCAATTTTTACAGGGGAGGGAACGCAAATTACCCCGAGCAGAACGATAGATGTTAAGTATTGAATTACACCAAGGAGACATGACTCAGTCACAGTTTTGGTGCTGTCATCCTTAGCATCATTGATGTTAAGTATTGAATTACACCAAGGAGACATGGACTCAGTCACAGTTTTGGTACCGTCATCCTTAGCATCATGGAGAAAATGATGCCAAAATACAGTACTTTGGATGTATAAACTTGAGCTAATTCATCATGTTTTTTGCGATTGAGTTGTATATCTTATGTCTTAATCTAATTTTCAACGACTATCATCTTAGCTTGGTACTTATGTCATTGCAATTTTAAATGGTCTAATGAACTTAAAATAGACGAGTAGAATAAGCTGGAATGTGTACCCCGGTTTTAAGGTGCGGACAAATTTGAACTCTAATTTTGGTATTCAAACCCTAGTTAGCAATTCAGGATTCGGCAAACGTATGAGTATTATACGGTTTTGTAAAAATCAAATTCGGTCAACAGTACGTGATACGGCAGTAATTCGGAACGGCATACGTACGTGCATAATTCGATTAACAAATGTGAGTTCGGCACTGAAAATTCGGTATATATATAATAAATAATTAGTATTTATACAGTTAATAAACTAATTTTTACACATATGTATGAGTTATTTGATGAAAAAATAAACATAGCATGGTTATGTATGAGTTATTTGATGAAAAAATAAATATAGCATGGTTATATGAAAAATAAATATACGATCAGTCATCAAACAGATTCAGCACAGTGGTTGGATGCTCGGTTAAAGAGTTTGAGGAATCTCCTTCAAATCTCTTTAGTCATTTTTGTTTCATAAAGATTGGATTACGTCTAGTATTTGGCCGTATATACTCGGAAGGCAGTAAAGCCCAAAAGGTTGCGCCTTTGAAAACATGAAGGCTAGAGAATTTCTGGCGAATTAAGCGTACGTATGATTCGCGGATACTTAAAGTTCGCGAATAATCCGGGACATCCATATAATACGCATCTTAGGTTCGGAGTTGCAAACGTTCGCGAATGAGACTGAACCACCATTACCGCCACCACAACAACCATCACCACCACTCTAGCATCGCCGCCACTACTACCACCGCCACCATAACAACAACAGAAACCACCACCATCACCACCACTGCCGCCACCAGCATTACCGTCACCACTGCCGTCACCACCATGGTCAAGATTGTGATGTTAACAACTAGAGTTAATACTAAAACTGAAAATTCATAAATAAGTTAAGTTTAGGCCAGATTATGACGTCACAACACAAAGTAAATACCTAAGTTTGATGTCAACAAACAAAATTGATACCAAAATTGAAAATTCATGAATAAGAGGTCCAAATTATGGTATCAATAACCAAAGTTGATACCAAAGATCTGTTATCAGCAACCAAAGCTGATATCAAAACTGAACATTTAGAAAATAAGTCATGTCAAAAATTATGGTATCGATAATCAAAGTTTATACCAAAATTAAAGAATATTTAAATGACGCTCCTCTTCCATTTCTTGGCTCGTTTAATGAATTTGCTTTCCTTTTCTTTTTTAATATTAATTAATAAAAGGAAAGATCTATACGAACCATCATTTTAAACAAAATAAAAACTGTTCACTTACACTGGATGAGAGTGTGTGATTTTAATGTAGTTCAACATAAAGTGGGATTTAGGTTGGGTCAACCCATCCAACCATGCTTACCCAAACGTCGAGCGGGCATGTGCAATGTATTTCAAAATTCTTGGCAGTTTTGGGCACAAATTTTATAGTTCGGGAGAGCATGGACATGAATATCTCTCATATAAAGAAACAAATTTATTTAATATCTTTTCTATTTTTTTCTAATTAATTAATTAATTAATATTTTTTTAATAATTCGTAACTAATTAAGGTTAATTAGGATTCATACAAAGCTTTGGTCGACAACCTACCAACAAGCTGGGCACCAACTCCCTTTTGAATAGCAATATCTAATCTATAAAAAAGAAATTTACCAACACCACTACTACTTGCATCATTACTAACTAGACAGTTCTTCAACCTCTTAAAAAAAAACGCAGTATCGCCACTAAGTTCCCCCAACGTGGAAAAAGGCTAAAACACCCAAACCATATCCGGATATAACACATTTGTCTAAATATTTAGTACGTTTGTGCAATACCGCATTCGAAATAGCCTGGCCTGGGACGAAAGCACGAACGCCCTCCCCTGTAAATGGTGAAACGACAGTGACATCCATACAAACATCTTGGCCATTCCCCCAATTGAGAACAAGAATATCCGCTTGACGCAAATCTTTATTATCATCTGACAGAAACTCAAGGGCCACTTCTTTACGCGCAGGCACACCAGCCTTGTAACATATGTCAGCTATTACATCCCGTACAAGGTCATGCCGGAACTTGAGCCCAACATCTTTGGCAAAATGAAGAGCATGATCACCAAAAATATCCATGAGTCTATTGAAACTTGAACATAAGCCTCCTCCGGCAAACATGGGAATACCAAGGCGATAACAAACTACAGATCGAAACTGTTTTGGTCCAAGGCACTGATTCATCTCACTAATGGGAACATCCAAAAGAGAATCTTGAGCATGCTTAATACGGTTACATTGCCACATAATAGAATCTCTTGCAGACATTGAAAATTGGACGCGAATTTGCTTCTTAACAACGTCAAAATAAGTAACTGCCAGGGAGTGCATAAAAGGGGGGTAGTATCGTCAACGCAATAGTTATAAGGTAGCCCATATACCTGAATGAAGTTCTGAAGATCCATCTGATAGGCAGGACCTTTATCTGGTGAGAATAAGCTACCAAGAATCTCCATTTGTACAGAAACAGTCTGACTTTGGGAGGCAAGATAACAGTAGGTGCGAGTGTCTGCCATAGTATAAATGCTGAGACCGCCTTCTTTGATAGGAAAAGTACCTAAGCGCTGTTGAAAAGGCCCAAAACCAGCACCATCTCCTGTGACGAAAAGTCTTAAGTACAGAAATAAATGGTCATCAAAAAGTTATGTGGCCTTTTGAAGTGCTGCAGGGTTGGTAGTACGCATTGCAAAATACAATCTAGACAAACCAGTGCAATTGAGAAGTAATAACATCTCACTCCAGGAGTCTTTGAGTTTTTTATGGCGGACATAAGATGGATGGTCTTGTGTACCCTACACAGCACCATGTCACTAATAAAGTTCGGGTCCAGACTCACTGGTCCCCCAAAAGTTTAACACTATTAGTAGGTCTACCAATATCCTGAGGGAAAACATCATCAGCAATACTTCTGGGATCAATGGAAGGCCAAAAGACCTTCGTTTTCTTTATATTGAGATGTAAACCCCTTTTTGGGCCTTCAGACTAAGGTTATGAAATCGTAAGTCATAACGTAAATCGTTTTAATTTTTTTTTAGCATCGAATCATAAATCTTAGATTCATAGTAATTTTTATATATACATTTAAAATCAATAATATGATTCTATATGTGTAAATAACACTAATTTTTATGGATGTATAAGTAAATTTGGAAAAAAAGAGAGTATAAAGTAAAATATATATATATATTTATAAACAATTAAAACTGTGGTAGAGTAGCTCAGTACTCAATTACTAACGAGCTATGTCGTGTAATACACGGCGTGTATGCAACCTTAAGTTTTGGATGTTTATTACATATTATTATCTCCGTCCCATTATTAACTGATCAAGTTTATAACTAAATTAGTGGGACGAAAGGAGTAATATTTTATGGGGTCCATAAACACAGCTGCCAAAATCTTCAAAATTATAAACTAAATCATTTAATAGTGGGGTGGAGGGAGTAATATTTTATGGGATCCATAAGCACAACTGCCAAAATTTTCAACGTAAACTTCTTCAAAGTTATTCTCCCGAGTCCCTAGTCTTAAGGTGTTGATAGGTCCACGTTACCAAACAAGAAAGAAGAAAGAAAGAAAGAAAAAAGAGTGGGTCCTGGGGGCAAAGACTGATAGAAGCAATGTGGGAAAGAACGATTTTTACACTTTATTTGACGAGTTAACTAGAAAGAAAATCAAAATCGCATATTAAAAAAGGAATAAGCACGATTTTATTTAGATTCGATTCAAAGGAACAATCTGAATCGATTCTAAAACTTTTGATGCGAATCGTGTGATTTTTAAAACCATGCTTCAGACTTTATGATACTTAAGGCTTTGTCCACCTCAAGTGTGTCCCCAATAATTGTGCCATCATCAAGGTACCAGGCATGCAAATCAAGTTTGCAACGAGAAGCAATGAATTTCACAAGGGGATGGAGTGTCAAAGCGAACAACAAAGGACCTAGAGGATCCCCTTGTTGGACACCCAAAGCCGAACTCAAAATATAATGATCATAATAAAGTCTAGAAGCCTACTGTAACAAAATTCCACCCAACGTGAAATACCTGGATAATGAAGTCGAACTTCCCGAATGAGATGAGACCGGCATACCATATTGAAAGCATGGAAAAAGTCAATAAGCAGCATTGACATCTGATCTGAATAACCTTTCATCTTCATTCTTTTTTTTAATAAAAATTGAAAAAGTGGGGGTACAACAACCTCACCCAATAATTCACTTCGCAATCTGTATGGACTAACTCCAATATACTTTTAAGAGAATCAACTAGACAGTCAGACTCAATCTTAATAAAAAGTATATCAAAGAGTTATATCTCAATTTATCGATTCAATACTTATTCAAGCAAATAGAAATCTGCGAGTCTAACTGAATACAAGAGAAATTAACTTGAACGGTACCAAAGACCAATGTTCAAGTATCAATCAATTTCAATCAACAACCAAAGGTCGGATTTACCAATTGATCGATTTAACGCACAACCTGTGATATTTCAATTATATAACAAAATATAATGCGGAAAAGAAATAACACAGACACCAGAAATTTTGTTAACGAGGAAACCGCAAATGCAGAAAAACCCGAGGACCTAGTCCAGGTTGAACACACACTGTATTAAGCCGCTACAGACACTAGCTTAATCCAAACTAACTTCGGTCTAGATTGTAGTTGAACCCCAATCAATCTCACACTAATCCAAGGTACAGTTGCGCTCCTTACGTCTCTGATCCCAGCAGGTTACTACGCACTTGATTCCCTTTGCTGATCTAACCCACAACTAAGAGTTTCTACGACCCAAAGTCGAAGACTTTAATAAACAAATCTGTATCACACAGAAAAGTCTATAGGAATAGATACATATGTGTCCCACAGAAATACCTACAAGTTTTGTTCCATCTTTTGATAAATCAAGGTGAACAGGAACCAATCGATAACCCGGACTTATATTCCCGAAGAACAACCTAGAATTATCAATAAACTCACAATAATCTTAATCGTCTAGCGAAACAAGATATTACAGAATCACAAAAGATGAGATGAAGATGTTTGTGATTACTTTTCTATCTTGCCTATCAGAGAAATTAATCTCAAGCCAATCTTATGATTGTACTAAAATACGATAGAAACATCAAGATCAGATCACGCAACTACAAAGAAAATAGTTGGGTCTGGCTTCACAATCCCAATGAAGTCTTCAAGTCGTTAACCTACAGGGTCTCGGTAGAAACTTAAGGTTAAAGGAGAATCGACTCTAGCTTATACAACTAGTATCACACAGGAGGTATGGGAATTAGGTTTCCCAGTTGCTAGAGTTCTCCTTTATATAGTCTCCAAATCAGGGTTTGCAATCTAAGTTACCATGGTAACAAAGCATTCAATAGTCACCGTTAGATGAAAACCTGATTAGATTCAAGCTAATATCTTTCAACTGTTATATCGAACTTAGCGTGTTATACACAAATGAAATATACATCATTTAGATTTGTGTAACCGTACCTAAACATGTACAAGTCGTTGGTTCAATTGCTTAAATCTCATAGAAGTATACAAGACACAATCGAAGCAAAATCGGTTTTGATTCACTCGAATAGATTCATGAACTTTATAGCCACGGTTTGCAAATATGCATTCCTTAGTTTATATATGTTTAAGTTCATGAATAAATCAATTTTAGAAAGTAACACACTTAAGTATGCGTACGGGTATGCGTACTTAATTAATCAGATTCGAGTTTGTTTTGGTTTCCAAACTCAGCAGAAATTCACGGACGTGAACTTTCCGCCAGTATGCGTACGGGTACGCATACTTAGGTAACCAGATTGAGTTGGTTTTGATTTCAAAACTCAGCTGAAATTCACGGACGTGAACTTCCGCCAGTATGCGTACGGGTATGCATACTTACCCTGTCTCCATCAACCATTTATTACACACACAAGTATGCATACATTTGGTTCCCGGTTTTGGACTTATACACTAATGTGCGAACACATTATATGCTTATATCCAAGGATGGTTACATGGTCTAAACTTTTTATTTCAATCGTTGAAACATTCTTAGAGGATATTAAATAGAGGTTATTCACACACTATTCTTCATCAAAGCAATTTTCAATATATTAAAATAATCAACATGACTTTCGTCACTTGTAAATATGAACACTGCCAAAGCGAAAGCTTACCAACACATATTTCGAGAAATAGATAAGCGAGATAAACTTGGCTCGAAATAGCAAATGTGTATAATCGAAGTCTATATAGCAATACGACTTTTGTCTCAAGATAGGAGATAAAGTAGATAGACGTTTTGAGTGATAGATAAGTTCAAGTCTCTACATACCTTTTAGTCGATGAAGTTATACCAGTTCCTTGAGTAGTTCTTCGTCTTTGTATGATGAACGCCGTGGAGTCTAGAGCTCAACTACACTTTCTATCCTAGTCCGAGACTTAGCTATAAGTAGACTAGAAATCAAGACTTATAGTTTTGGCAACTAAACTTGACAACAAGCTTGAGATAGCAACGGTTGGGAGTTCAACCGAGCAATGCTCTAACAATCTCCCCCTTTGTCAATTTTAGTGACAAAACTATCAATACATATGGAATACAAAATAAATAAACTTTGCAGCCTCTCTTCCACATGCATGATCTCCTTGGTTCTTCAACATTACTCGAAATCTTCGTCACTTCCAAGTACTCCAATGATTCCAAAGATATTCAAATTACAATCACCGTTGTTGAAGATCCATAGCCACAACAATGAGAAAACAAAAGCTCTCAATCATTGTTACATAGTGTCATAGTATCATTACACAGCATCAATGTTCAATTGTATCACAACTTTGACAACTTTGACAACAATACTATGGTGATATGTATCACTCCCCCTTAGTCAATACTTCATCTCACATGAAAACCACTCCCCCTTACATAATGGTTCGAAAACCATATGTATTTGTAGTGTGAACTACACATTAATTCTCCCATTTTTTGTCAATAAAATTGGCAAAGGTACGAAAACTAGTGAGATCCTAATGCAATTTCCATAGAGACATTTCATGACCAAAAGAAAGCACATATCAACTTTTTAGATGCAATCATATAGCCGAAACTAAATGCATTCATCAAGGAGTTTATAAAGATACAAGATAACCCCTATAATATTCCACAGCCGCACTCCCCACAAAGATTTGGCAATTAAGTAAAAGTTCAATTAAGAACTCTCCCCCATATAATGTCATTCCCTAAGGAACAACAAGAGCGACCTTACTTTCACAAGAAAAGAAGGATTTCTTTGGACAACAACAATTCACATAAGAATATGAATTTGTATCCAAAATACTCAATTAAATTAACCACAACAGAACCATGATTAATCTAATTGGAAAATGCTCAACATAAGAAAACTTACGGAGCCGCACAATATATACATAAAAATATGGATCAGGGAAGATCAATAATGTGGAATAAACAAAGATTCATTCTATCTTTCATCACTATTTGCACAATGACATACAATAGACTTAATCTTTGTAAACAAAAGCTCATCCTTTCTTCATCAATATTTGCATAATGACATAAAAGGTTTATCTTTTGTTTTTGTCAAAAGTTCATTCATTCTTTTATCAATACTTACATATCGACATACGAAAGACTTAACTTTTGAGAACAATTATCTGTACTTCTTATTGGATCTATCATATGTAACAATTTAATTGAAGGATAAAATCATTCAAGGCTAAACATAAGAGTTATTACACCATTAAAGTAAAGGTTTTGAAAGTAAATCAACACAAGAAGTCTAATAGATAAAGCAAGTAACAGAATTACTAGAGTTAGAATTAATCTCTTCTCCCATAATAATCTCTAGCAATTTCATAAAATTTCTCGATTAGATCTGGATGTTCTGCCTCAGCATACTCCATCTGCTCTTTAAAGCAATCAACTTCATCTTGAAGGCGGGTAAGTTCCGAGTTTGTAGTTGCAGAGGTACTTGCTGGGGTACTGGTTGAAGTTTGCTTCATCTTTTTGATGCTAGCCTTACTCAGAACCTTTGGACCACCAATCTCAGTTACAAAAGGAGTGATGTTGAAGTGACTGCAAATTTTTGTGATGAGGAAAGGAAATCCTGGATTTTTCTTTGAAGTCTGTTTCACACTTATCATTTGATAAGTCCACAGAAGTCAATGTCTCTCTCTTCAACAATATAACAGATAAATTCAGCAAGAGACCTGGTCCAGAGATTGTTGTCAATAGTGCCTGGCATCATATTGGCCACAATAAGTTTTGCAGCGACCTTGAGAAACAAACCAGCACCACCAACAAAAATCTTGCCATCTCTCCTAGAGACATCTCTATTAAAGAAACGATTTGAGAACAAATGTGGAGTCAATCTTTCATTCTCAGGAGGAGGGAATCGAGCATTACCAATATGAGTTAAATCCAACAAGTAAGCAATAATATGACGATCCACAGTGAAAGTAATACCACCTACCATAGTTTTGAACATGCAATAGGATGGGTCTGGATCATAAATGTTAGCATAAAATTGTGCAACCATTTCAATACGAGCAGTTCCTAATGTCTTGTGAATAATACCCCAGGAGTGATTTTAAAAAAAAATCAGATAAACCTTGTACTTCAATTTCTGACTCATCATAATACCTTTCAAAAATTGGTTGTTTATTCTTTTACTCCAAATAGAGTACACGAGCAGCAGGGTTGACAAACTTGTTTTATGTACTGTTAGAGTTTCCTTCTCTATTCACGAACCGATGCTAATGGTGGAATACTTGTATAGCAAGGAAACAAGTAACGAATGCTAGCCCGTGGAGTAATTTTTCGTAGTGAAGACAATGAACCCAAACACACTCAAAAAGATTGAGAATTGAGTTTATGAGAATCAAGTTCACGAACAGCTTGAGTTTCTTTTTTGTTTACAACTGAAGAGAAGAAGAAGAGACGAGAAGAACGAAGATGGTTTTCCTCTTTTAATGTGTCAAGCGGTGGACTTGATCTGGTTCAAATGCGTTCTGGATTAAAAACGTATAGGAACCGAGTTCAAGTTGTGTGAACCACACGAGCGCAAGAGGGACTTGTTTGGATAACCAAAACAAAATATTTGGAGTAGGTACTCAACAAATGGATCTCTAAAGCAGAAACGTATGGTCACCAAGACACAGTGTACTAGTCTTGAGTACCATGACACCAGGAAAGCGTCTCTTTCCAATAACTTTTACAATCTTTAGAAACGAGAGAAATCCAAGTCTCTGTTTTTATAAGTCTATTAAAGAATTTTAAGAAAACCCAAGAAAATTTGTTTTTCGAATCTTTCTTTTTCTAATTTGTAAAAAACAGTTTCTGCAAATAGTTTTTAGTATTGCAAAGGGAAACTATTTTGTCAAGAAGAGACATCCTAGGTTCTTCACAAGAGAAGACAATACTACTATCTTGATAGGGAGTATCAGGAATTGAGCAATGAATCGATTCATGCTTTGAGGTGATATACTCAGATGACTGAGATTTAAACTCCTCTTGTAAATAGTTTAGTTTGTTGCAACTAATTTGATTACACAGAGGAGGAGTATTGCTCTCTCTGATTAACAAATCAATATCAACCTCAACATAAATATTATTCATTATAACATGTTTTAGCCTGTCAAGAGATTCTTGATCATTCTGGAGATACAAATAAACATCAGTTTAAAGTTAGGCTTTCAAGTTTCCTTTCAATTCCTGAAAATTCTTTAAGAGATTTTAAAACTGGAGGAGGTTTAGATAGAATTTCTTCTACAAATTTAATTAAATCAGTCACAGAAGTGAATTCTGAAATCCCTGGATCTGGTGGTGCATTTATTGAGATATCACTTCTGTCCATATAGTCAGATTGATACAAACATAGACTTATAAGGTCTTTAAACGTGTTTGCCTGCTCTGATACCAATTGAAAAAGTGGGGGTACAACAACCACACCCAATAATTCGCTTAGCAATCTGTATGGACTAACCCAATATACTTCTTAGAGAATCAACTAGACAATCAGACTTAATCTTAATAAAAAGTATATCAAAGAGTTATATCTCAATTTATCAATTCAATTCTTACTCAAGCAAATAGAAATCTGCGAGTCTAATTGAATACAAGAGAAATTAACTTTGAATGGTACCAAAGACTAATGTTCAAGTATCAATCAATTTCAATCAACAACCAAAGGTCGGATTTACCAATTGATCGATTTAATGCACAACCTGTGATATTTCAATTATATAACAAAATATAATGCGGAAAAAAAAAAACACAGACACAAGAAGTTTTGTTAATGAGGAAACCGCAAACGCAGAAAACCCTCGGGACCTAGTCCAGATTGAACACACACTGTATTAAGCCGCTACAGACACTAGCCTACTACAAACTAACTTCGGTCTGGACTGTAGTTGCGCTCCTTACGTCTCTGATCCCAGCAGGATACTAAGCACTTGATTCCCTTAGCTGATCTCACCCACAACTAAGAGTTGCTATGACCCAATGTCGAAGACTTTAATAAACAAATCTGTATCACATAGAAAAGTCTACAGGAAGAGATAAATCTGTCTCCCATAGAAATACCTACAAGTTTTGTTCCGTCTTTTGATAAATCGAGGTGAACATGAACCAATCGATAACCCGGACTTATATTCCCGAAGAACAACCTAGAATTATCAATCACCTCACAATAATCCTAATCGATTGGCGAAACAAGATATTATAGAATCACAAACGATGAGACGAAGATGTTTGTGATTACTTTTCTATCTTGCCTATCGGAGAAATTAATCTCAAGCCAATCTTACGATTTTACTCAAATACGATAGAAACAACAAAATCAGATTATGCAACTACAAAGAAAATAGTTGGGTATGGCTTCACAATCCCAATGAAGTCTTCAAGTCGTTCACCTACAGGGTCTCGGTAGAAACCTAAGGTTAAAAGAGAATTGATTCTAGCTTATACAACTAGTATCACACAGGAGGTTTGGGGATTAGGTTTCCCAGTTGCTAGAGTTCTCCTTTATATAGTCTCCAAATCAAGGTTTGCAATCTAAGTTACCTTGGTAACAAAGCATTCAATAGTCACCGTTAGATGAAAACCTGATTAGATTCAAGCTAATATCTTTCAACCGTTAGATCGAACTTAGCTTGTTATACACGAATGAAATATACGTCATTTAGGTTTGTGTAACCGTACCTAAACATGTACAAGTCATTGGTTCAACAGTAGTTAACCAAATGGTTAGCCATATAAGCACTTTCATATCAACCATATTCATCTCCACCTTAACTAGTTCAAATTACTCAAAAGAACTAGTTAGAGAGTTGTTCAATTGCTTAGATCTCATAAAAGTATACAAGATACAATCGAAGCAAAATCGGTTTTGTTTTACTCGAATCGATTCATGAACTTTATAGCCACGGTTTGAAAATATGCATTCCTTAGTTTATATATGTTTAAGTACCAAACTTAAGTATGCGTACGGGTATGCATACTTAAGTAACCGGATTTGAGTTTTTTTTTGTTTCCAAACTCAACAGAAATTCACGGACGTGAACTTTCCGCCAGTATGCGAACGGGTACAAATACTTAGGTAACCAGATTGAGTTGGTTTTGATTTCCAAACTCAGCAGAAATTCACGGATGTGAACTTCCGCCAGTATGCGTACGGGTACGCATACTTACCTAATCTCCATCAACCATTTAGTACACACACAAGTATGCATACATTTGGTTCCCGGTTTTGGACTTATACACTAATGCGCGAACACATTATATGTTTATATCCAAGGATGGTTACATGTTCTAAACTCTTTATTTCAATTATTGAAACATTCTTAGAGGATGTTAAATATAGCTTATTCATACACTATTCTTCATCAAAGCAATTTTCAAGATATTGAAATATTCAACATGACTTTCGTCACTTGTAAAGATGAACTTGGCCAAAGCGAAAGCTTACCAACACATATTTAGATAAATAGATAAGTGAAATAAACTCGGCTCGAAATAGCAAATGTGTATAATCGAAGTCTATATAGCAATACGACTTTTGTCTCAAGATAGGAGATAGAGTAGATAGATTTTTTGAGTGATAGATAAGTTCAAGTTTCCACATACCTTTTAGTCGATGAAGTTCCACCAGTTCCTTAAGTAATTCTTCGTCTTTGTATGATGAACGCCGTGGAGTCTAGAGCTCAACTACACTTTCTATCATAGTCCGAGACTTAGCTATAAGTAGACTAGAAATCAAGACTTATAGTTTTGGCAACTAAACTTGCCATAAACACGTGCTGACTATGACAGACGGTGTTAACTAAATAAAGATTATTTTTTATTTTTTAAAATTAAAATTATTTTGGTAACTGTCAACACGGTCAATAACGATCATGGGACCTAAACTCTAATTCGAAACTTTCTAGGACCCAAATGTTATACTGGTAATTTTTTGGGACCCAAAGTCAAAATATCCCATTTGACTAATGTGATCATACATATATATACTCCTCCCGTAGATATTTTTTTGATATATTATTGTTCTGCACAAGTAATACAAATCAAAAATTCTTACCCGACTGTCTCATTATCTCTAAAAAACCGCCCAGACACAAACTAACACAAAAACGGCATCCCTTGTTTCTCCGGTAGGGCAGGGCCCACCATAAATAATAACTTTTTCCCACAAATGCCCTACATTAGTATCATTTTCCTAGTTTTTTAGTTCTATGGCAGCTTATTTTTGCTTTAGTAAAGAGAAAACTTAGATTAAAGAGTAAAAATATCTAAAATATACTGTATAAGAAATTTAAAGTTAACCTTTACAAAGAACCTTCAAATATACGAGATTTCCTCCTTAACACGAAAATTTCATTGGAAAAAAAGAATAAGATCATGAGATAGTTAAGAGAGAAATTTTGGGTAAAGAAGACTAGACAAAGAGAGAGGTAAGTGAAAATGTTTCCAATCTTAGACTGTAGGGTTTATAAGATCCTCAAGGACATATCTTACACATGTTAAGTCAAGTCAAAATGTCAAACCAAGGTGTTACCAGCCACACGTCTTAACAGCGAGCGTGATAACTCTGCTGAAAACAGTTTTAGCAATGCCAGATCACCATTGCGAAAATTTAATAACAACGAATTGTTGCAGTAGAATATTAGTAAAGGAGAAAGAGGCAGAGAAAAGAGAAGGATTCTATTGATGAAGCTTATCTGGTTACATGGATATAATATCCTTTATATACATGGGAAAGGGAAAACTAAAAGACTCCCGTTTTGGACCGCACATCCATGGGCGGCCCTTTAACACTCCCTCTTGTGCGGTTCAACAATGGAACTCCAGATGTAGTGCTTCACATATAGTTCTTTGAATGTAGGTCTTGAAATATCATCCTCTCCTTGATAACTTGTGCCGAAATCAATTTCCTCATTAAAACTTTGACCAGGAAAAACCCAATGGGACAAAACCTTGGTATAACCATTCACATGTAGTACTTCACATGTTGTCTCGTGCTTTACATGTAGTTCATCACATGCAATACGATCTTCAAAGATCGATGAGTCTAAGTTAATTGCCTCGTTAAAACTTTGTCAAGAAAACCCAGAAGGACAAAACCTGAACTAAAGAAAAAGAGTATAATATTAAGCAAATTTTGAACATAGTTGGACTCGAATATGTTTCCTCATTAAAACCTTGACAAGGAAAACCCGGTGGGATAAAACCTTGATGAAGGGAAAAGAGTACAACGTGACAGATGCAGGTAAAGGTGATCTGTTGTAGATGATCACTTTGCTCCGTTGAAGTTGACTAGTTGCTTCATAACTCTTAAGGCAGAAAACCCTCATGGGAAAGACAATAGCCTTAGCTTCGAAATTACATTCCCGGTGTTTGTTGTTGTCTCATTAAAAACCTTGCTGAGTGATAAAACCCTGTGGGAAAAAGCAACCTCGGTGAAGGAAAATAGTTCAATACACCATTAGATGCTCCCCCTAATGTCAGACAATTTTCATTAGTCTAATGCAGTCAAAAGGAGTTTATCACACTTTACCTTGGTGAATTGAATGTTTATAAGACCACGTTGTTGATTCTGGAAGTTACGTTGCTTAACAGACTATCGCGTTTCATTTCTTTGATTCGGATATTTTCAGTAATATCTACGCGATCTTTATGTCTTCAACGTTCAACATACTTGATGTTTTTAGTGTTGTCTCGCTAAAAACCTTGTCGAGTAACAAAAC
Source organism: Papaver atlanticum (assembly GCA_023531105.1). Taxonomy (NCBI): domain Eukaryota; kingdom Viridiplantae; phylum Streptophyta; class Magnoliopsida; order Ranunculales; family Papaveraceae; genus Papaver; species Papaver atlanticum. The sequence continues at coordinate 226,782 of JAJJMB010017679.1, forward strand.
CCTTCGGGAAAAACTGGTGGAATAATATACCACAAGCTCAGTATTCGGTCGAGCTTTCCCCATATTTTTCATCTAAATTTCGGATTTCAAATAGCTTTTAAGGTCTCTTATTACATGAAGAGTACTCATCATGTATGTACCATCGACATAAATAACTACAATTCCAAATCAGGAACTTTCTTGTGAGTACGCAAGAAAAAATTACTTACTTGTCTATCCCCTCCAAACCAGAAAGCCACATAGATGGATACACCACCTCCGCCTGATTGCTTCAATCTATAAGTGAGCGTTCTATCTAACTGTAAACGCACTTTATGGTTTAGAGTCACTTGATTTGGGAAAACAAAAGACTATCAAGTACTTTTGTAAATATCTTTTATCTCTTGGTTCTTTCAGAGATACGTAACAACCACATACATATGCTTCATTTCAAGTCCTTTAGAAATTACGAAGCTAACTATAAGTAACGGAACGTTATAACGTTCATTAGAATAGAATAATTCCCGGGCTTTATGATAAACCTCGGGCTACAAGGCGAGTCTTTATACTTTAAGACTGCTTTATCCTCATTATGCCTTGTGAAAAATTAATTATGTATGTCCAATAGGCTTTATACTTGGTTGGTTAGCACTACCACACCAAATTCCTGTATATTTGTCAAAGAACCAAGTTCTACCTGGATTTTATTGGCCAAATATGCGCTTCGTTGACATTAAGCAACAAGGAGCTTAGTTCGATCTCAGCTTTTTCTATTTCCTTAAGTAAGTGTATAAGAAATTAATCATCAATATGCTCGCATGATCTTTCCATTGACTCATACGCATTCTCATAATCCACTTGGGATGTCATTGTTCTCTGGAATAATAAAACTTCAGAGCGTACTCCAGTTTGATTCATGGACATATTCAGAGACAATCTTATGAGGTGATTTCTGATGATATAAATAAGTTGTGCCTTACTCACCTACTTCCTTTTTAGGTGAGGATTGATCGAACCAAGTGGTCTCTCCAACTTCCTTTATGGAGCCACGGCCTCAACCACACTTCCACTAAGTGTATTTGTAACACCTTAGTCTATGGTGTATATCCCTTATTGAGGATTTGTAACCTTGCAGGTAGGTTTGCAGCTGGTATGTGTGATCTCATCACTTTAGCGACATCAGTGTACATTCTGAAAATCGATTATTCCTTGTCACTTCACATTTACCTTTGTGGAGTAAAAGAATCAATATGAGACACGGTGGGAACACACCATGACAATTCCTGTCGTTCCCTTAGAAAATACGTTTTCTTATCTCCCCCTAACGACGGGAAGACTGTCTCATTAAAGTGATAACCCGCAAATCTAGCGGTAAGAGATATCCTGCCAAAAGTTTTAAAATGAGGATAATTGTTGCGAACTCATTTCCAACATAACTACTTAACAGTTTTGAAGACCCATCATAGTACGATGTGGAGTCGTAATGGCACATATATAGTGCAACCAAAAAAATGTGTAAGAACACGAATGTCAGGCGTAAATCTAGTTACCAACTGGTACGCATAAAAGGTTGATTAATATTGGGTTCTAAAACGAATTAAGTAAAGATGCGTTAATATTGCATATTCCCCAAGCAATTAAAGGTAGGTTTGTACGCATAACCATGCCTTAGGCATCATCTGTAACCTTTGATGATATCCTTTGCGAGACCATGGGGTATAGGATGCTCTGCATTGATCCTATTAAACATGCAATAACCATCAAGTCCTTTTGATGTACACTCGTTCTCATTTACAAAGGGTGGTAAGCCTTTACATGTAAAATATGTGCTAGTAGTTTTCCAAACGCAAATTTCTTGGGAACTATAAGTAGTCCAAAATGTTAAAACATTTACCAGAGCCATAAGTCACTTTTATGGTCCGCATTCTGCATGAATGTTTTTCTAAATTTTACCTCGTTTTTTTTGTAATATGGAAGTTTTACCATTTGCATCTTAGGATGGTCTCGATCATGTTACTGAAGACTTTATAAAAATGAGTGATATACTTTCACACCTAGAAGCATAATGGGAAGGGGGGGTTGTGCACCTAGTAATTTAAAAAACACTTATTGAGAGATATACCGTCACTTCGCATTTTGTCAATCTTTTTCCCATTGTCTCGTCCACTCAAACACAGTGATGTACGTATGATTCCTTTCAAAACGAAACATCATGTCACAACCAAAGTGCCTTTATGGTTATGGCAAAAGCCTGTATGAGTTAATTCCCAACATTTCATCGTCGGAGTCAATATGGATTCAATAATCCAAATACTATAGTGATTTACATTTCACTAGATTGACCCATTAGTTTCTCTAAGATATATTTCCTTCCAAATATATTAGAGACTATAAAAGATGCAATAATTTACATTCTTATCATTGTGAGTTTTCATATGATATCCATTTGCATGGGTCTCTTTGGAATTTAACAAGGTGATTAGCTCTCGGTACATATAAAGCTTTTGTGACTTTTAATCTTTGTTCCATCTTGGAAAAATTTTTTGAGCCTTGCTTCGATCGATGATCCAATCATCGTAGTCACATTATAAAGAATTAGTTCAAAAACTAGTGTATGTTCCTTAAATTAGTGGGAGAAAAACCAAGATCAGTTAGACATTGAGTCTTGAGATATTTAATAAGTGGTGTGGCCTTATTGCGTAACAAAAATGGGATTCAACTCAAGTACTTTAGAGTGAATATATGTTACGTTTCAGGGGGATGATATATTTTTCATCCAAATATATCTCCAGTGCACTAGAAAATTTATGTCTCGTGGGAATGATGAACTTTTCATTCCATAACCGCAGACATTGGATCTAGTTTAATTAAATAATCAATTGGCCAGGCAAAGTTCCTTTTGTCTTTAAAGTTGATGTCTAAAGTATTACCTTCCTATGGAAATTGGTTACTACTATGGTACCCGCATTGCATTGCTTGTACCGATACCGGTAAGAAGATTCGTTCGCAACTCTTTGGTGAGAGCTAGAATTACGTCTTAGCTTTATCCCATATTCAGTTGATACATGTACTTTGGTGTCATTACTACAGGGGGGGGGGGGGGGCATCTATGTGTCATGATATATATATATGTCCCTTTTCACATGCTTTATATGAGTCGGTACATCTAACCCTCATTACTTCGGGGTTCTTTCCATTTTCAATTTTGATACAATTAGCTTAATTTAAGAAATTTCTTTATCTCAACAGGACAAGAGAATCTTGCTACACATGTCAACCACTTACTTTAGGTTGAATAAATTACTAAAGATAGTTCTCTTGTTGTTATACTTCAACATATACTGGTACGCTAGTATCATGGATGACGTAGAGAAATGGAAATTTTCTGGCTCATATCATCTTTTGTGGGTTCTTCCAAAAAAATTGGGATACATGTGATTTTATTTGCAATGTATCTTTTGAAAATACCGACTCTTTAATAGTCGAGCAAATGGATTACATCCCACGAAACATTTAAATTTGGGAAGAAAATATCAAGTACCTGATAATGGTTCTCAAGTACTTCTAAACCCCAAATGAATACATTGAGATCGAGTTGGTACAACTAATTGAAACAAAAAACATCATTCAACTATAACCAATATCATAATCAATTGAAATTGACCCTTTATATAATATGGACTTATCTAAGAAAAAAGAATGTTCTAAAATAAATAAATAAATAAGCCCAATAGACGTTCCATTAGTTACATACCTCAAGCTTTAGTTCCTACCATATATAGAGACCACGGGCTGGAATAGGTTTGGGAATGGAACGGAACGGCCGAGTTGGAAAAGGAACAGGAACGGACGGCCGAGTTGGAACAGGGGATGGAACATTTCCATCTCCTCTTTTCCCAGATAATTCCGACCCACGGACTATCATCCCATTAACTTAACCAGCAATCAATCATCGCACGAACAAGTATATAATTATACATAATCAGCAATCAATCATCGCACACACGAGTATATAATTATAAGATTTGAATCGACCCCAAAGAATATTATTATAAAATTCAACTCAATTGATATAAGATGCGTAGACATGGATTTTCACCACGGATTTAACCAATTGATCGTGGGATGCATATAGATATTGGACAGATCTTGAATAGACATCAGATTAATTTTCATCGCGAATTTAACATTGGATATGCCGAAAGCAAAAACAGGGAAAGGAAAAAAAATATAGGAGAAAGTAGATTCAACTTAGCTGATATGATTCCAGCGATTTCAACATTAGCTTGATTATAATTGTATAACTGCGTTGATGTAAATCATCCATTCCATGTAAAAAAAATCGACCAATTCAATCTAGCTCTGTGGTAGTTTCATGCATGATAACGTGTTGCAGTAGAATATTAGGAAAAGAGAAAGAGACAGAGAAAAGAGAAGGATTCTATTGATAAAGGTTATCTGGTTACATGGATATAATATCCTTTATATATATGGGAAAGGGAAAACTAAAAGACTACCGTTTTGGACCGCACATACATGGGCATAGGCCGTTTAACACGAATTTAATTATTAACGGTATTGTCTGTGTTATTTTATCTTGGATGCTAAATGCTGAATCCGGTGTACGTCGTAAAAATAAGTTTATGTAATCCCCAAAAATATGGGAAATTCCCTAAATAAGTTAACGGGGTATAATATATGCGCACTTGGGAACATGCCCCAAATTAACAGTGATCCATTGGGGAAAATGCCCCAAATTAACCTACCCATTGGGAAAATGCCCCGGTTTTGTTAACTTATTGGAAAATACCCTACCATTACGCTATCCATCCAATCAGGATCAATCATTCAAGTTAGGGAGTAGTTTTTATAATAACACTAGTGTCTTGCCCGTGCAACACTAGTGTCTTGCCCGTGCGTTGCACGGGATTAAGTTCTTCAGACATGTTGCGGTTATTCGAGTTTACCTATGACAAATGCAGTTCCGTACTTGGTAGTCTTTTAACTATTTTCTGCTGAAAAGTATTGAGAGGGGAAGCGATAAAAAATGCCAGCCAGCTTTAGCTTATTTTTCTTTCTCATATTGTCCTTAACTTTTCCAAAGGAATTCTAAATTTTCATCATCACTTAGATCCTCCAACGGTCCAAACCTCCTCATTCATGTATAACCTTCTGGACATATTTTTTCAGTTAGATGCATCCAAAATATGAGAGAAACTTATATTTAATCATTAGTTCATCCATAAAAATGACACTAATAGGGAAAAAAAATTAAGGAGCCTGGAAACAAATTTAATCATATTAGGATTTTTTTCACCTTGGCGTCGCAAATATAATGCATGTGCCAAATGGTTTCATGTTTGGAAGGCTAAACATACACACGCTAACCATATCTAGCTACAGGTGGTATATCCGGCTCCCCCATTGAATTCATAATCAAATAGAATTGGACAAAAGCTAGATAGTCTTCAATTGTAGGCTTCATTACCTGCATTGCAAGTGATACTCAACAGTCTACGAATCTGGAAAATTATAGCAACAAAAGTGGTTGCTAACCATGTTGGAGGTATCACAGGTCGCACCATATATCGTGTTGGAGTAATAAACTCAACAGTTCCCTTCGAAAGCTTAGCTCAATGTTCCCCATTAACTCTTATTCAAAGGCTTGATAAGCCATAATTTGGGTAATGATAGTGCACTTTCTCTAGAAAAAAAAAAAAAAAAAAAAAAACCTGTCATATCGAACACGGCCGTAAAATTAGGTGTGCCGCTTGCAGTGTTCACATGCAAGTAATCAATATCATAGAGCAAGCGGACTGAAAGAGGTACTGCATCACATAAAAGAATCGATATTGTTGAGATGAAAGACTGATTAAACAGTGAAAGAAGATAGCATCGTAAATCAGTTAGACGAAATGGAGTTGGTAATGTCCTAATACCATTAGAAGAGCATTAAGTAAATAAGAAATAACTATCGAACAACTTGTTAATTAGATCTTAAATTAAGGTGGTGTCTGGATTGATAAGATGATATACATTGCTCCCCAGGACACATAAAAGTTAGCCATTGGTGTTCATGACTTGTGAGCCCAACAAAAACAACGGGTGCAAATTTTCAACCCCTTATTTTTTTTGTACATTTATTCATAAAGCATGGCAACACCCAATAACATGCACTAACTAAAACATGAATGAAATCTGGCAGGTTGATCCATTGATTCATTATTTTGAGTATATAGAGAATAGAAGCAATATCTTAATTTGCAGATGAAGCAATATAAATGAAAATTCAAGGCAATTATTGACAATTCAAAAGTAGTGTAACTGGTCGAATAAAAAATAGTTTCCATCTTTACGTTACGATATATTACCATGTACAATGTCATGGTATACCTGTAATCATGAAGGCTGCAGCTGGAATGTTGATTCAGATGCTATTAAGTGCATTCTACTTCTTCAAACTGCCCTGCACCAGTAGCAGACTGTTTACGGAATCCATTTTCTACAGAAAAGAAACACATCTTAGTTATGGAGTCCTTTTAAATTAACCACAATAATGATGAATAATTAAGGTTTGTATATGGCTATCCATCTTAGTTACACACGGGCCTAGATATTTTACATAGAAAAGTATGAAGCATGAAATAGAAAAAAGAAATAGGTAATGTTAAAAAAATAGTAGATTAACAAAATTAAAAAAAGGTATAATAAAATTAATTAAAAATAATAAATTTTACATGAAATGGATGGATTTATTATAATCTAACTTATTCTTAAAATTGGCTCTGATATTTTTTTTTTCTTCAAACCTCATTGTCAAATAACATAACACCACATCATCGTTGTCCTTCTTTTTTTCCCGGGGGTTTTCGGAATAACTTCCTCTTTAGATCAAATAATATGATTTTTTTTATCTCTCGACAGTGCACTACTTTGTTTTATTTCTTTGTCAAGCACAGTCAATAGTAAAGCAAACGATATAAGAGCGTTTTCTGTAATCAGAAACTCGGTGACGGTGAACCTGATTCCAAACTGATATATCCTTATTGCAACAACTTTCCCACTATGAGTCCCTACAAAATGAAAAGCAGCCTTAAAATATCACTCCGCCATGGTTATTTACAGTATAAACAAAAGAAATGGTATTATACTGCAGAAATAGGAATGATCTAACATTTTAATAATTGTAAAAAAACAACAACTGCCTAATCAAACTACATGGACTATCCAACCTGTCCAGCTAATAGAATTGGCTTTTAGTTAATGTTGGTTAAACCTGTGCCCGGACTTACAAATTCTAACCTTCAAACTAAACTTAAAACCTTAGATCATCTAAAAATTCACCATGAGTGTAGTACACAAATTATCTCGACCTTCGTAATTATGAGTTAGGAGGTCAAAAGATGCCTTTTCAAGCCTTATTTGAAATATACGGGTACCTAAAGAAATTGCCCGCAAAACTAAACATAGAAGGAGAAAGAAAAATAAATCCACCGCCTAAAACACCAAATGATAAGAGGTTAATGATCTTTCCGGGCTTGAAATGAAAGCGAAGACATGAACAACAAAATTAGCCAGTAATAGCCAAGAGCATTTATATACTTGGACATGCTTAAGCTATAACTGTGTTTCAGACAGCTAATAAAACATTCCCCTTGGTGCCAAGTAAGCATTCTCGCAAACACACTTATAGCTTAAGCATCATTATTAATATAATTATCATCATAGTAAATGTTCCCCTAACTTCTATTCTCACCTAGGTCATCATATTATGTACTCCTTCATTATCATCACTAACAAATGAAGAATTTCCATTTTCTGACATCGGTAATGCCGACGACAGAGTATGATTCTCCTTTCATTCAAAAGAAATTTCATTCTCTATCTATCAAACAACAATAAAACTTCCTTAACAGTCAGTACAAAGCAATATGGTGCACAAATGAAGATGAAATCAAGAATATTCCATGAGAATATGAGAATCATGATAAATTATTAACAGAAAGTATCAAAATTTCAAGTTAAAAGCATAATCTAACCTCTGTGAATTTTTCCTTCATTTTCATTTTCTTCATGTAAGATTTTTTCATGAGAATCATGATAATCATTCCGTCAAAAGCAAAAGCCCCTATATTTTCCCTTTCTCTTGAATTAAAAACGGATTTTCAAAATTGGGAGTTCTCGAGATCAAATGTACCTGGAACCCAATGTAATCTATAAACTGAATTCCCTAATCTGATTGTATAGCCTTCATTCAGATCCACTCTAACTTATGGTTCAATCTTTTGATCCAAAATCCCGTTCCATGAGCTATAAACAGAAAACAATATCAAAAATCAAGAAGCAAATCATATAAAAATGTAGAGACACATGAAGGTTGTTCTAATTGTGCATCATTGCCACACAATTGTTGATTAAAATTTTATTTACAAAAAAACAGACAATGAGTTAAAAGATTTGTATTTCATTAAAATCCATCAATATTTTTGAGCATATGTGCATCTTTCACAAAATCCATCAATGTACCTATTTTAGATATTCCCTTGGATTTCCTCCATTATTGATGATCAGCAGAGAAATCGGTCTTAGATTCAACAATCCAGAGATTCAAATCAGAAGATATTGAATATATTTTTTTACAGAAACTCTAATAACAACTGATGTTAGGATTTTGTTGTTTATCGGGAGCAAAGAGTTGGGATTCATTGATGAGACACAAAAGAGTTAGGGTTTTGGTTTATTATATGTCCAGAAAAATCATACCTGCAATAAGAAAGAAAGTAAAAAAAATAAAATCAAAAGTGGAACATTGTTAAGAGTCGTGTAGAGAAAAAGAGAGGAGGCAGTAGGGAAAGTAATGTGATATTAAGAATTAGGGTTTTAGAAAAAATGTCTTGTACAATAAAACACAGCCGAATAAAAATCGAAAATCAAAATAAAAAGAGAAAAGGAGCGAACAAAAAAAAACCAAACCACGTACCTATATGGATAACATTGTATGACGGAAAAGAGAATGGTGGATTCAGACAAGGGAAGAGAATAGAATCAATGGGATTGGAGACGCAAAAGAAGAGAAAAATTAGAATTAGGGTTTTGGTTTTGCGAGAAGCTAAACTCTACCCATTAGGTTCGCCAAAAATTCAAGCTTTTGGCTTAACTTTTATTGTGAAGCCAGCAATTTCCACTCAAATTATATATACAATATATACAATAACATTAAATATGTGATTTTTCTTCACGTCTTCCTAATATTTTGATTTTCTGGAACTGTACTTATATAAAAGAAGACGAAGGGAGTATCATGTAAGATTGGATTTTTCATGAACTCGAGTGCCCACCCTTTGGCAATCATTTAGGATTTATTTTTTCTCTAGCCATCTTTTACCATTTTTAACACAGTTATGCTGATTTTGTCAACGTATAAAGACCGTCTAAATGGAGATTAGAAAAAAAGTTCCCTGACCAACAATATTAGCATATGTATCATTTTACACCTTCAAATACTCATTCGGACTGATGCACTGCTTTATGGTTTTAAAGATGAATTTGAAGTGTTGGGTTGTTCCTTCTTTATACTATATTATAATTAAAACGATAAGCTGGCTAGATTAGATCGACATGGACGGCATTAAAACGAAATTCTCTATTGATTATTTAGTGGTTTCATATTTAGTACTTTTGGTGGTGAGTTTATTCTAGGAAAAATTATGTACATAAATTAATGATTAATCAAAAGATATTTTTTTGCTACTTCATTGCAGAAGAAGATGAATATGGTAGATGCTGGAAAACCTACGACTATATCCTTAATTATGATAATCTATGAACAACTCAAGACACAAAGAAGATAATCTCAAGTATTATTATGAAAATGCGAACTCACACAATTTTCTCTCCAAGGTATCTCTTAGGTTAGTAAAGATCTTAACCCTTTTTCAACGCTCTCCTACCCCTTATATAAACCTTTTACATAATGGATGGGTTGTGCTCAAATTTTAACGTGTTGTGCTTGGTTATGCTCGTGCTGACACAGCCCAAATTACACGTCTAAGTGGAGTTCAGGATTAATTAAATAAACTCAATCAAGTCCATTTGTAGGTACCAGACTTGAACGTTGTGGGATGGAAGTCGAAATTTTCTTCCATATTTGTGTGCACCTATTAACTCGTTGAATTCTTGCCGATCAGTTAAGCGAAATTATTAAGACAGCTAATTAAACTTAGAGCCAAGCTAATTGGATAGATTTTTATAATATACTGTATGCTAGGGGTGGTTGTACCTAATTTATATGATCACTATAAGTCTTATATTGGTTGACATGGGCATTTGCGCTGCTGATTAAACATAAATACGAGTGGAATCTTCCAGTTCCTCATGATTGGACATTTGAATCAAATGAATTAATGGTCATCTTGAATATGTCCGTGAATAAGAATATTTTCAAAATGATAAAATTCTTTTATGAAGACAAGCTTTTCCACGATCAAAGCTAAACCTAAAATTTTTATAGAAAAATTTAACATAAAATGGCCCTAAACCTGTTTATACCATATAGATTTGGCTTTTGGCATTTGGTCATCGGGGATAGTTGTTTAATTAAGTGCTTCAAATATTTAACCACCGGAAATGAAGCTCACATATATTCAAAATTTCACAAATATGTTCGTTCGAACAAATTAAGAACAACAGAATGAATGAGTTGTTGCATTAATTTCAAGAGAAAATCATTGAGTTCAGTTACAAACCTACAAACCAACAATAATGCTGTTGATTACAGGATTAAAAAGTGTTTAGTTGCTAGAAAAATAAACCAGAAAACCTGATAAACAGAGGGAAGTCAACTAAGCATTATATATCATGTTCAATTCTTAATATTAACACTTCCTTTGCTTAATCATGAACGTTATTAATTAATACTGATCTAATCATCATTATGGCTGTCATAGCATCAGCTGTTGCACGCACGACATAACCCCCAGAGCTGGAATAACCAGGTCAAGGCGTCAGGTTTTAGTTAAAACGGATTCCATTCAACATCTATATCTATATATACCTATTCATTTTCATTCCATTCTCTCCATCTCTCACCGTCTCTTTCTCATATCCCTCTCGATCTCTCTAGCTACTAGCTAGATCTCTCCTAGCGATAGTTTTCAATCACTCACGATGTCTACCACTAGGGAAGGTGAGGAACATAATCGTGAATCTCAAGAGGTGAGGCTGCAGAGGGTTGAATCAAGTAATATTGCTGGTATTGAAATGATGCTTAGCAAACTTGTCGACTCTCTTGCTCACAACCAACGACAAATGCTAGAGGCTCAAGCACAAAGCCAACAGCATTTGCTAGAGTCGCTAACTACAAATTTCAATAAGGGTCTAGAGGAAGTACTAAAGCATCAAAACAAGGCATTAGCAAATCCAACTGGTGAAAAGAAAGTTAAAGCTGATGAAAAGAAGCAAAAAACTGCTGGTAAGCCATGTCTTATCTGATACATATGTACTCATACTGCCGCTTACAGAATTATTATAAAATTTTGATAAATGTTGATTGTTTATTTCCTTCTGTTCATGTCGTGTACAGAAAACGCTGTCGTTCCTTACGTTGTGGAAGAATACACGAATCTGTTTTCCGCAGCATATTGGGGTTACTGGGACGAAGCTAAAGAATATTTTAAGACTCATCCAGATTCAGTAACAAAAAAAATTACAAGTGATTTAGAAACAGCATTGCATGTAGCTGTCAAGTTTAAAGAGTGGGACTTCGTGGAGGAGATTGTGAAATTCCTATCCGTAGATGATCTGGAAGCAAAGGAAAAATCTGGTTTCACAGCACTACACATGGCTGCCGCACATGGAAATATTAAAGCTGCCGAGTCTATGGTAAAGAAAAATCGAAAATTGATAATGCTACGTGATAATGATGGAAATATACCACTTGAAACTGCAATTTCAAACGTGTCAGACGGACAAGACAAGACTGTTAAGTATCTTTATATCGTAACTCTAAAGAACTACCCAAGTCTATTCACGGGTCCTCAAGGTGCTAAGCTTTTGTGCTGCACAATCGAAGCGGGTTACTTTGGTGTGTAAGAATAATTTGTAGCATGACAGTTTCTACCATGTGGAGAATTTAATAAGATAATTTCTTTCGAACATAATATGCATGATATATACTAATTTAACGTGTTGTTTGTAGATGTTGCGATTTCGATTGTTGAACGATTCCCAGATTTGGCCATGGAGAAAATCGAAAAAAGAGATTTGTACGCATTAGAGTCGGTCGTCTGTAGGCCGTTTTCATTTTTTAGTGGAACCAAGTTACCATGGTGGCAGCGCTTTATCTACTTGTGTTAGTTCGAGTTACTCTCAGTTTCATATTCAATTCCTCTCTTTTAACTTCTCTAATTCGTGTTTCAGTCATGTAACTGTATATATTTGTGATACAGTTATTCGTGTGAACTTGCGGTCACCATACGACAATCTTGATTTGGAAGAAGACAAAGAGAATCCTCTGGAAAACCTAGAAAGCACCTTAAGGGCCGAGGAAGAAGAGAACCATTTGGAGAGTTCAGAAGGCCCTATAATCAGAGATGAAGACAGTCATTTGGAAAGTTATCAAGTACCCATTAGAGACGAAGAGAATCCTTTGGATAGTTCAGGTGGCCAAATAGTAGACGAAGAGAATCCTTTGGATGGTTCCCATGGCCAAATAGGAAACGAAGAGGATGAAAATGACGAAACAGATAAACTCTCATTCGTATCCACAGAAAGTAAAAAAGGACTGATAAAGTTCATCTCTGAACGCATCATGCCTTCGTATCTTGCACGAGGTAATTTTTCTTGGTTTTTATAATGCAAAATTTCGATTTGGTTTTAAGTTTTAAATGTCTGATCAATTACTATTCTTTTATGGCAGTGCCTCTTGTGAAACGTCTGTACAACAAAAAATTGATGCACAAACAAGCCGTTGTTTTGGTTAAAAAGATGCTAGAGCAAATAGACGACAAAACCACTACTGTCGCAGAAGTTATTGAGTTTCTTAACAAAACATCCGTCGTAAATATGGCTATAAAAAATGGGATCACTGAGTTCATTAAGGAGTGTCTGGACATATTCCCTTTTGTCATTTCGCATGATTTGAGAGGTGAATCAATGATTCAAATAGCCATTGCAGAAAGAAATGAGGAGATTTTGAATCTCATATTGGATGCCGGGGAAGATCAAAGAGATGATTTGGTTTGTAAAGTAGATGAAAGTGGTAACAGTATTCTACACTACGTTGCCAAAATCGCGCCTTCATACCATCTCAATACAATATCAGGCGCTGCTCTACAAATGCAACAAGAAACACAGTGGTATAAGGTATGGATTCCAATCAATATGCACTATATATACAACCGATAATAGAAATAAATATCTTAAAAATATTTGTTAGCTTCATTATCATTTACCGCTAATTACGTCTAACGTACAATCAGGGGATTGAAAGTATGGTACATCCATTCCTGAAACACACGAGAAATGTTAATGGGGATACAGCACAATTCGTATTCACAGAAGAACACAAGAAGTTAGTGGCGACAGGAGAAAAATGGATGAAAGAGACGTCTGGATCGTGTATGGTGGTTGCAACTCTTATTGCTACTGTTGCATTTGCAGCTGCTTTCACTCTCCCAGGAGGTAACATAAGTCAACTTGAAAGCCCTAAAAATGGGTTCCCAGTTTTCTTGCGGAAGAACACATTTGCAATGTTTGCGCTGGCAGATGCTGTAGCTCTATTCTCGTCAATCACCTCGGTTATTATGTTTTTGGCTATCATGACCTCTCGTTACTCTGAAGAGGATTTCCTGATATCGCTTCCACAGAAACTGATACTTGGTCTTGCAAATTTATTCCTTTCTATGGCCAGCATATTGGTAGCTTTCGGTGCAGCATTATTCCTTGCTCTTCGAGATCGATATGCATGGACTCCAATTCCAATAGCCATTTTTGGTTTAATTTCTATGTTCCTATTTGCTCTTGAGGAGTTTCCTTTGTTTTTCCAAATGGTTCGTGTCACGTATTGGCCTCGAGTCTTGAAATCAAAGAACCGCCGTTCTAATTCATCCGATAAGCAAACCCGACTAACTATCAAGCAAAACAGCATCAAGCAAAAGGCCAAGAAAGACAATTAAAACCAGATCTCTTAAGCTCTTGTCAAACGACATTGGTGATCAAGTTTCCTACTGGTGCGCTACTTGGATCATGTTGTGTTACAGTCATATCGTGTTCTATCTGTTTGTTTTGGGAGATTTTTTTTTAATTCCTTTGTATTAATCTTCTTTGGTTTTCCGATCAATGAATTAATTTGCGCTTTGTTAATTACATACTACTTCTTTTCTAATTTAATAGAGAGATTTTTGTTGTTCTTTTGTTGGTAATAAGTATATATGGAAAACAAATTACCTTTTACAAGAGCACTAATTAAAAATGCGGAGACCAATACAGAAACCAAATTAAGGGATTAATAACAAGGAAAATCATCTTAGTATGAATGACATTAACATCAATAATATGTCACTCAAATGAATCCTGTATTTTTTTATTTTTTTTTGTAGCAATTATTGTTGTAAGACTGTTTTGTCGGCATGTATCTTGATGTACGAGTTCACTACTCGGACCGATACATCCACATTCGATGGTGTCACACCTGCAAATGCTCCAAGCAAATTTTTGCGTAACTATGACCAGGTAATATACAGTGGATTAGTGATCTATTATCACCCATTTGTATTTCAGCCTTATAAGTTTGCATCTATGCAAAAAACCAATTTCACTGACTTATGTAACGGAAAACTTACTTAGATTTTCTCTTTTCCTTCACTTGCAGCCCATACACCAAAGAGGGGTTAATGCCATGAATATGCTACACATAATTTGGGGAGTATTTTTGAATCAATAGAATACATAGACAATTCTAAGCCAACAAACTCTCTTTCATTAGCTTAAGAGGAACATTACAAAATCAGTCCAACCAATGGACTTACAAGCTTATTCACTCTAAGTCTACAATAGTCTCTACTGCAATGTGGTTCCCACTTGTAGACTTGCTCTTGCAAAGGTTCTCTGGCCTATTTATAATGCCAAGAACCAGGCCAATCCGTGTGCAACTTACTTGCACGGCCTATGAAACACCACCTGTCCATAGGCAGTTTCCCTAATCGCCACCCTTCCTTTTTAACTGCTAACTTTAGTGCTGGCTTGTAGAATTGTGCCATACTTGTCTTGGACGGTTAGGATATGCCAAACTCAATTATAAATCCACTTTATAACTGCCTCAACCCACTCCTTTCTCTAGCATGCGTGTGATGCACACACACTCGTAACTGACAGCTTAAACCAACAACCGACAATCATTGCACAACGCTCAACTTGACTTGTGCCAATGTCCGACAATGATTGTGCATCACTCGACTTGGCCTCTGCCAATGTCCGACAATGATTGTACATCACTCGACTTGGCCTCTTCCAAGTTCGGAAATGGTTGCGCATCACTCAAGTTGGCCTCTGCCAAGTTCGGCAATGGTTGCGCTACACTTATCTCGCCCATGCACTTAGCTCATTTTGATGCCAACATCCAAATAAGTCATGCCAATCGAGTCTTTCCTTGTTGCTTAGTTCAACATCATACTTTAGCTACATCACTTTCATTCTATTTGTCGAGCAAAAGACAACAATGTCACATTTGGCAACGCCACTGTTGCATATGCATTTTCCAAGCCTTGGCCAATGCTTGGGACAATGCCTAAGCCATTCTATTACTTTCATTTCATACTTCATTCCTTTCTTAAGCTTGGCTAACTCTGAATAAGGATATGCAACACTATCGCACAATATTGCATGTGCCAAGTAGTATTTCTTGTCTCGGCCATGTTGGCGATTCATCGCCAGTTTATGCATCTCCATCGTCTAGGCCACTATTTCAGTGTTACGCAATGTTTACGCTTTACTGTGGGGGCCGGTTATAGACCTCCCCGCCCAATCCATTCAACGTTCTTGTTGAATGCCACATCGGTCATACTTTGCTGAACTCCTTGGCTTTGTACGCATCTGAGGCACTCTCAGAAATCAACAAACTTGTTTGGCCTTCATACTTCCCAAAGCTTTTTTCCTAGTACCATGCCATCACTTAGCTTATGCGCTTCTCCATTATTCCTAGAAATTCCATCTTCAATGTTGCATCGTTGACTATGGTTCAATTCCACTTCATTTGTATCTTAACACCCAAAAGTTATTTCAATTCTGTTGCTATGCCATTGCATCAACAAACAAATCTTTTCGAAGCCATTTCGTGCCTAAGTGTACACGCAAACGACCAACATACCATCTTGATATGCATAACTTAGCTTACTGCCTCCAATTCCAACTTTTATTGCATCTTGCAACTCATCAGGCCTTACTGTAGACTAAGTTTTCTTCAATCACTTTGCAACTCTCTTATGCAAACTTGACTGAAAATGCATGACTTTCGCCATAACGTAAGAAACCCGGGACATCCCACCTTCACTTTGGACAAGGCTCCTCTTCACGCGCCTTTGAAATTTACAAGGCCTCACTTGTTATTCAAACTGCTACGCTTTAATATGTACTGGGACAACATAGGGCACTTAACGCCTATCGTATTTTTCCATGTAAATGTTGGAGAAAAATGAGTTTTTAATTAAAATGCTTTTGATCTCGGTGAGATTGATTTTAGAACTTAAGGGTTCTATGGATGCTCACTCATTTCTATGTGTGAATGAATCTCTTTAATCTCACATAGGGTATACTAAAGAAAGAGCTCCAATATATAACCATATTCCTATGGATATATTGACAATTGAGGGTGGAGCGGATGGGGAAAACGTTACTTGGCCCAACCCATAAATATGCTCGTATACCATGCACCAAGTTCCTATGTCTATACTCGGATTTATTTTTACGAGTTTTTCTTTAGAAAACAATTTCCAAAATTAATTTGTCTAAATGTTTTATTTAAGGGAAAATTTCTTTTCCGATTTTAATTGTTTTACATGGAAAAACAAAAAACTTGTTTTATAAGAACCTAAACCTAGCTTGTTTTCCAAGCAATCGTCTCCTATAAATACAACTCGAAATTGTTTTACACAAAGACCATAAGCGACTACTTTTTAGTCTTCTTTTCATCATCTTCTTGTTTTGTTTTACTTGTTCACTTCCAGTACATGTTGTTAATTTCAAGAGTTGGTAGTTTGCGTTGTGCTAACTCAATTTATATCGGGCAGTCTTATCCTTGACACATCTTTACACGTTGGCGTTTAGCAGTGCTCCTCTTGAGTATACTCGCGAACCAATGTATTAAGGACAATTTGTTGAACCTGTGATTCTGCCTTCGTATAGTTTTTTCGGTAGAATCGTTTTGATTCAGTTCTTTACATATTATTTTTATACATCTAACGTGTTGTTCATTGTTGCAAGATTCCAACAGTAAATTGGTACACCGCCTCTAGATCACTGTACCAGAGCATTAAACTCACACTACCACGCAAGTCGTGATTACCACGTAATAATATAACTAGCACGAACCTTGAACCAACGCTTTCTTCAACAGAAATCAGCCCTGGATTTGACGATTTAGCTCTTCCGATAATGTGTTTTCGTCAACAATAACTGGTGATTTGATTAGTGTATGTACACATTACAAATTACTAAGTAATTATGCAGCTAATTTTTTTGTTATTGAATTAAGCCGAGAAGACTTTAACTCAGACAGAACTTTTGGTGCCGTCATCCACGAGCAACAGGGAGAAAACGATGCACATTAACGCCAGCATACTTGGGATGGATAGACTTAGCTGATTCTTGTTTGCTGCGATTCAGTTATGTACTTTGTGTCTTAATCCCATTTTCAACGTCTATCATCTTGGCTTAATTTTTTGGTTGGTATTAGAATCTTAAAACTGCTCCATATATAAAATGCCATTAAATACCTATCAAAGTGACGTTTGTGTAGCTACGTCTGCATATACACTAGATGACAACTGCCACGGTGGGACTGCGGACCCGAAAAATTGACACAAAACTAAATTTTGTACTCACAATTTAGTTCTGCCAAAATGACACGGAGTCGGACTTGTAAATTTGTAAAGCGAATTTGTAAAGCAAAGAGATGTTCAAACAAAGATATCATATTTCTTTGTAAAGAGATGTAAAGCAACAAAGACATCATATTTCTTCAATTTTAGGAAAAATGATACTTTCACTTTTAGTCCAATTACTATAACTCATTATTTCCTTTTAGTCCAATTACTATAATTTACATTATGATAATCTATTCAATTTTCGAAAATTGTGCCTAAAATGAAAGTATCACTTTTCTTGAAATTGAGGGAGTACATCGTTTTATTGGATGCAACTGAAAATTAGTTGATGCATTAACCAAAATATGACTCCATAATGTGTTATGCATCCTTTGTGGTAATTTGCATAATGACTTACTTTAAATTTTCAAAAGTTGTGTCTAAAGTGAAAGTATCACTTTTCATGAAACGGAAGGAGTACATCGTTTTATTGGTTGCAACAGAAAATTAGTTGATGAGTAAACCAAGATATGGATGCATCCTTTGTGGTGGTTTGCATAATGGCTATACATTCAATTTTCGAAAATTGTGCCTAAAGTGAAAGTATCATTTTTCCTGAAACGGAGGGAGTACATAGTTTTATTAGTTGCAATGGAAAATTAGTTGATGCATAAACCAAAATATGGATGCATAATTGTTATCATCATTTGTGGTCGTTAGCATAATAGCTATGCATTTAATTTTCAAAAATTGTTCCTAAAAGGATAAACACCCTTGAATTTTTCGTAAATTTTTTAAATTTGATATCGTTGTTTGTAGTCATTACGTAGATTTTCTTAAAATCTTTCCAACGAGATAAAATTTGTGAAATTCCAAGGCACGGATTTTTAGATATATTATATTCTAGTTTGCTTGCCAATTATACCCAAAAAATAGGATACATAGGGAATTATAATACAATTTGACTCTTATATCTATTTGCTATTCCTCTTTGGTTTATTTACGAAAATGTCTAATACCTTACTGCCCTTCCTTTTTGGTTTATTTATGAAAATGTCTAATACCTATTTTCCAATCCTCTTTGATTTATTTACGAAAATGTCTAATACCTATTTTCCAATCCTCTTTGGTTTATTTACAAACTACGGCTTAACCCGTTTCGTAACGGCACGGGCATAACTTTTATTTAGTTATGCATTTTCCTACATATGAATATTAAATATAATATGTATTAATATCAAGTTTACCCTTCTTATCATTATAAAAGTAAAGGAAAACCCGATAGATATTTTTATTCTTCACTTCACAAATCCTTTCTAGCATTTTTCGCCTTGACATCCTCCCATACTATGCATCTCCTTTCTCGAGTTGTATCCTCAAGCCAGTAATGAAATTATATCGAAATTAATTTTTACATATTTTGTCCCCAAAAAAACATTATTTGATATGTTTAGTTTACAAAGATATCTTTTCGATCATTTGAAATGGTATTACCTTTCTGCATCTTCCTTATTTTGGTGAACGATGTTAGGATCTTCATGGACCATAGGACCCTACTATGGGTCCGACCACATAGCACCGATGATGTCCCTACTTGACCACCTTGGGATAAGAGGTGTGTGATTTTAATCTAAATGGCCTTGGTGCTACGTAAGGAGATGCCTAAGCTTATTAAGCTCCACATGTACTCCTTTTTTTTCTCCATGTGGGACTATCCCTAGCTATATTTATGTGGTTTGTGGTGCCACATACTCCAACAATCTCTACCTTGGCGAGATTAAACCACTTCACCAGTCCAATCATACTCCACCATATGATTACCATATGTATATGCTACCCATCGATCATGATTATTGTCAGTATGCGCCCTAGATTTCTACTCCACCTTGAGTTAATGAGAAGGAAAGCACTAACTCCACCTTGAGTTAATTAGAAGGCAAGCACTAACCCCACCTTGAGCATTTCCTTGCCCACCTAGAACCCTGCTCCACTTGAGAGTTAATGTGTGAGACACTAACTCCACCTTGAGCGCCAGTTCAATCTTGAGCATTGCCTTGCCGATCTAGAACCCTGCTCCACCTGAGTTATGGGTGAGACACATACACCTTGAGTGCTAGTTCAACTTTGGGCCTTGCCTGCTCCACCTTGAGTCTAATTCCACTTGCGCCCTAAACCGGGTGACATCCACAACCACTTCTACATTAGGACAGTAATCCCAACCATGAGCTCTGATACCAATTGTTAGGATCTTCATGGACCATCAGACACTACTCAGGGACCGACCACATAACCCCGAACCCCACTTGACCACCTTGGGATACGAGATGTGGGGTTTTTAACTAAAAGGCCTCGGTGGTACGTATGGAGATGCCCAAGCTTATTAATCTCCACATGTATTCCTCTTTATTCCATGAGGGACTATCCCTAGCTATACATATGTGGTTTATCGCGCCACATAATCCAACAACCGAGAGGAACCAAAACATTAAACTATTTAAGCTATAAAAAAATTACATCAGTTGAACTCATTTGTCTCAAGAATAATTGTGTAGATATTAATTGTGTTCGGAACGTTATTGCTTTTTTCCACTTTATGATGTAGTTCTAGTTTTTCAAAATTCCCATATATATTATGTACGTAATTCAATTCGGCAGGAAGAATTCACCGAATGGAATATAGGTAATGGCTTGTCCTTTCGTAACATTATGGCCTTTTCAACATAGTTGGATCCAGAGTTGGTAAAAATCACTGAATATATGCGTTTCGGGAGAGAGTAATCTTGGGATGGAATACCTCCTAGAAAACTGATGATGAATGACCGCATCAGTGTCAGTTAAAAATCCCACATTGTCGGATAACCGCAGTGACTAAGTAGGGACAGTATTGGCGAAGGATCAGGTCCTTACAAATGGTATTATAGTCGACCATGGGTTACCTGTCGATGGTGAAAGAGTATGCTTGACCGAGTCGGGAAAAGGTCTCATGAGTGAGAAAAAATGCTAGAGTCAAGGATTGAACATATTCCAGAGCCGAGGACGGCTCCAAATTAAGTTGGTGGTATTGTATATAGTACTCCGACTCAGCATGTAGGATTCGTCAAATGGAATATAGGTAATGGTTTGTTCTTTCCTAACACCGATACCTTTTCAGCATAATTGGCTTCATAGTTGGCGAAAAATCTCTATAGTTAAGCATGCTCGATATTGAGTAATCCTAGGATGGGTGACCTCCTGAGAAGCTGTTGCTGGATGACCGCAGCGGTGACCATTGAAAACCCAATACTTTCATATGACGGCAGTGGCTAAGTGAGGACATTATCGGTAGTGGGTCAAGCCATTACATTCTACGACATTACGCTTCCAAATGTGAGGTTATTTGTTGCATAAAAATAATAAAATCATGATTAGTTAGTAAGTCAAATTTGTGAAGTACTTAACCTAATAACAATAAGCTCTATTAACAATAAACTCTGTTATCCATCATCATTGAATAAAAATAACATTAAACCATTTATCAAGATATGCGTGGGACGATGCAAAATTACTCACTGGGCAAATACTTGACACCGTCACTATGGTCCACTTATATAATTGTTAGCCAATATAACTAAGATGATTAAAAAAAAAATTCTTTCAAAAATAAATAAATAGTACTTTGGAAACATATTTATAACAATATTTTTTCATCTTAGTGTTTGGTAAAGATTTCATAAAGTGTTTTTTATGCAAAACACTTCCAAAATCTATCAATTTTAAAAGTGGCGAGCTTTTAAAAGCTTCAAAAGCAAATAATATAGTTCACCCTAATTTTATATTTTATTTTCCAATTTTATCCCATCTTTTTTTTATAACTGACAAAAATTATCCATGAATTTATATATGATCACCAATTTTATTCATTATATTTTATTCTTCAAAGATAATTATTTTTTATTTTCAAGCTGCATTTTATTTTATACCGAATCACTGAAATATACTTTTATCAACAACAAATATTAAAAAATTATTGATTTTAAAAAGTGGTTAAGAAAAATAATACTTTTTAGTAATAATATTAAATAGTAAATTTAATATTACACATATGTACTCTAATAGTAGAAAATTTACTTATTTTATGTACATATAAAATAGAATAAACAATTTTCAGAGATGTCTATTTTTGTCATTTTCTCACTAACTATAGCCGAACCTGATATTTTCCCACACACAATTTGATCGCTTTTTTAAAATAATTTTAGCTTTAGTTTATAATTTGCAACCATTTAATTATTTTTTTGCAGAGCTCGACACGGTAACGTACATCGGCAATCATTCAATTTCTTTTTTTACATAGCTCGGCACATTGACGTACATTAGAAAAGCACTTTTGTAAAGCTCGCAGCAATACCAAACTAATCCTAAGTATTAGCTAACATTTTTAATTTGACATTTAATAAAACATTATCATGGCAATTTAATAGACTATTTATTATGAAGAATTATGAAACCTTAATAACATGATAAATTTTATCCGTTAGATGCATTTCTAATCCCAATCACAACCATCACTTATGACAAACGATTACATCCCTAGATTTATCTCTTGTGAGGACAAATCTGAACTGCCACTTACATAGGCTAAGTTATCCAAACTGTGCTTTGTATTCTTGAAACGTCTAAAGGAAAAAAAGAAAAATTTGATTCAAAGGTGCAGTGTCGTCTTGTCATAATTGAACCAAATCCAATTTTTTTGTGTCAAAAAAGTCATGCTTCACATTGACACAAAGTCACCATATATAGAGTCCTCCCTCGCTTCGCTCGATCAGTATTTTGCTTTGTACAAACGGCATACACAAGATTGAAAATAAATTTAAAATTATGTAACATACAAATTTGCAAGTTTAACTTCGGAAAGTTGTACCAAAAAAGAAAGTGGGAATGTTATAAATACCTTCAATTTTTGTTGACCTTGCACAAATATCCCCAAGGGGTAAAAAACAATTTTTTTGGAGTCAATTTGAGAAAGTTGCTTCCACTTTTTGGAAGCAACTTTTATAAAGTTGCGTCCACTTTTGGAAGCAACTCGTGCTAGTTGCGTCCACTTCAGAAAACAACTTGTGTTAGTTGCTTTCATTTTTCAGAAGGTAAGGATATTTTCAAAAATTGAATAAGGATATATTTTAAGGGGCGAATTTTAAATGGTATTTAAATAATGAAAATGAAAAAAACGTCAAAAGGCTTTATAGTTTTAGTCGGTGTAGACAAATAACCCCACTTATATTTACTCGACTCTATCGTTCATCCGTCCAGTATATGAACATGTTAACAAAGGTGGCGTGGGAATTTGCGTAATTGAGGAATTATGGAGTTTAAATCTCAGCTACCTTGGGGAACAGAACCATTTTTTTTTTATTTTTTTTTTTCTCCAGCTACCTTAATTTATTTAGATGATAATAGAAATTGAAAAAGCCATTACAAGTGCTCTTAACCATGTCGAAATCTTGCACAAGAACCAAATAACAATAGCTAGCAGCCTAGCACATTGACACTCTATCAAATCATCAACATTACACCGTGCATGTCAGCTCCACGCCTCCACTACTAGATTCTTGGTAGATTCAACTAGATTAATGGTTGCACATCAACTAGATTCTTATGATTGTATATTTGATTAGGTGTATGCAAATGATAAAATTATGATTGGGTGGGTGGGTGCCAAGTTAAACCAATGAGACATTAATCTTCTTAAGAACGAGATGATCACGATTTGGATATAATAGGCTTAATAAATCTATTGGGAGGTTGTCAGTGGTAGCCTTAAGCATTTCCAAAGAACATAGCATTAAGTTACTCCATTTTCACAGTTGGAGCGTACCCCAACGACCAATATAAAGTATACCTGGTTCATATTATTCGATAGAACAGCTGTAACCAGTATTATTGTAGCTTATATGAGAATATTCAATCTTTTTTGATGAACCCCATATATACTGTCAAGAGTTGAGAAAATTTAAGTTGGAATATTCAATTTTTGGACGTGCTACCCAATTATAAGTGTTTTGAAGAAACTTAACAACCATTTTGTTGCATGACTACTTCAATAAATGTTTTTGTTCTTGACCGGTAAAGACGAGTTTCTAACTCGGGTAAGTGGTATCGGTTGGCATTTACCTGTTTTGCGCAACAAATTTCCATTTGGTTAAACTAATCTTGTTTATACTATGTTAAGTCGGATTATTTCTAATCCGCATTAAGGCATGTTTATGGTATTAATCAAGCATAAAATATTAGCTTAAGGTTAATGCTAGATAAGGTTGAGTCTAAGCATGACATGTCCTTTAGCTTGACATGTCGTATGAGGTGTCATATGTATCCATGAGGTGTTATCCAACTCATGATGGAAAGGTTGGAGTGGACATGTGGCAAGCATGACTAGGACTCACTTCAAGCCTCATTTGTTTTAAAATGAAAATATGTTTTCATCCATCATCAAGTAACGTGAGGAAATAAAAGTTGATAATAAGTCATGGAAGTTTAAGTGTCTTGTGTGTGTTTTTATTTCCTTGTTCTCAACCTGATTATGTATGAACTATATGTAGTGTTCTTGCTGCATATGGTGATGTTTTGTATGTTGTTGAGTATGCTAATACTAGGTCCAGGGTCTGATTTCGGCATAAGGTTGTTTTCCACAATATATAGATCTTAATTGTGGTGTTAATAGAGCTGAAATTCCAGCTGTATCATCACTCAACAACGGTTTTACCATTGTTCTTCAATTTCAAAAATTAGTTTTTATCGAGTGCGCTTTATTTTCTTTACAAAAAAAGTAGACAAGATAGATACGCTAACAAATGTGGACCGTTGATCTTTATGTCTTCATGTACAAAAATTATACCAGACACCAAAAAAAATAAAAATAAATGAAATAAAAGACTAAGTAATAACATGAGTGCATGCGTTGTTAATCCAACGGTGACCAGGACATTAGGTGCATGTCTGGCACCTCAAGGTAATAGAAGAGCCAACAGCGTGTCTAAAACACTAAGAGCATTTCCAATATAATTTGTTATAATTTTATTTTTATATGACATGTTGATTTTAATCTCTCATTTAAATTAAAATCATTTCCAACAATAAGAAATACAAACCAGAAGGGATACCATACTAAATAAAAAGATTTCAATTTTATCTTGTGATGGGCCTCCATATCATGTTTTCTATCTAATAATTAATCCTAACAAATAAAAAGAATGATGTTTTTGGGACTACTACAAATAGGTGGGGGACTACTCCTTCATTTTTGATATGACATTTGAAGTAGTTTTGGGTTACCCCTTATCCAAAAAAAAAAAAATACCAAATTCACCCTTGGTAATTAAATTAGTTAATTTCCTTCTTCTTCTTCTTCATCATCTTCTTCTTCTTTTTCTCCAACATCAACCAAGAAGTCCGATTCGATTAAAATGAAAATCCGCAGGTAATTTCCTTCATACCCATTCCTTTGAATCGTTTTTTGTTGAAGAAATCGATTAGAAATCATCAAAAACCATTGAAAATGGTCGTTACAGTAGAGATTTCGGCTAGGAGAAATTTTGAAAACCCTAGATTTTGGTAACTGAACTTTCAATATGAAGAACAGTTCGGCCAATTAGGATTTTTTAGGTAACCGAACTATGTAGTTCGGTAAGCTCGCAAAAAAAAAACACGTAACCGAACTCCTTATTTATATGAAAAATTTGAGTTCGGTTTAGTTGATAAATTTATATAGGTAACCGAACTTTGATAAAATATAGTTCGGTTACTTCGCAGTTTCTATTTGGTAACCGAACTTTGATCTGTCAACACCAAACTTGTAGTTCGGTTTTTAAGATGGTTGATTTCGAAATGAGGGTTTTGGGTACTTAGGTATACTTCAAATTTAGTTAATGTTGCTTGAATTGACAAAAACTTTCGAAAAATGAGAAATTTATAAACTGATTTCGACCATGGAAATGAAGTTCGGCTACGACATCTGAAGAACAGGTAGCCGAACTCATCTGCAAGTGTAGTTCGGCTAATGGTTCTGAAGACACAGGTAGCCGAACTCAGCTTTAATGGAGTTTTTGCTTTCAGAGAAAAGTTCGGCTAGGAAAAAGAAAGTTGCGACGTAACCGAACTAAAAGTTCGGCTGGGAATTTTTTTTATCGACGTAACCGAACTCAATATATTGGTTTTCAGAAAAAAGTTCGGTTAGTAGAAAAAAATTGAGACAAAACAGAACTAAAAATTCGGCTAGGAAAAAAACGAAAAAAAGTAGCGACGTAACCGAACTAAAAGTTCGACTGGGAATTTTTTTTTGCGAGGTAACCGAACTTTTTTTTGAAAGAAAAAACTCCATTAAAGCTGAGGTCGGCTAGTTCGACAAACTGTTTCACATAATTCCTAGCCGAACTTCTCTCTGCAACTTTCATTTTCAACTCATTTTGATGATTACTTCTCATTTCTTCAACAAAAAACGAATGACAAGTAATGGGTTTGTGAGAATATCTTCGTTAATAATTTAAATTAAGCTATATACATAGAGATTGTGGTGGTTGGTGGTGGTAGTAGTTGGAGGTGGTAGGTGCTGGGCGGTGGTGGTGGGCGGCGGTGGTGGGAGGAGGTGGTGGTTATATATAATATAGGTGGTTATTAGGTTTGTTTTAAATTAAATTAGGTTAAGGGTAGGTTAGTCATTTCCATATAGGGTAGACATTTCTATCACAAAGTAGTCCCCCACTGTTTTGGGGTAGTCCCCAAAACATTGTTCAATAAAAACCTCTATTGGAGATAATTTTTAAGCATAGGGTCTAAATAGGAGGACTAAATAATAACTCCATGAAGGATTTTTTACACCTTCGATTGGAGAGCTCTAAATAAACACGAAAACCATAAGTCAACTAAGCATCATTTGTCGTGGATCGATACAATTAATATTAGCAGTAATTCTTAATCAATATCAACATCAACATTATTAGCTACCCACCAGCCTTAGCCAATGCATTGCGTATTCCTAGGGTTAAGTCCAGGCATCGGAATTTTGCTACTGCTGAATGGCTCCCTTAGCTCCGTTCACTATCAATTCTCATTTCATTCTCTCCATCCCTTCATTGCTATCTTAGTTTATCTTTCTTTCTCCTTAACTAGCTAGTTTTCATTTAATTAAGCACTCACAAATTCGCTTTGTCTAGGGAAGGTGATATGGGACATATCTAGAAGCCCTCTCATTGAGAGCCTTGTTGTCAATCCGAAGTCCCTGTTTAATTCAAGTTGTTAGGATTTACATTATTTCTGTTAGATTGTTTAGTTAGGAGAATCTAATAAGTTATGAGAGCTTTAGAGATAAGTCAGTAGAATCATTCAGCAGGATATTTAGGAGATGGGTTATTAGGATAAACTACACTTACGTGTAGTTCGGTTCGGTTTAAGGTTATAAGTATTGTTCGTTTCTGTTTTACAAGGTAGCTTGGATTAGCTCATCTTATAAACATTATTGAGTCTGTTTGGTTATTACACCATTGTTACTACTATTTTCTTAATTAACTCTTGGATTAGAGTTTATTGTGTTATCATTAGCTCCTGGATTGGAGTTGTGTTACTATATTAGGAGTGGATTCTCCTTGTGTTACGAATATTCTTTACTGCTTCCGCGTGTGCCATACCAGAAGGTGGTGATGAACCATCATAGGAGACAGTAATGCTTTGTAAGCTTATTGCTGAATCTCAAGGAGACATGCTGAAAAAACTTATTGAAGCTCAAGAACGCAGCCAACAACAACTATTAGAGACGTTAACTGCGAATTTTAATAAAGGGCTAGAGGAAGTACTCAGTCGTCAAAATAAGTCCGGGGATGACGAGAAAAGCGAAGATGAAGCTGTTGCTGAAAAGAAACCAAAATCAGATGCTGCTGGTACGCTAGTTTCATTTCTTACCTACCTTTGGATCAACAAAAAATATTGTCATCAATGTCATGTCTTGCCTGATGCATACATGGTGATTTGCCAAAATATTTAACTTCCTTCTGATAATTTTTGTCTCGTGCATGTTGACTATAGAAAAGGATGATGACAATATTGTGGATGAGTACGAGATACTATATGATGCAGCATATGAAGGCGACTGGAGAAAAGCTAGTGAGTTTCTGAAGGATTGTCCAGAAGCGGTTGAAAAAACAATTACATATGATAATGAAACGGCATTGCATATAGCGATTATGATGAAAAGGTGGAGCTTTGTGCAAAAGCTTGTGGAACGCATGACCCCTGAAGCCTTGGAAATTAAGGATAGCGAGGACTCCACAGCACTCCATGCAGCTGCGTTATATGGAAATAAAGATGTTGCTAAGGCAATAGCAAGCAAGAATCCAAAACTGACCCAGATGCGCGATAAATTTGAAAGGGTGCCACTCGAAACTGCTATTGTACATTTTGGCGATGGACAAAAAGATACTGTTGAGTATCTTTACTCTGTAACAACTCACGAACGAAATGGTCCATTCTCTGGTGCTTATGGTGCTGATCTGTTGTGCAGTGCAATCGAATCCATTTACTACGGTGCGTTGTCAAAAGTAGTGCTATGTTTTTGTATTCTCTAATTCATTTAACGTTAATTGCTCGTCCAGTTATGGCTAAGATATGTTTTATTTGTAGATTTGGCGTTGTCTCTTGTGAAACGATTCCCGAAACTAGTTAGTGAGCCAACCGAAGGAACCAATGGACTATGTGGATTTGAGAAGCTTATTGACAGGCCGTTTGCATTTAAAAGCGGGGCAGAACTATCTTGGTGGCAACGCTTCATCTATTCATGTTAGTTACAATCACTCTAGCTTTGATTTGCACATATCCCCTCATTTATATCTCCCTTTCAATATAATTATGTTGCAAATATTGGTGGCTACAGTAATTCATGTGGACATATCTTCTCCAAATGATGATAATGACACTGAAGAAGACGATGATACCTCTTCGGGAAACTCAGAAGGCACTGCCAAAGACGAAGATATCGACCTTGTGTAGAGTTCAGATGGACCGGAACTAGACCTAGAGAATCCATCGGAAAAATAAAAAAGCACGAAAGCAGAAGATCTAGAGAATGCTTCAAAGGCGCCATCAAAAGCTCAAACAATAAACGTAAAGGAGTGACGGGAGTGGTGAAAAACTTCATTTCGAACTATATCATGCGTTACTATGCACGAGGTGAACCTTACTAAGACCGTGTAGCGAGGCTGTGTATCCATTGAAAATCACGGGTTCTACTTCTCTTGTATATTGTTTCTGACTTTTTTTTTTTGTTATTACAGCGCCGCTTTTCAGACGCCTATATAAAATGAAGGTGATGCACAAACGAGCCACTAAGCTGGTTAATTATATGCTAGAACAACTCAACGATTCAACCGCTACAGCGCAAGAAGTAACAGATTTTCTGGATAAAACTGCCATTGTGAATACGGCAATAGAATATGGGATCACTGAGTTTGTAAGGGAGTGCCTGAGGAAATTTCCTTTCCTGATCAAGGAAAATTTGCAGGATGAAACCATGATACAAATGGCAATTGGAGAGAGAAATGAAAAGATGTTGAATCTCATATTGGAAACTTGTGGAAATGAAAAGGATGATCTAGTTTCTAGAGTAGATGATTTTGGTAACAGCATATTACATTATGCTGCAAAATTAGCGCCTGCTGCTAAGCTGAATTTGGTATCTGGTTCAGCCTTACAAATGCAACGAAAGGTACAATGGTTTATACTATTCATTCTACCACGTAACATGTATAATTCTGATTTATAACTGCCCACTGTTCTTCGAATTTCAATGATTAGCCTCATTATTATTATCAAGTAGATTTTTCTAATTGATCTCATATAACTTCTTCAGGGAGTAGAGACTATTGTACATTCACAGTATAGATACACAAGAAATAAGGAAGGAAATACAGCTAAATTTGTGTTCACAGATGAACACAAGGATTTAGTGGAAAAAGGTGAGAAATGGATGAAAGACTCATCCGGCTCATGCATGGTAGTTGCCACCCTTATTGCAACAGTAGCATTTGCAGCTGCAATCACAATCCCAGGAGGTATTAACAGCGAAAGTGGCATCCCACTTTTCTTGCATGGGAAAACATTCACATTATTTGCTATAGCTGATGCTGCTGCTCTATTCTCGTCGATCACATCGGTTCTTATGTTCTTAGCTATCATGACCTCTCGTTATGCTGAAGTGGACTTTTATAAATCATTGCCACAAAAACTAATATTAAGTCTCTTAACTCTATTCATTTCTATGGCCAGCATATTGATATCCGCTGGTGCAGCATTTACCCTTCTTCTCAGAAAAAAATATAGGTGGGCTCCAATTCCCGTGGCAGCCTTTGGTCTAATTTCGATACTCTTATTTGCGTTATTGGAATTTCCTTTGTTTGCCGAAATGGTAATGTCTATTTATTATCCTAGCGTAATAAGAAAAATACTACCAAAGCCAAGGAAATTGAAGCCAATAAGAAGGACGTTTGATCATCGGTAATTTTCTATTAAGTTGGACAGTTTTTGTTGCTGGTGATTAATTCAATTGGTATTTTGAAGCCACTATGGAGAGCTATTGTCATCTTGTGGATTTTACAGACCCCCTTTTTTTTCTTTCTTTTGAAGAAAAAGTTTTAAGTTGTTTGTTTGTTTGTTTTTTTTTTTTTTTTTTTTGTATGTTTTATATGAAATGGTTGGTTGTCTCGATTATTAACGAATGAATATGCCCTTCGCTGATTTTAATTAAATATTAGAATTCTTAATAACGTGTTGATTATCGGGGCCGTCTTATAGTTTTTGATTGCTATAGGCGAATTTAAAATATGAGGCGCCTATACGGATTACTAAATCAGAGACAGAATTAGATTTTTCGTTTAGGAGTTGGTATATTTATAGCAAAATTTTTGAGTCGGCCATGCGGATGTAGGCCGCCAAAAAAATTTCAGCCTTTTTTGGTTGTATTTTGGGGTTGTACACTAGCAAAAATACTCCCAAGTGTCAAAACGTTAAATAAGGGTTATTGATTCAAAAAATCGAAACGTTAGTAAGGGTTGTGTAGAATTTAGTAGCAATTATAAGTGTCACAGTTTTTCTGTAATTTAAATAACTATAACTAAATAATTTGGTAACACTTCTAACTGCTAAACGTTATCTGTAACTAAGAAAGAATAGATTTTGGTAGGGCTGTCAACGGTAGCTATCGGAACGGATAATGGCTATACCGCATCCGTTACCATTAATTTTACCGAATATCCGGTATCCGATAACATCCGATGGATATTGAAATTCTTATTCCGTATCCGTTCCGTTAAGAGTGACGGATATTCGATAAAAGAACTGATTAAAAGTTTTAAAACTGGGTAACAGTTGAATAAGTACAGCAGATCAAAGAACAACTGAAAATCTGTTCTGCTGTTCATACAAAAGAAAAACAAGGATATACAAAAAGTTGAAATTCCTTGTCCTTGGTCAGTTGATCCTTCCTCCAATTCTTTTTTTCTACTTCCATTACGTGTTCTATCTTCTATCCCCTCCTAATATAAACATACCTGCAAAACGAAGAAATAAGTTAGTTTGTAATTGGCGTTTCCAAACTGTATATCGATTTCCAAACTGTATATCGATGCAAGAAGATCAATGGTGAGCTAGAGAACTAATCTAACATCATCTCAATCTACGGTTGCAATTACCAGGAGTAGTAAACTAAATTAGCGCAAGATAGAGGTTGTAGTCTGCTGTATCACTATGGCAAGTAAACTCAAAACATAGAACTCAAGGAAGGAGATAATCAAAATCCCCTTGCAGGCTTGCACGGGCAGGATTTCACAGAGCTCATATAGGCACATACCAAATCGCATACACAATAGAAGGAAATAGATGCTCCACATTTATACACAATAGAGATGCAAACGGAAGTGTAATACTGTAATCAATGTTTTTAGTATTCTTTTCCTACTTAGTGTTTCCCTACTAACAATTGCACCACAATAAATTGAAAGAATGCCGCATTTATTCATCTCAAAACAATAAATTTCTACTTCCCATAAACATATGCCGGGGAATCAGTTGTTACATTAATCAGACATCCAGTCTAGGTTCAACAAAAATACAGAGCTCAATTAATTCAACATTTCTAGGTTTTAGGTTCTACAGGCAACTCATTAATTCAACATTTAGGACATCATCTACAGAAGTTAGAGCCTCATACCTGCAGTACATGCAAGGGATGCAAAATTCAAAAAGATATTGTCTGCATTGACTGAGTTTACTTCAGCTAAGCTTGTTCATTGTCATCGTCTGAAATAACAAAAAAAATGTTATTAATTTGCGAGACAAGGATATCTATAAATGATTCACCAATATAAGAAAGTTAGAGATGAACCTATAAGATTAGGCAACCAATCACTTAAGCAAAGTAAGGCTTGAACAGCTTCTGGAGCTAGTGAAGTCCTATGTGTTACCCTACCGTCATCGCTAAAGGTAGATTCTGATGCTACAGTTGACACCGGAATAGCCAAGACATCTTGAGCAATTTTGGCAAGTGTTGGGTACGTTGGCGCATGATTCTTCCACCACATCAATAAATCAAAGTAAGTTTCATCATCGCCTTCTTCAAGCAGTGGTTCATCTAAGTACTTCTGCAGCTCTGACTTATGAACATCAGCAATACAATCTTGCATCATATACTCCTTGAATTCAAGTTGAATTTCATATTTTGAAGGAGATTGAGTATTCTAAAGGTTAGATGACCGTGTTTCACTAGTAGAGGAGTTGTTAAAATAATCAGGAACAGAACCACTTTGAGACTCATACGCTGAAAAAAGAGTATCCAAATCTTCACGAAAAACCTCCATTTTAGATCTGCATAGCATGTCACCATACAATTTCTTGTAAGTAAACTCTACCAATCGCGCCTTATACCGTGGATCTAAAACCATCCCAATATTCATCAACAAATTACTTTTACTCCAATATTTGTCAAATTTCTTTCTCATTTCCTTTGCCATTTCTCTAATATAACTGTGGGTACTCCTTTCCCATGTTCGAATGTTAAAGTTAATTTGAAAAACACTTAGAAAGTACATGTTGGTTGTTGGATATTTAACCCATGAAAGTTTTTTTTGTAATATCATAAAAAACTTCCAAACACCTGCATATAACTATTCCTTGTTCCCACTCTTCTGAATTCGGTAAACACTTGAAACTATTATCTAAATCTGCTAAACGCACAAATCCTTGGCGCAACTCAATAGCACTCTTTAGCATAAGATAAGTATAGTTCCATCTATTGTATGCATCTATAGATACATACCGTATAGGAAGTCTCATTTGCAGCAATGCACTTTCAAATTTCTCTTGTCTACCTTGTGAAGACCTGACATACTTGACACATTCACGAATCTTTTCTATAAAGCCTGCAGCTATTGTCATTCCATCTTGCACAACTAAATGTAATATATGACAACTACACCGCATTTGAAACACACTCCCTTGAAGAACCAAAGATCCCTTGCTATTAAGCCAGTCCTTGAGTCTACCCATCATCACATTATTAGCAGAAAGATTATCAGCAGCCAAAGCAAACCATTTATTATCCACATTCCACTCCAAATCTATGCTTTTTACAGCTTCTCCCAAAAATTCACCCGTATGTGGACATGGCACCAAAACATATGCAAGTGTTCTCTTATGCAACTTCCAATCATCCTCTATATAATGACATGTAACACAACAATAACCATCCCGTGTATGCTTAGATGTCCACATATCAGTCGTGAGACTGCATTTAGAATTCAGTGAATCTAAAGTTCTTTGTAACTCAGCTTTAAACACAGCATAAATCTTCATAATGTTTTCTCGAGTTGTATTCCTCCCAAGTATCTTGGCCGACGGGTTGAGAGACTTCACAAACTCTAGAAAATATGGATAGGTAACCAAATTAAAAGGTAAGTCATGCTTTGCAATCATTTT
Source organism: Papaver atlanticum (assembly GCA_023531105.1). Lineage (NCBI taxonomy): Eukaryota > Viridiplantae > Streptophyta > Magnoliopsida > Ranunculales > Papaveraceae > Papaver > Papaver atlanticum. Next base: position 260,828 of record JAJJMB010017679.1, read on the forward strand.
AGCAAGAAGGTCTCTGGAAACTTCAGGATTAAATTTCCAATTAGCTAACTTTGTACCTTGGTTACCTGTAATCACAGAAGTTATTTTTCTTTGACCAGGTTGATTCTCAGGTTTTTCCTTGCAGACTTTTAAATGGTTCCTCAAGTGGGTTGTTCCTTTTGAACTCTGCGCATGAGTTTTAAACTTACAGTGATTGCATACTGCTATCACTTCCTCCTCCACCTTCCCATCTGGAAAAGTCTTCTTCTGAAATACCCTTTTAAATTCATCCCATATTGTTGATCTTAATGCACGTAGTTTTTTCACTCCCTCATTTGTCTGTACAGTACCCTCTGTAGTATTGTCTGCTTCTGATTCTGGTTGGGGATTCCCTGCTTCTGGTTCTGGTTGGAGACGTTTTCTCAATGATGATGTACTTGCTTCGTTGTTCTGAGTGCAGGAATTGGATGTGCCAACATTATTGGATGCTATATTTGACATTGGCACTGACCTACAGTAAAACCAACAAAGAATCATTGAATCAGAGAGGTTATTGAACAAAAGAAACTCCTAACTCAACTATGAGTTATCAAAACATCAAAAAAAATATTGAAGACAAGATAAACAAGGTTTTCAAATGTTGAAACAAATAAATTCAATTGAGCTCTCAATCACTACCAGAAAAAAATTAGGCTTCAAATAAATTTCATAAACAATAAGTTCTTATGCTTAAACTATAACAGCAATAAGTTTAAACTATAACAGTAATAAGTTCTTCTCAGAGCATATGATAACTACAACATCAGAACCCTAAAATAATTCCCAATTTCCGTATTCCTCTGATCTCACTTCTTTCTCTAAATTTAGTTCAAAACATCAATTTATAATCCTCAAATCACCAAACCCAATGTTTAATTTCTTCTCGTTTATCACTAAATCGCAACTTCAATAAAATCCAAAACCCTAACTTGAGAGATTCGAGTGAAAGATTAAATACCTTACTGTAAAAACACCTGCTAAAATATCTGAAAGATTGGTGAGATAGAGAAAACTTTGTTGAAGAGAACTTCACTTGAATCAATCCCTAAAATTCGAAATTAAGGAACAGATGTTAACAAAATGCAAAATCAAACAACAATCCTGTGCTTAAATCAAACAAAGTAAGAAACAAATTTACTGTGTTGGCTTTGGAGGAGGAGATGCTGATGAATTTGGAGAAAGATCAGTCGTCTTCTTCAGTGTTGTCGCTGAGCTTGAGAGTGAGACTGTGAGAGTAAAAACCAGAGTTGTTTATCTCTAAAAAAATAAACAAACTATAAATCTATAATAGGTATTAGGGTATATCTAAATTACATATATACCCCCACTATCGGATACGGATAATTATCCGTCGGATACTGACACAACCGTATCCGTTCCATTAATAAGTAAGTATCCAATAAGATTATCCGATACCGATACCGATATCCGAAATATCGAATAATATCCTAACGATTCGAACGAACTCGAACGGATAGCGGATATTCGGGTATCCATTGACAGCTATAGATTTTGGGCCCGAAATAATTTGGGGGTCTAGGCGGCCGCCAATATTGCCTAGTGCAAGCTGGTTATCATTCAATGAAGGGATATTATATCCTATGTGAGCTTGTAATGTGTGCAACTATTTGAATATATGGCAACTATACTAACAAGTAACAAAGACATCATCCGAGACACTTATATGTGCTGCAAATGCCAAACACAATGTGTCTCAAATAAGGCCATATGATGTAGTGGCAGGCATGTTTCTTTACTATTTTCCAGCTCACAAGTTTTTCCAAATCTTTTCATTATTGGTTGGGACTCGAATCCAAGACAAACCCACTCTTGTTAGTTGTAATCCTTACATATAAACTCTTAAGGGCTCATTATCTTATCAATCCTACTGCAACAATACTCCAGTACTTCTTCTACCCTGTTTTAAAATATAAAACATTTAAATGAAAATTACAAAATCTCAAATACTATCACTTTGATCCATTTTGGGTTGGATTGCACTGTTATTATACAGGCTGAGAATTAAATGCAAAATGAATGTGAGCTGTATGGTGTAAGATTCAGATTATTGTGGGCTAGGAAAACGAATTTCCTAATCTATGTATCAATTTTATGAACAAGGTCAACAATAAGTGATGATTTGATTGGTGTCTGTAATTTAGAAATATCTTAATTGTCATTATAGAGGGGTAGCCACCAACTCTGTTGTTATTGAACTTTGCCGAGGAGACTTGGACTCGGTCGCAGTTTTGGTGCTCTCCTTATCGTCCAGCATCATGCAGAAAATGATGCCCAAAGACTTTGGATGTATAAGCCTTGATAGATAATTCATGTTTGTTGCTTGCGATTGAATTATCTATGTCTCGATCTCATTCTCGAGGACTATCATTTTAGTCTATTAATTTATTAAGCCCAGGACAAGTGTTATTCGCTAATCTTGTTTCCAATTCTTGAACAAGCTAGAGCCCCGCAGCACCAGCTAGCTTGCTAGCACATATTAACCCTAGCATCAATATAACACGATGCATGCGCGTTTAGCTCCACCACTGTATGACAATAGTGGTTACTGGTTGGCGTTACGTACTTATATTTATTGTGGCTTGATTATCATAAATAAAATATATTATTAAGGTTATACTCAAAATGAGGTTACATTTCAACAAAACTCTCGCAATTATATAATCGATTAGGCGTGTACGTACAAATGATAAAATAGTGATCACGATTTGGGCGTGACAGGAATTTATTAATCCGTTACATTTCAACCAACAGTCACAATTATATATTTGATACCGAGTGTACAAGTGATAATATCATGGTCACAATTTGGGTATGATAAGGATTCTATGTATATTGGAGGTACTTGAGAAAATGTAGTGATTTGAGCAATCAAAGTATCAGACTAAAGTGGCGGAATTCAATCATGCAATTTGAACGTGGTTACGGACGTGGTAGAGGTGCTCGTGGATTTGGTCGTTCACAAAGTTTTCAGCAACATCAACCATCAATTTTAGGTGCGCCACCATCATTTTCTAATCAAGCAACTCCGTGCCAACTGTGTGGCAGACAAGGACATCTTGCGTCTGAATGTGGTCATCGTTTTGATCATTCTTATCAGCCAATAGATCTCCCACATGCTTTAGCGGCAATGCAACTACACGGTATACCTTATGATCAACATTGGTATCCTGATTCCGGTGCTACTCATCACATGACCGCAGACGCAAGTCAAATGGAAAATGCAACTGTCTATACCGGTACTGAAAAAGTAGCTGTCGGAAATGGTATGCTTTTACCTATACTTCATACGGGTGATATTGTCTTACAAACTCCTACTCACAATTTTCCCCTCCAAAAAGTTTTGCATGTTCCGCACATTAAGAAAAATTTGATATCAGTCTCTCAACTCACCAACGATACTAATTATTCAATTACTTTCGATCGTTTTGGTTTTATTGTACAGGACCGACGAACGGGCAAAACACTGCTTAAAGGATCTCGTAAAGGGGGGTTATATCCACTTAGGACTGATTCGGAAAAACGCACTAAATCTTTCCCCCTGCTGCAAACATTGGTGTTAAAACAAACTCGAAAATATGGCATATGAGGTTGGGTCATCCCATCGTAATGTTTTAAGTTCTTTAGTTTCTAATAAAAGTCTTCCTACTTCTGATAAAGTACACAAGAGTACTGGAATTTGTGAGAATTGTGTTCTTTCGAAACATCATCGTCTATCTTTTATGTTGTGTGATCATAAATCTAATTCTATTTTGTCTAAAATCCATTCTTATTTATGGGGTCCGTCCCCGGTTGTCTCTTAGTCTGGATTTCGATATTTTCTCTTGCTTGTTGATGATTGCTCACGTTTTACTTGGTTGTATTTCTTACAAAATAAAACTCAAGTCTTTAATTGCTTTAAGATTTTTAAAACTCTCGTAGAAAATCAGTTCAATGCTTCGCTAAAAATTCTTCAAAGTGATGGCGGTGGTGAATATATTTCTCATCCTTTCCGTGATTATCTTGTTCAAAATGGCATTTTTCACCAATTTTCTTGGCCGCATACACCCCAACAGAATGGTGTTGCCAAGCGAAAAATCCGTCACATAGTGGAAACAGGTCTTACTTTACTACACCACAGTGGTTTACCGAAATCTTTCTGGCCTGATGCTTTCCACACAGCTGTTTACTTAATCAATCGAATGCCGACACCGGTTTTACATGGTTTTACACCTTACGAAAAATTATATAATCGTTCTCCCAATTACACCTTTCTGAAAGTGTTTGGTTGTCGATGTTATCCATTTTTAGTACCTTATCGTAAAAATAAACTCGACACCAAAACAAAGCCATGTATTTTTCTTTGGTATAGTGATAATCACAAAGGCTATAAATGTTACGAACCGCTTTCTAATCGTATTTATATATCTCAAGATGTCGTTTTTGCTGAGCAATTATTTCCTTATGCCCAGTTAAATACCAGCATCCATCAACAAAGTCTCACGTCCAAAGATAATACTGGATGGACTCTTCCCAATATATGCTATTCCACCCCTTCCCTTCCTGTATCCAGTAAAGTGTCTTCTCAACCACTTAACTACCAACCATTCTTGTCATGTTCTCACAATCAGGTCCAGTCATCATTGATACCTGCATTAACAAATTCTAATGTCTCCTGTTTGCCGGTTAACCCCACCTCATCTACCAATTCTGTCTCGGAATCAACTCACCACCCCATCATTGCTCAACTGCCCACTTCAAGCCATACAGAAGCTACGTCATCCACAAGTACACCAGTAACTACAGTTAATAGTGCAGCATCTTCTTCTAGTCAGTCTCCCGAGTACAGTGATCCCCTACTACCTGCAGTGCAGCCTCGTTCGACGGTTCCTGAACAACACACTATGCAGACTCGATCCAAGTCAGGTATATCAAAACCCAATCTCAAAATGAATCTTTTAGCTACAAAGCATCCAATTCCAACCAGTTTTTTGTCTGTTTTAAGCGATATTCAGGCCACACCATCATCTTATACCACTGCATCAAAGTATCCACATTGGCTAAATGCTATGCTCGAAGAGTTTAATGCCCTCTTAGCTAATCGCACATGGTCACTTGTTCCTAGAACTCCTGATATGAACCTTGTTGGTTGCAAATGGGTCTACCGAATTAAACAAAATTCGGACGAATCCATTAACCGCTATAAGGCTCGTTTAGTTGCGAAAGGTTATTCTCAAAAATATGGGTTAGATTATGATGAAACTTTTAGCCCCGTTGTAAAACCAGTCACAATTCGACTTGTTCTTAGTATTGCTGTAGCTTCGTCTTGGCCTATTCGACAACTAGACGTGAAAAATGCCTTTCTTCATGGTTTTGTTGATCGAGACGTTTACATGGTCCAGCCACCCGGTTTTGTTGATAAACAATATCCTAATCATGTTTGTAAATTTCACAAGGCTCTCTACGGACTTAAACAAGCTCCGCGTGCTTGGTTTCAACGGTTCACTTCTTACTTATTTCAGCTGAAATTTGTTGCATCTAAATCTGACCCCTCTTTATATGTGCGTAGATCTTCAGATGGCATACTTATTCTCCTTCTTTATGTTGATGATGTCTTGCTAACGGGTTCTGATCCGGCTTTGTTTTCTTTTATTCATGATCTAAACAAACAATTTTCCATGACAGACCTTGGGGATCTCCATTATTTCCTTGGAATGGAAGTTACCAAAACTCCTACAGGTCTTTCTTTGAGCCAAAATAAGTATACCCTTGACATTCTTAATCGTGTTGATCTTGTGAACTCAAAGCTAGTTTCAACCCCTTCTTCTTCTGGTGGGAAATTATCTAGTTCTGAGGGAGTATTGTTTGACAATGTTACCTTGTATCGTAGTTTGGTAGGTGCTCTTCAGTACTTAACCATGACTAGACCCGACATTGCTTTTTCTGTAAACCAAGTTAGCCAGTTTATGCATGAGCCTACTGACGTGCATTTTCTTGCAGTAAAACGCATTTTGCGGTATCTTAAAGGAACACTAGGTAGTGGACTCCATTTTTCTTCTAATTCTTCGTTTCAGATCCGCGCATTTTATGACGCTGATTGGGCTGGCGATCTAGATAATCGACGATCAATCACCGGTAGTTGTGTGTTCTTTGGTAACAATCTGATTTCTTGGTCATCCAAAAAGCAAAACTCTGTCTCTCGATCCAGTACCGAAGCCGAGTATCGTGCACTAGCAATAACTGCAGCCGAAGTAGCCTAGATTCAATATTTACTTCACGACTTGGGTGTTTACTTAAAGCAACCTCCTATTCTTTTTTGTGACAATATTAGTGCTACTTACCTAGCTGTAAATCCAATCCTACACTCGCGGACAAAGCATGTTCAGATCGACTATCACTTTGTTCGTGAGAGAATTGCTCGTGGTTCCTTACATATCAAGTACATTTCAACCAGATACCAGCTCGCTGATATTTTCACCAAAGGTCTTGTCAAGGCGAAACATCAAGATCTATGCAACAAGCTGTCTCTTACTGCTTGCAACGTTCAGCTTGAGGGGGAGTGTTAGGCGTATAATTAGGCAGTATATGTTTAGCCTTATATTCAGGCAATCAAATATATTGTTTACATAATTATGTTGATATTCATACCGTTGTAATCCTTGTATACAGAACCCTAAATGGTAACATCAATATAAATATACGGATCTCCTAGCCAGTGAAGGCAAGGAAGATAATTTCTCTTCACTACAAAGGGCTCAGATGCTCCTTCAACTACAGAAAAAGGTGTGACGAGAGTGGTGAAGAACTTCATTTCGGACAACATCATTCCTTACTATGCACGAGGTGAACTATACAGAAGTTGTAGCTAAGTTAATTATATGTTGTTCTCACTTCATTCTTCTTTGCTTTTTTTTTTTTTGTTAACCCAGCCCCTCTTATCAGACGCCTATATAGCCAGAAGGTGATGCACAAACAAGCCTCTACTTTGGTTAATTATATGATAGAACAACTCAAAAAAGAAAAATCCGCTGACCAGGAACAAGTAACGGATTTTCTAGATAAAACTGCCATTATGACTACGGCAATAGAATATGGGATCACCGAGTTTGTAACGGAGTGCCTGGATAAATTCCGTTTCCTGATTTGGGATGAATTTGATGGTGAAACAATGATTCAAATTGCAATTAAAGAACGAAATGAAAAGATTCTGAATCTCATATTGGAAATCAGTGGAAATGATAGAGATGATCTAGTTTCTAGAGAAGATAATAATTATAACAGCATCTTACATTACGCAGCAAAATTAGCGCCTTCTGCTAAATTAAATTTGGTTTCCGGAGCAGCTTTACAAATGCAAAGAGAGGTACAGTGGTTTAAGGTACGTAATATCCACTCTATCAACTAAGATGTAAAATTCTCATTTATTGCTAAGCATTGTTTTTAATTAGCCTCATTACAGAATCAACTAGTTTATTTCTAAATACTCTGGTAACTTCTTCAGGGAGTCGAAAATATTGTACACTCACAATATAAGTACACAAGAAATGGAGATAAAGAAACAGCTAAGTATGTATTCACCGAGAAGCATAAGGACTTAGTGGAGAAAGGAGAGAAGTGGATGAAAGACACATCCGGTTCTTGCATGGTAGTTGCCACCCTTATTGCTACAGTTGCTTTTGCAGCTGCATTCACTGTCCCAAGAGGTAATATTAGTGATACAAATAGTCTTCAAAACGGTGTCCCAATTTTCTTAAGCGGGAGGACATTTGCAATATTTGCAGTAGCAGATTCTGTAGCTTTATTCTCATCAATCACATCGGATCTGATGTTCTTAGCAATCATGACCTCTCGTTATGCCGAAGAAGATTTTTATAAATCTTTGCCACAAAAACTCATAATTGGGCTCGCAACTTTATTCATCTCTATGGCCAGCATATTGATATCGTTTGGTGCAGCATTTACCATTGTTCTCAGGGATAAATATAGTTGGGCTCCAATTCCTGTGGCATCATTTGGTTTAGTTTCGGTACTCTTATTTGCTTTCCTGGAGTTTCCTTTGTTTCTCCAAATGGTATACTTCACGTATTTTCCTAGCATTTTCGGAAACAAGAACCAATCTGTTACTAACAAGAAAAAAACTACAAAATTAGCCAAGGAGATCGAAGCCAAGAAAGAACTTTGATAAGTGAAAATCTTTCAAGGTGGACGGTGTTTGTGTCTGGTGATTATAAATAATTGGCTCTCTGCTTGAATAGTTTGTCGAAGGCACAATGTTGTGGGTATTGTTATCCTGTAATTTTTCAAACCCTCTTCTTTATTATGTATGTCTTCACTCTCGAGTGAAGTAGTTGGTTATTTTTCCATCATTAAGTATTAATTTGCCGTTTGCTGTCTATAAATATCAGAATTATTAATATATTATTGATTTTTATATTTGTTTATACCCATAGACTTTTTTGTGTTCAAGGGGAAATGATTTACTTACCGAAGGATTATCCGGACGGATAATCCCGACTTTAACATAATGATGGGACCCCCTATTTTCCTGGTGGGATGGGGGGCCACAGAATTGTGAGTGACGGGATTATCCGTTCCTCGGTATCCCTATCATTTCTGAATTAAAACTATCTAGTGTGAATAAGAGCAGTCTCTACTATCAAGCGGTTTAATACAAGCAAATTCATACGGTATGAACACAAAATTGACATGAAGATTAATACAACTACATTCATTTGGATCTACGTGCAAACAAACTTTTCTAAATGAATGGTTTGTTTGTTGGTATTGCGTTATCTATTGTCAGGAGGCATCCAGAGTTGGTGGGTGATATGCAAAGCAGTAAGCCACTAGAAATGATTGTGGAAAGGCCGTTTGCGTTTTTGACTGGAGCTGATCTAACGTGCTGGGAACGCTTCATATATTCGTGTTAGTCTTCTATCTTCCTTCCTTTAAAACACTAAGTTATATCTGCTCCCACGTCGCATGGTGAGTGTGACACCCTCTCAAATTAAATTAGATAAATGGTCCGCGAGTTATAACCCCAAAGGTGTCACTATCCATCCACAAAAAACCCATCAAAACAAAAGTAACTCAAAAACCCCAAAGAATTTGATGAAACAACATAGAATTTGATGAAACCAAAATTTGGTTTCATCATAAAATTTGATGAAACCAATTTTGAAATTTGGGATTTTTGTATCAATTTTGTTTAAGATGGACTTTTAATGGATCCCAACATTTGAACGGGGTTTTTGTACCACAAGTTTGGTCACCTTGGGTTTTTACGACTAGTTCTGTTAGATAAAAGCTTTGAACATTAGGAAACCTGGTGAGGACACTTGGTGAGACTCTGTTGATCAAAACATTAAAACTTGGATTACACTCCGTTTACACCCTGTATTAAACTGACTGTTTATAACACCGTTCGAAAAACGTGGGTATACAACACTTCTGTAAACTTTTGTGCCTAAATAGTTCATTACACTTCATTTACACCGAATATTAATTGTACGTTAATTGACGCCGTTGGTGTGGACACTACCTACATCAAAATATAGACGTAAAGCTAACGGGGACACCAATATATCGAATAGAGTTTTATTTCTCTAATTCTTCTTCATCTCTTTCTTCTGTTCTTCATGTCTTCTCCCTGCCGAATTCAATTCCAATGAATGGTTTCTTTTTGTGAGTGATTCATGTAAATCATGAGATCCAGATAAATCGAAGAAGAGGTTGATGAATATGGAAGCCAATTGAGCTTTGAAAGAACAAGAAATCAGAAGAAATAGAAATTAGGGTTTCTGCCAGAATTGAATAAGTTGTATATTTGGAAGAGGGTTCGATTTAAAATATGCAGATGGAGATTAGAGATGGGTATTGTGTGTTGAGAGTAAGGGAGGGGATTTAGCTACTGATTCTCTACTCACATGGAAGAATCAGTGAATTAGGGTTTTATGAGAACCAGTGATGTTGAAGGAATTGAGTTTCCAAGATAAAAGTTACTAATAATTAAATCTGGGGCTATTTTGGGTTCGATGTTGTGCTGTAATTGTGGATTTCTGGGTTCGATTCAAATCAGTGGAACCATCATCGTCGACAGAACATATTGGTATATCCATGAGATTTAACTGAATAATGGCTACATTTTTGGCTGTCGAAGAAACTTAAACAATTTTTCCCGTTTGTTTTTCAAAATCAATAACTTTCTTTCTTTGAAATTTTGTTGGTTTAAAAACAGCCGGTTCTTCTGTTTCAGGAAGATATTGCCCGTCATGAAGAAAGATGTCGACGGAAGTAAACAATCGGTATACGAACTTCCTCCACTACCAATCAATTCCATAGTTAATTTGTGGAATTGGTGTTCTTATTGTTCATGTTATTGCGAAACCAGGTCAAGGGCCAAGCCACTACAATTTCTTCTCATGCACCGGTGAATGAGTAGAAGTATTGCCTGATAAAGGTATTATGTAAGCTTTTCTCAATCAAACTTCACTCACTCAGAAACAATATCACATAATTGAGCCAAACCATAACCATTGTTAGCAATCTGTTTTTTCTGTAATGTGTTTTGATGATTATCCTTTTAGATATCATTTTTGAGCTCAAAAATTGAAATTTACTTTTTTGCTAATGAAAAATTCATCTTAAAATTTGCTGTTGTCTTTTTTGAGCAGAAGTTTGTGTGTTTACGAGGAGGGAAAGAGAGAAAAAGACAGCAAAGACTAAAACAGAAGAAGAGTTGTAAACTGATCCCAATGAAGAGAAGAAAGTAACTAAGTAGGCAAGTGAGCATTTTTTTTTTTTTTTTTTTATTCTCATACTTAAGTGAAATTTTGGATTGATTGTTCATGAAATGAACTTTACTGCTTGCAGCTTTGTGATTGACGCTTACCACCGGGCGGCTCCGCAAACCATGTTTCAATATATGGGAAAGATTGACAATAAAGTTATCAATGGGTTACTTACTGTGATGGTTTATGGTGATGTATTTTAACTTATTCATTGCAGTGGTTGTGTTAATACATAAGCAGCTTCAGGGAGGAGATGGATAAGATAGAAAACTGCATTTGGTAAGCATGATATGTTAATGGGTGTTTACGTTTTTCCCTCAGTCAGTTGTGGGTTTCAAATAGAGGAACATTTAAATTTAGATCCTTAAGTGTTTGTGGAAATGTCTAGGAGAAACTCAGGTTTAATTTTCGACTGTTTGATTTAGTTTCGCATAATTTAGAAAAATTATAGGCCCCCTCAAATGCATGAAATAGGGGTGAGTTTTTCTTTTTTTGAGATTATTTAAAAACACAAACAAATTTATATTGTAGTATGGACATGTTGTTAACATCGATTTGAAGGTTATAGCGAAACAAAATATCATGCCTGAGTTCAGGAGATCTTGAATTTTTATAAATTGTATTGGTCGTGAAGTGTTAATTACTCAGGTTTAATTATCAATCCATGTTCTGTCTCCCCTTTTATTAGAAAGTGAATGTGGGCTTGATTAGATTTCTGTGTCCCTCTGTCTTTGTTGAATGAATGGATCATCCAGTGTGTATTTGTGATGATCTCCGTCTCTGGTTTCTAATTCTTCCCCAGGATGCAAGTATAAATTTATCAAGTTCAACAAGCACTATGTTAACAGATCCTGCTATCACCTAGCAGACCAACTTGCTGAAGCTGCTAGCTTTAGCAGGCTTTGAGACTGACATATGCTTACAAACACAGTGTGTAAGTTAAACTTTGAGCATCTCTCTTGAAATTACTTCTCTTCCATCTATATTCAGTTTTCTCTTTGACTATTTCTTTTAAGGCAAAAGCACGTAATATATTTTGCTTCATTAGAATGGTTGCAACTATTCCACGCATTGAACTTTAGTGTAGTTGTTTGGATAGTTGTGTGTTCCATTTTAAATTAGTTAAGGTATATAAGCCATTCCACACATTGAACTTTAGTGCTCTGCTTGAATACCCAGAGAGGTACTTGAAGAATACAAGTCTTAATTTGAAAAGAAAATGGAAGGATTCAATCTAATGTGTAGCAGTAGCAAGGAATATATCTCCACGTACCAAATCAAAAATGTATGGGGACGAGGCGAGGCGAAGCCGAGTCACACAATCAAAAATTCTAAGAATATATTGTGACGAGCGAGGCGAAGCTGAGCCACACCAAATAAAAAATACATCGGGACGGAGCGAGGCGACCCCGAGCCAAAATCCAAATCAAATCAAAAATGCATCACGAGGGAGCTGAGTGAAACCCCGCAACATCAAGCAAAGTCGCATCACACCAAACCAAAAATATGGTTCAAAAAAATGATGGTGAATGGTTTTCGGGTCCGTCTGATGCGTAGCACGGGCACAAAATCTAGTCTTTACTTATTTCATTTTGCAACTCTATAGTGTCATCTTTATGAAAATGTTTATATATGAGGGTGGTATAGTAATTCAAGTGCATGCGGATGGACCATGGTCCTCACGCCTATGTTGCGGAAGGGGATAGGGAAAATAATTTGGCAAGCACAAAAGTCACAATAAAAAGACGAAAAGGGCCCTTCAGAAACCTCAAAAGTCTCTTCAAAACTTGAAGTCTCCTCCGCTAGTACTGGTGAAAGAACGATCACAAAGTATTTCATGCCTTATTTGTTGCGAGGTTATCCTCTTATAAGCTTTTGCATTTTGGAAATGAAAAAAGATTTAACAAAATTTCTGTTAAGCAAATCAGTTCATTATCATGATAAAGCAACCGATACATAACATGCTTATAGAATATAGGATATTCATTGTTTGCTACATAATCAATCATAAAACTTAGTTTAGTTGAATACTACTTGCCTGAAGCAACCATTAGTGCTAGTCCAGCTCTTATCCTATCCATTCTTTCTTCTCTAGGAAGCCAATCAAGTTTACAAGAATGAGAATCTATATCCCTCTTACCAATTCTTAATGGTTACTAAATCTTCTGGTGGTGTTTAATAGTAACTCTATCATTTGGCAAGGATTAATGCTTCTCATCTAATAGCTGCTATTTAAAATTTAGAATGACATACCACCCAATGGATAAAAAAAGGGGTTAAGGAGCTGCAAAAGAAGCCCGGGCGGTTAAAATTTGTACGGCAAATTCAATGGAGAGTTACATAGTGTGTTCGCGTCACATTCTTCATAAATTTAATAAAGCGCGGGTTACAACCCTAGAGCTGTCACCATCTGAGTAATAAAACAAAACAAATGGTGTAAGTAAACCCCAAATTCCCCCAACTGTCTAAAATACCCTCACGTATTTCACTCGGTTCAACCACATATCTTCTTCTAGTTCTCTTTCTTGGTCTCTCAAACATAATAAAAATATCAAATCTAAGAAATTCATTATATGAATCTTCATCGGTAGCGAAAATCATCCTACGATTTTCGATTTTCTCTTATTCACTTCTTCAATGATTACTTACTTCAACCAATGAAACCAATTGTGACCTAAATCGTCTCAATTTTCTGACCTAAATCCTCTCAAACAACAAAATGGTGAAGAAACAAACTAAACAAGAGAAAAAAGAGAGATGAAAAGTTAAAGGAAACAATGAAAAAAACTCCAAAAGGTTAGAATCGTACCAATTGTATGGTTTCGGTGTTGATGATGTTAATTTTAATGGTTTTTTTTTTTTTGATAAAATCAACAGTGGCGTAGCCATTAATTAGGTTGATGCTTCATTTCTTTTCAATTAAATGTGAAATAAAGATTATTAGGTTTAATCTTTTTTTGATTTTTGGGTTTTTTGTTTAGTTTAGGATTTCATTTGTTAGGTTTAGGTTTAGTATGGTAAACTGATCAGAGTCTTACCAGATTAATTAGGCTTAGGTTACATTTTTTTTCCAATTGAATGTGAAACAGTTCAATTTTAAAAAATTATGTTGGTGGGTTTTATTTCTTATTTTTCTGATGAAACCCGATTTGGTTTCATCATTTCCACTTGTGGTTTACATATGCTTGACCATTTCCTGTTGTTATGTTATATTGTCTTCATTTTGTTGATGAAACCATATTTGGTTTCACCATCTCCACTTATGGTTACATATTTCTGTTGGTTGTGTTTTCTGTTGGGTGTGTTTAATTGATGTAACCAGATTTGGTTTCATCATTCTCATTTATTGGTTAATTGTTCAGTTATGGTTATGGTTTCATCATTTTGTTGGTGCTTATGGTTTAGATATGGTTTAACAACAGGGAGAAAAAGAGAAACAGTGCCATATCGGTGCAATGTTTGGTTTCACCATTTTCAGTTATTGGTTTCATCATTTTGTTGGTGCTTATGGTTTAGATATGGTTTAACAACAGGGAGAAAAAGAGAAACTGAGTCGTATCGGTGCAATGTTTGGTTCCATATGTTCTGTATTGGTTGCACTTTTTAATGATAAAAATGCTGTTAATATCAATGTTTGGTTCCATATGTTTTTGTCTACAATTTTTTTGATAAAACCAATCTTGGTTACATCAAACAATTTAACTAAAAACCAATTTTTGTGTGTTTTGCAGATGAATGTGGGTCACCGTAAAGGATCATTGTTACTTTCATATAGTGAACATGAAAAAGGCTTTGTCCAGCGCGTAGGGGAAGAGGATATTAGTGTTGAAGAGTATATTGACCCTGAACTGCAGGTTGCTGATGACAATGAAAAGCGTGTTGCTGGAAGTGAAGAGAATGTCGGTGCTGGAAGTTCGGTGAATAAAGAGCATATCGCAAATGAGTAGATTGCTTGTACTAGCAATGGAGTGCCTTCTCAAAGTGAAGAAAATGTTGGTACTAGCGATGGACGAGAACTTTGATCGAAAAGCTTAAAATAGTTGGTAGCAATGGGATTTCTAGAGAATATGAAGCACTGCTGGCAAAATATGATGCTGAGAATAGGTTAAAACAATATGAATAAACTAGATGTAATACTTGTTAACTAGATGTAATAGCATTTTGCAACATTATATGTTGCGATTCAAAATACTTATAATAGTTTATAACATATTTCAATTTCTTATGCATGGTTTCAATTGTCAAATTTACTTTGTCTTGTAGAATTGATTCAAATGTCTGGTTGCTTTTAAATGAAAAAACTCCAACATAGTGCAGATGAATCCATAGAAAAAAATGGTAAGAAATGATGAAACCAAGAATGGTCCCAACATATTCCAAATGAAAACATATGTAATATGATGAAATCTATTTTGGTTCTAACATAATACGATGAAACCTATTTTGGTTCCAGCAAATTATCAAAGCCTGCAAAACTCTAACAAACTTAATCTAAAATGAAACAAACATAATACACCTACAGAAAATCAACATAATCAACATGTTTAACTGTAAAAAGATGTACACAAGAGAATAAATGAAAAAAACCAGTCAAAACAAATATCAAAATGAAATCTGAAAACTGAAATTCAATGAATTTTAGTCGAAATAACTTCAATTGATGCAATTTCGACTGATAATAAAGCCGAGATATAAACTGAAATGAAAAAAGAAAATCGTCATGAAATTGATCAATTAAACTAAAGAAAATCGGCATGAAATTGATCTTGAATTAACTTCTCTTCCATGAACGATGAAATCGAAACCTAAAAACACTAAGAGAGTAATAACATGGAGATTCAGATTTTTTTTTAATTTGATTTCTTAGGAGATGATTAAAAACTAAGAAATCGATCTGAATTTAAAAATCGACAGGAGATGATCTCGAGTCAACTTCTCTTCTCTTCAATTAACTTCTCTTCTCTTCTGTGAAACTAAATTTTTGAATTGAAACCCTAAGAAATCACGAAGAAACAGGGAGAATTTTTTTTTTTGATATGTTTTCAATTAACTTTCGTTAAACTTTCCTTTGAAATCGACCGAATATACACGAAAGGTCAGTTCTGGATTTTTGAAAGATCCTAAAAACTAAATTTACATATAATCGAATGAAATGGGGTTTTTGTGCCATTTTTTCTTCAAATGGTTTTTATTAAGGACAAATAATATGGCTGGTGTTTTTGTAACTCAAAGATTGTCACCTTGGTTTTTAGAGCTTAATATTTAAATTTAATAACTCATTTCAAACAAATAGTTGTCCAGGAGTTATCTTATATGATTACGGACATAACTGATCTTGCATGCTAACATGTTGCTTGAGACTGTTGGACAGTTGGAGTCTGTATTCTTTTGCCCATGATGATGGTTGTTATATGAGTTCCTTTTATCTTAATGTATACCCTCTGGAACTCCATCTTTTGACATCTTAATATATAAACCTGGGAATCCATCTTTTAACAATTTAGAAGGAAACATTTTACTATAAAATGACATTATGCAACCTACAAGAAATTCAAAAATATGCTTGTTATTTTTGCAGGAACTTGCTTAAGTTACCCGACAAAGGACTTTTTAGATCAGGTTACAAAAGGGTTCTTGCCAATGGAGTTTTCAATCAGTTTGAAAAGGTTCTTTCTCAAGCATGGAATGAGTATAATAACCTCAGGTTGGAATTGTTGAATGAAACACCTTTATTTAATTTTTGACCAACCGGCTCTCTCTTTGTTGTTTTTTTGTTTTTGATCGGTTAATTAAAAAAATTATAGATAGGAGTCAATAGTTCATGAAGAATGAACCCTGACTTTGCGCGACCAAAAAGAAGGATGGTCAGGAAAACCACCCAAAACACCACTACTACGAGCTAGAAAAACTACACACAGAAAATCTACCCAAACTAAAGAACAACAGACAAGAGTGCTCCAAGCACCATGGAGAGCCAGCTCCCTCAAGGGGGGTGGAAAATAACCTCATTCCACCTGATTACAAAGTGATCCAGAGACACGTTTTTTAAGGGGCCTTTGTCATGCAACCAGTAAGCTACCGTCCACTTAATAGAGTCTATGATCCCCTTTTCAGTCTTACTGATATTCTGGAAGGCTCGCAAGTTTCTTTCTTTCCGTAAACTCCACATAACAGCAGCCGGAAGGACCTTGAGCACAGTCGCTTTTCGACTAGGAGTCGTCTTAAAGGACCAAGCATTCAACAGAGTTCTAACATCCATCGGAGTCACCCAACAAAGAGATCACTCCTTTAAGAACACGTTCCAAATCTTCCAGGCTACCGAGCAATGGATAAGGAGGTGATTCGGAGATTCCTTATCCCTCAAACACAAGTAACAATGATTCACCCAATCTTGAGCCCAACCTCTCTTACACATATTGTCTTGAGTAGAGATCTTACTCTACCCTGCCACCCATAAGAAAAAGCGCACTCTGGTAGGCCACCAATGCGACCAGACTTTGTTAGAGTGACAAAACTTGTGAGTATCAGGAGCTGAAGAACACAACCACAAATAACCAGATTTAACAGAGAACGAGCCCTTTGACTTTCGTCCGTGCCATATGCGGTAATCGTCTTCAAGAATATCTCCCTCCGTGAAGTTGTCCAGCAACATCAACAGCTCAGTGAGTTGGGTCACGACGTGGTCACGAACCCTTCTTGTTATTTCCAAATTCCACTGGAAAGTATCATTTACTACCGATCTGACTTCTGCCACAGTGGCGTCTTTACTATCAGTGACCTCATAGACCGCTGGAAACTGGATCTTTAAAGTTCTGTCAGAGAGCCAAATATTTCCCACCTGCATTGAATAGTTAGAGATGAACAAATCTAAATGATTCAACACCCCTCTCGAAATGCTACACCCATAGGGCGCTTTTGTTTTCTTAGTGTACCACCCAAGCGGATCTTCCACGTACCCAAGATAGTGGCTCTCTCTTTGTTGTTCTTAACTGCACTATAAAATGGTTGTAGTTTTGACTGGTTGTAGTTTTGACTGTTGCTCAACCCGAAGAAACTAGCATGTATGACTAGCATTAGATACATCCTTTTACTCACTACAAGTGATCTTTTATGTGTTGAATGCAATGATAATCATAAAAAAAAAAAAGAGCTGTGAGATTTAATCCATAAATGTACCAGTAATCGTATTTAGTTAATCATACAAATAGAAATAGATATCCAACGAAAATCTTGGAAAGCTGACTTTAAGTTATGATTGCAAAAATAGGAAGTCTTCAAGTTTATGGGGATAACCTTTTCATTCATTATTAGTGTTATAACACTCATTATAAGTTTATTCAGAAAACCATACAAGAGGCAGGTGAAGTGAATGGAGTTAATTTTCTGTATTTTAGCACCAGTTGTTTCTGAACAAAGCAGGAAGTATATTATGATTATTCTCAGATAGTTATAGAGCTTTTGGAGCTTTTTAATGTCTTGGTCGGGATAAATTTAGAGTTTATGACAATTTCAGGTAGTTATTCTTCTTCTTTTTCATTTATCTTTCTTTTATGTTTTCGTAATCGTTTTTGTTTTGTTTTGGTTTCGTGACTTTTATTATAGGGGTTGATTTCGTGAGTTTCTTTTAGTGTTGAGTCTAACATTCAGGTAACTCTGATGGTTCAGGTAATGCTCATTCTCCTTTCAAACCTTGATCTAACCGATTAAAATTATAAATGCAATTTGGTATCTATTTCATTTTTCATGTATTATTAGCACAATAAAACCGCTGACGTGTTATGATTAACAGGTTTTAAATTCTTTCATATCACTGACATTCACAGAAATTATTGAAATCATTACCCAGACCAACGTTAAATTGTTCACAAATTGGTTAAAGGATCACAAAATGGGTTTAAAGTTGTTTCGTAATGCAATACGTTCATGCTAACTGGAAAAACATGGCTAGGTATTGGCATGAAAAACATGCCTCGGTGATGGCATAAAATCGGTGTTCTGTTTCTGTAAGGTAGAAGATCACTACCACCGAGTAAGTTGGCATAAGATAAAACAACCATGACCATACTCCAAATAACACCACCTCTCCTAAAAGTGGAAACTTGACAATTAATGCATGCAAGCTTGGCCGAACAGTTATAACTGTAATCACACAGCTTAGATCCTAAATGTTTGCCCATGCTATTTACAATCAACATATTTTTGGTTTATATAATGATGAGAAGACATCTTTCTGTGCATTTTGGTAAGATTTTTCTTTCCAGAAAAAAGAGGAAAAGAAAAAGGTAATAAGAGAAAAAGAAAAAAGGTAATAAGATTTTGTGCATACCCAAAAAACCGGCTATATCTTCCTGTGTGTATAAATTAAATATTATTTTGGTTGATCTAAGTTAACTCTGGAAGTTGTCGGCATTATGCATAATAAGATATACCTAAATGATGTCGTCGGAATTTCTGTAGTAATCTTCACGCTTCTCTTCCCTTCTCAACGGTTTGGTATAGGAAAAGTTGGCAGCACGTTTACCCAAATCTATCTTCTATGATTTACCCATAGTCATAGTATACTGGTATTGGTCCCAGCTGGAGTAAGATTTTATCTTCTGCATTCATGCTACAACGGGAGTAACTGCTGCTCCTAGATGAACTTGGTTATCATTTGTACATCTAAAGTGTGTTGTGTTGAAAAACATATCCTGTTAGATGTATTAATGCTAACCCAATTCAAGCTAGGAAAAGTTATATTCCAGTTTATACTTATCTTCGGTTAACTTTAGCTTCACATGAAGGTAAATAATCATGTTTTTTTTTCCTATGTGTCAGTCATTAATGTCGGTGCCCAATACCTGATGGGAGTGGTTGTACCCATGTCGATACCAATACCGATACAGCTTCATCCCATTTGTCTTAACTTTTTGTGTTTATAACATAGATCAATCCAGCTACGTATGGCCTGAACAGTTTATGGCAGATTATTTTTTTAAAATATTATTCATAAAAGGTAGAAAATGATGAATGAATAAATTCGTGGACTGTGAAACATACACTTGATTGAGAATATAATTAAGGGAGACGAGAACCACTGCTGGTAATGTTTGTGCTTTCGATTGAGCATGAGATAATTATCCCTTGAAATGTTTCTTGCATCTGAATTGGAACTTCTAATTTTAACAGTTGATGGTGTTGAATATTCTATAGCATGCAACTATTGTGTAAATTGAGTGTTCTGTATGATAAATTTCTTGATATAAAGTTCTAGTTGAATGGGGGGTTTCTACAAGAGACTGGAATATCTAATGGTGTGAAAGACGAGAAAGCACGGTGTATTTGGTGCTCAATTTTTATAATTCATGTACATCATCTAATGTAAGAGCAGGATCAAAATTTACTTCTGTCGATACAATGATCGGGGTCAATGCCTGAAGATGCAAGAGTAAATGGTTGGTTCTAATTTGTAGGGTGCGATGGTGGAGAAGACAAACAAGATAAGTCAAATAGTATTATTTTTTTTGCTCAAATGCAGGGGTGTACGTATATGGCAGTTCAATGTGCTGATGTAAGACATCTGCGTCTGTATGAACAATAATAGTTGATCGCTTCCCCCGTATCAACAATGATCGTTGATCCCTAACATCTGTTTTAGTTTACTTGCTTTGCATAGTCCTTTACTTTCCTAGTTTAGGTAGAATTCGTTTTCTTTTCTTTTTAGTCGGTCATGCTAGCCTATATAAATGCTAAGCCTTCTTGTTTAGAGACATCTCTTATTATTAATTTTAATCAATTATCAATTTATAGAATCTTGATCCTTGAATCATATTTCATTAAGTTTCTGGCGAAACTTAAACTCTCTTCGCATCCCCAGCAGCTAATTTTCTTCCATCTTTATCAACCAATATCTGTGCTACACCAGTTGGTATCAGAGACAGATTTTTTAGATTTTTATCTAAAGACAGATCCTTAAACCGCTTCCGCAAACTCAAACCCTATTAAATTAAAAAAAAAAAAAAAAAAAAAAAAAACCTAGTTTTCTTGTGTTATCGTTTTTGATCATGGAAGAAGTAACAATGGAAGATCTTCTGCAGCTTAAACTAAAAATATCAACAAGTATTAGAGAATATGATTACAATATGACAAAGTTCTTTTGTGCCAAAGGAGATACAAAGAAAATATACCAATAAGCTTGAAGAACTGATTGTTAAAGAGGGGACAATTGAAAACTTCAAGATTGTTTAGCCTGCTTCTTTATCAACTCAAGAAGATTCATCGTCTTCTAATGGTACTTTCGTTGTTTTGACTACATCTCTTTGTGAGGGCAAAAGATGAGCTCGTTACGTGGCGCAAGATTAAGAGCCGAAGTATCCTACTATAATACAACCTAATACACTATGTACACCCAACCACTTAGTCTTATCCTATCTAGTCAGCCCTATGGGCATATATGTAATTCAATGTAACCACCTACCCTATTAGAGAGAAAGAGAAATAGGTTAGGAAAGGTAGTCTCTCTAGCTAAGTCTAGCCCTCTCTCTCTGATGGCCTCCACAGGTCTTCTTCTTCTTCCTTAGAGCTACATGAGAGCCTCCTCCAATGGAGATCTTGTAATACTAATAATCATAGTGAAATCTCGTGGATGTAGGTCACCATTGACCGAACCACGTAAAAAATCTGTCTCCCTTTACTTTCCTGTTCTTTATCTTATTTTTATGTATGTTTTGATGGTTAAGATCATCTTGGGTGTAGTAGCAGAAAAGATGCAACTACATTTTGGCGCTAGAAACAGGGACTAGTGCGATGGCTAGTCCCTGTGAAGATCAGTAGTTCACTACCAGCAAGTTCTGTAACAGATCCAGTGAAGATCTAACTTAAATAAGAGTTTCAGGGGTATTCTTGTCAAAGATATAAGAACTTCAGACAACAAAGTGTCTCGTCCAAATAGAGACTAATAAAGAGAAAACAGAGAAATGAAAGACATCTCTACAGTGGAGATGACGAAGAAAAGCTTCATCAAGCACTGAAATCAGCAGATTTGCCATCAACAATCGATTGGGAATAGAAAATTCTTCTTTCTCTCTCTTATATTGTTCTTATTATGTCAGATCTACAAGTTTTGAGAAAAATCTTTCATGGAAATTTAAATTTGATTTTCACAAAAATCAGAAATTTCTTTGAAAATCTTCTTTGAAAACAAGTTTTATCTATCGATCTATGATTTGCAAACCTTGTTTTACAAACCCATTTAGGGATTTTCTCTGAAAAACAGAAAAATGGTTGTTTTAGCCTAATTTGGGTTTTCTCCTGTGAATAGAATTGAATGAACAGTTGATGATGCATCTCGTGCTTCATACGATAAGAGTTAATTTGGGTTTTCATTGACTAATCACCCACAAGATTTGTTTTCTGAAGCTATACGGCTAACGATGATAGAAGAAACTATATCAGAAAAGTCAAATATGAGCAAAAAACCACTCAGCGAAGAGAGCTTCAGCTGCGTCGTGCTGACCAATTGAAGTCAGTCACTAATTCTCATAGCCCTGACTCACAGGAGCTACATCGGAGAAGCCACTAAACTGTGATTCACGATCGCAGATAATCATCAACATCATAGCCTGCTTTAGGGCTTTTTCTCCACTATCTCCTCGTGCTGATTCACATAACAATTACCAAACGAGTTTATTCACATCGTGATTGCTCACTTAGTCGACTTGTTGTTGTAGAAAAATGATGATGGACGAAGTCACATCGGAGCAGTTCTGATTACAGACAACCATTAGTATCATCTTAGGTGAACAACTCGTGAAGAATTACAGAGTCAATCGGACTCAATCCGTATCGGAGCAATAATCTCGGCCAGACAATGACAAAGCTAACCCACATCATACCAGGAGCGATGTAAGGCCGTAAACCAATCAGTACGATGAAGTCAAACTAGAGCTCGTACTACAAGCGATATCGGAAATAGAATCCATATCGGACAACTCAAATGGAGCAACCATCTCGTACTGGCAGTACTGCTCAACTCAGGGCATCAACTTCACACGATTAGATCGAAAATCTACCGCCTATCAATTCGTGAAGAAGCAATCAGCAATACGATATTCAACAACCACTCGGACTCGTCAGTTCATCTCTGAGCTCCAATCTCGGACGACAATCAAAGCTCAACCGATCTAATCGGACCAGAAGCGATATCGGAACAGAAATCAGCCAGCACGATAAGAGCCAACCAGAGCTCAAAGGAGCATGAACTCGGATCGTGACAGTGACATCGTACCAGAAGCATCATCTCGGACTTGTCACCCGATCAACAACTCGGATAACACTCTATCCCACATCTATTTTCTGATTTACTTTTCTAATTGCATACATGAGATGCTAGATTAGTTATAGCTAAAAGCTTCATACTCAAATGCTTAAATAAATGATTGCTGTTTTGAATTCAGAGAAATTTAATACATTTCATGAACTGCTTAAATAAATGATTGATGTTTTGAATTCTGAGAAATTTAATACATTTCATGAATAGCGGGTGCACTGTAATATGTTCAACAGAGGGACTCAGCTATTGCGCCTATTTTAGATGGTTCAACCATGCTCGCCAGGCTTATCTTTGAGCAGCCATCTCGGACAGATCCTTACGATTAGGATCAGACAATCAATTCTCGTCGGCTCGTGCAGAGACAATCCGCACGACGAAGCTCAACTTATATCATACCAGAGGCGATATCGAACAGATAATCAACACGATTAAAGTCAGACAACCAGAGCATGAACTTGGACTTACCAAGTCATCGGACAAGGGGAATCTGCTCGGACTTGTCACCGATATACTCGGACTCATGTGTTCATCTCGGAACAGCAACTCGGATAACATACTATCCTACTTCTATTTACTGATTACTTTTGATTAGTACATACATAGCATGCCATACTAAATAGTATTTTGATTAACAATAACTACATGTTTTGCACTTAAATAATCGATTGATACTTTGAACCAAAGAATTTTGATACATTTCATGATCAACAGATGCATGCTAATATGCGCAATAGAAGGTCTCTTCTATGTCCTCTGTTCTAGATGGTCATTTCAAGACCAACAATCATATGCTGTCAAGAGCATTCCATCTTGCATCATCCACGATGGTGCATCCATACTCGCAAAGCTGCCACGATAGGAGAATCACCTCGAGAGCATCCAACTATACAGGGACATTCTTATCTCCCTATCTTCTAAATTTATTATGTTGCAGCCGAATGCAATCCATAAAGTTTGAATAGTATATCCAACTTACTATGAAATAAATATGCTTAGTTAAAAGATCACAAGTTACAATGGATATTACTCTCTTTTAATTATGACATAATAACTTGTCTTTAACTCTTTTGAATGGTTATTAACCTTTAATTGAAATACATAGGGCCGGAGTAATTCGCCAATACAGAGAAGCAACTGACATGATTCAGTTATATGCTATCTAGCTCCAAAGAAGGCTAAGTATCACTAGTCTCAAAGACTTAAAATCAATACATTTTATTGCATGTCATCTAACATGCCATTCATAGTAAATTATCATTATATAATATGCTTAGAATGCTTACATGCTATATGCATTCATCTCGGATCAGCCGCAACAGTGCACCCGAGTTCGCCGAGCTCACAATTTAGCTTGCAAACAACGTCCACAACAGGGGACATTTTCATCTCTTTATCCTTGACATTTATCATTTTATAAATGAACTCAAAAATGCCTAATCACTGATAGGATTTGAAGCATTTTCATTTGTAAATATACCTTATTTACTGATACTAACCAGCAATTGGAATTTCCAGGGGTTTAAGAGGCAAACAGTAACCTCATGATAAAAGCTACAAAGCTCAAGGAAGATATAATCTCCTTCCATTCCTGCCAGTCTAAGGGCGAATAGAGCAGTTTCTAACTCATCTATTTACATTCAATAATGAATATCAATATGCTTAACCAAGGAATAATTTTGCTTAAGAGCAAGCTAAGAATAGCTAATCTCAAAAACTTAAGCCGATATACTTATCTCCTAGCTGGTACTTCCAGAGACTTAAGCCGATATATGTATCGCACTGGTACTTCCAAAGTCTTGAGACGATATACTATCACACTGGTACATCCAGAATCGAGTGCCACGATCTAGCGCACCTGCTCCACAACGAGCATCACAATAAATGACAATGCGACACCTTATCGCATGAAAATGAACAGAAACTATTTACATAAAGTATGCTTTAAAATTATTCAATGCTTTAACGTTAAATTTGATGGATTAACATTTGATGTTTTGCAGCAAATCTCTATATGGTGGACGAATTCAGTTAATTCGGATTAATTATCCTCATAAAGTATAGTTGGATTAGACGTAATCCGCATAAAGGCATGCTTATCATGCATTAGGGACTAGCATTATGCTAGATAAGGTTAGAGTCGGATTAGTTGAAATCCGCATAAAGGCGTGCTTATCATGCACTAAGGTTAGAGTCGGATTAGTCGTAATCCGCAAATAAAGCTATTATTGTATCTGTGTTTGCTTGAAGGGACATTTGATGTATGTATGGTACATCCTCTTATTATATACATGTGTTTTCCTGCAGGGTCACTCGATGTATCCTACATACATCCTCCTCTTGTTCTATATACGTATGTTTTCTTGCAGGGATATTGAATGAATGTGTTGTATTTATATATATCCTCCTCTTGTCATTGTTTGCAGGGATACTTAGTGTTCTTAATATGATATTTTTCCATCATAGATGGTAATCGGGGCATGATCCCCATCCGAGAAAACATCTTCTTGAAGCCATTACGAATGGTATCGGGGTAAACCAAACCCTTGCGCGAGAACATATCTTCTCAATGTCACCACGATGGTAATCGGGCTATGGGCCCCATACGAGAAAACATCTTCTCGAAACCATTACGAATGGTATCGGGGTAAACCAAACCCTCGTGCGAGAACATATCTTCTCAATGCCACCACGATGGTAATCGGGCTATGAGCCCCATACGATAAAACCTCTTATCGATGCCATATAATTTATTTTCATATGTTTGTGTTTATCTGTTGAATGTATATATATATATATTATATGTTATTTGTTTGTAGGATCACTTACTTAGTGTTGTTCCATTATGAATGAAATCAGTGTACAATCCATATGCGAAGAAAATATCCTCATGACCATCACAGATGGTAATCGGGATACTAGTCCTATGCGAGGAAAAATCCCCTTAGGACCATCACGAATGGTAATAGGGGCATGACCCATACGCGAGGAAACATCTCCTCAAGACCATCACGAATGGTAAGGTGCTAGCAACACCATTCCATCCTAAACAGGATGATGCGAGCAATGCTCAAGCTGCCTTATACGGAATATAACCTAGGGAAATGCCATCTTACCATAGAAGTTGGATGATGCGGGGACTCCCTAAGCTACCCGAGACGGAAACACTGACCTAGGGTAATGCCATCTTGATCGCGAATCAGATGATGTCCTGTACTTCAGGAGGTACCCTGTGGTTGACTCACTTTAGGATGAAGTGTGAATAAACTATCAGAGGTATCACCCTCATCATAGTATGCGCCACGAGACGACTATGGGGCAGGTTCCTTCCGACAGAGAAGCACTGTATATAATCTACGAATATATGTCCGATAGGGGCACATACTCGGCATCAAAAGGATCCTTGAAATCCTCGGCTTGTATTGTAAGAGGTTATCTGGCCAAATGGGAAGCTGATCACTTCTCGGACTTATAGCCCATAACTTGTCCAAGGACAAAAGGGATATCACTATGGTGTGACCCTCGTATAAAATCGCACACAAGTGCAACAGTAAAACTGTAGCAAGGTTCAATTATAATAATTTCATTATGATTTTGAATTTAAATATTCTTCATTACTAATCTATCTTAATTTGATTTATGCGGGTACAAGCTACAAGCAGTAGCATCATAAATGATAGATTCAAAAAATGGAGTTAGGGCAAAACCTTGACTTTGGCTTTCAAAAGCTTAAGCTTTCAAAAACCAAAGGGGGCAGTGTATACCCTCAGTACCTTCAAGAAAGGTTTAGATCCTCGGATCACAGATTGAGGAAATCTGTAAGTCCTCGGGGCAGGACTTCAGATTACGATCCGAAGACATTTTGAGTCCCCACAGACACAAGCCTCCGACTGAAGCACGAAGTAAGACCTCGGACTACTGTCTGAAGGCTTTTAATTAAATCTTACATCTGCACGACTTAAGGCAATCAGTAAGTCCTCGGGGCAAGACTTCAGATTACGATCCGAATACATTTTGAGTCCCACAGATATGAGCATCCGATATATCTCGGAGCACAAAATAAGACCTCAGACTACCATCCGAAGGCATCTAATCAATTGTGTAACTGCACGATCTGAGGCATTCAGTAAGTCCTCGGGGAAAGACCTCGGACTGTAATCCGAAGTCATTTGGGAGACCCCACAACGATGAATTACACACATAAGCGTTTCTACACTCAGTGAAAATCTATAAGTTTCAAAAATCATCCTCTCAAATGCTACAGGAGCATATTTATTGAACTATTATATGAAAGAATCCTCATCGCTAGGAGCAAGGATCAAGCCAGCTATAGACGCAAAGGAAATCAGCCAACTGTCAAGGAAGCTAAGTATCATCTATATTAAGGATCTGTCTTACTATGCAGTCCATTAGTTTTTCTCACAAAATGCTTAGTAGCTTAATGTATAACATAAATAGTTTACATATGCCTGAATTCCTTAATACAAATTATTCATGTCATAAGCATGTTTAGTAGTACCCAGTATCTTATTTCATCTTTGAAAATTCAAGACTCTAAACTGTTCTTATATCCTTACAATTAAAGTGCTTAGCTACTATAATATTATGCTTGCGAAGCAAAATCATAGACTTATATTGCTGCAATATAGCAATTACCACTCTCCCTTGAGCAGCAGGTACCCATGATGGTCTCGAGAAGCACAACCACGATAAGTCTTCAGGAACTGATACCAACCAAGCCAGACAGAGCTAGAGCACAGAACGCCAAGGAGCAAGCACAAAGACCACAAACACAAGGAATGCCTCAGAACTCCACACAAGAACATGGGCAAGTATTAATACTTTAAAAGATGGCTATATTCTTCTGCGAAGTTCCTTCAGCACAACAAAGAGCCACGGAGCTCGGTACTACACACCACCAACTGAAGTCACGAACTAACTCCAGGAAAGAATCAATGACCAAGAATTCAGAGCGACCTCGCACTGTTACTTAGAGTTGCAACTCGCGCATCTACATCGTGTAGCACAGATCATGGATCGTGAATCCCAAGCATCGAAGCAACCCAACTCGGACCACCCCAACCAAACACTCTACAGAAGTGAAGTCTGACTACAAGCCAGATCAGAACCAAGCATGTTCATAAATCTCGCTCAGCCACTCCTCTCGTCTTGAAAGTCACACCAATATTGATTTCCTTAAGGATTATTGTTCCCACAACCCTCAACCAAATGAGCAAAATGTGAGGCAAAAAGATGACCCTGTTACGTGGCGCAAGATTAAGAGACGAAGTATCCTACTATAATACAACCTACTACACTATGTACACCCAACCACTTAGTCTTATCCTATCTAGTCAGCCCTATGGGCATATATGTAATTCAATGTAACCACCTACCCTATAAGAGAGAAAGAGAAATAGGTTAGGAAAGGTAGTCTCTCTAGCTAAGGCTAGCCCTCTCTCTCTGATGGCCTCCATAGGTCTTCTTCTTCTTCCTTAGAGCTCCATGAGAGCCTCCTCCAATGGAGATCTTGTAATAATAATAATCATAGTGAAATCCCGTGGATGTAGGTCACCATTGACCGAACCACGTAAAAGATCTGTCTCCCTTTACTTTCCTGTTCTTTATCTTCTTTTTATGTATGTTTTGATGGTTAAGATCTTCTTGGGTGTAGTAGCCTAAAAGATGCAACTACACTCTTCTTGAAGAAGAAGAAGAAAATCAGGTAGACAAAGCTTCGCTTGATTCTCAAGAGAATATGAATAAACCAACTACGAGGGAAGACCTTAAATCTTTTCTTCCTACTTATTATACTATTCCAGCTACATCTGGTAAGGAAGAAACGAAGTTTATTTCTCAAGAGAAAGAACAGATCCACCTTAACAAGGTTTCGCATGATTCACGGGAGTTTATTGATTTATCGTCACCTCAAGAGAATTATTCTTCAACTGTAAACAATACTGATTTGATTCCCACGACATCAATTGGTGAGGAAGATATACATAATTCTCAAACAGACGAAGTAAATCATATTCTTAAAGAAGAAACTCAGATCAGTGTGGTCTTGTATGAATCGCATGATTTATCAGAGAATGGTAAGTCATCATATCTTAGCTTCATAACTTTTGATAATGATATGCCTGTTCATTCTTTTGTTGATAATAATCAGGTTATTGATCAACTGGATTCACGAATAGTATTGCATAAGGCTCAACTCGTTGGGATAACCAATGAGAATTCGTTTGTGTCTCCTTATAATTTTATGGATGTGTTAGTATGTCCATCGCAAGAGGATATTACTATAGAAAATTATACCGGTAGACAATTTTTAGCCAAAAAGATACTTTGGGATTTTGAGAACGTCAAGTTTACAGCATATCCAAGTGCTTATATTCACATTGAAGAAACGTTTGTGCGATGGTATACACCAAAAGGTATTGGGTGGAGAAATACATATCTTTCGCCTGTATTTGAAGTCCTAGGATTCATAAGTTCGTTGTTCCCTATTAGTTTGCCTAAAATTCTTCCTATTGGGTTTTCTATTGAGTTAACTCCAGTGAATTCTTTCGTGGTATATCCGACGAGTACAATTAATTATAAACCGTTGTGTTATCTGTTTGTTTATGAGATGAAGCGTCGATCTCAGGTATACATAAGTACATAGAATTACTATGGAAGAATTCGTGATAGGATTTTCCTAAACACAAAGAGAGTAACGTTGGCAAAAGATTATGAAGACGTTAATGTTTTAATGAACGTTCTCGTTCTATTACCGACTACAAGAGGTACGAGAAGCGTAGCTGTACATCTAATTTCTAAAGTTTCATATAACTGTCATTCATCTTTGTTCGAGCTTGGATTATTGACAAGAACTGATGGATACAGTCCTGACACCAAGTTGGTTTTGGTGAACTGTAACTGCGAGAGAATTATGTTGCATAAGATTTTAGTGGATCTGCATGTGAGATGTTCGCATCTGTGCTCTGAACCACTATATTTTCTAATGATATTAAAATCTATTCTCAATCACGGAATAGATGTTGCTGAGTTTCCTGGATTCGCCGGATTGATGGATAAACTTCTGGAGTTTGTGTTTGAGCAGTCGCTTGTTTAGACTAAATTATTGGTTATCGACATTAAGAAATTTTATTCAGAATCAACAGAAACGTGGTTTTATGTGAAGATATAAATTTTTGAAGGAGCTGGCATGAATGTATTAACTCTTGAGGTTCATGACACTAACCACTTTTCACTACAAGAAAACATGGATTAAGCGACCAAATTCTTAGAAAACTCCCAAAATTTTGGTCGCTCTAATGGTTAAGCAACCAAGTTTGCAATCACCATATAGCTTGCTTGCTTAAAATTTATTTCCACTATTTCGTAGCGACCAAAAAAGGTGTTAGGTTTGTACATCACTTTTTCAAGTTATCCACAGCAACTACAAAAGTGCTTGAGTCGCTATTTACTTTGAGGCACATCGGTCAACCAATTCAAAACATTTGGTTGGTACAATCATATCTCAGCAACACCATCCTTTCAAAGGAAAGTCAGATTTTAAAATTTGTGATTTGTTTACTAAGCTTTTTGTTTTAGCGATTCTAAATTTAGTTATGTAATAAAAAGAATCAGTATGTTGGGGAAGAAGATTTATTTCAACAATACAAGGATATCATCCCATTGAAAATTTAGCATTCATTTTTTAAACCATCATCAAAAGGTACAAAATTAGTTATGTAATAAAAAGAATTAGTTTGTTGGTGAGTAAATTTTCCAAAATACAAGGATCATCCCATTGAAATGTTGTTAGCTGTTCAGTAAATGATCTTTCTATTGGACCTAAACACAAGTGGTGGGAATTTTGCCACGAGAAGGAAACTTTAATTCAAAGCAAGTTGAACTTTGCCGCCTAAAAAGTTTTTCCAATTCAAAACGAACTTGTGGTCGTTGGATAAAGTTGCAATCCATATGAGTTTTCCTTTTGAGTTAATAGCCGTCAATTATACATTTTGGTCTCTTACGATTCGTATGAGTATTGCTTGTTAATTAATAGCCTTCGATTATACATTTTAGACTCCTACTGGTCGGATTAATGTCACAGTTATCATCAGCAAAACCATCGCTTGGATTGAATAGTAAAAATGCGAATGAATCCGTTGAATGGAAATGTATTAGAAAACGAAAAGGGCCGGGAAATATTGTTATTAACATTCAATCCGACGAAAATCAAAATAGATTAAAAAAAACTTTGGTCCAAGAAATAAATTTTAATTCATCCATGATTCTGTAATGATTTTATTTGAAAATTTGATTAGCCGATTAGAGTATTTATCAATTTCACGCGGTAAAATTAAATCACATATCCAAAAATAAATTAATATAAATATGAAATTATCACCAATTATCTATGGAGTTACGAAGAAAGCACAAATCTACTGAGAAACGTGATCAATCAACACTCATCGGTATAAACAATTATCCACAATTTAGATCTTCGGCCAGTGCGCAGTGCCAGTAAATTATGTAATGCATGCATAAATGAATGCAACAGGATTGGTTTGTTAAATTTCTTGTTCCTTTCGCAGATAATCGAGGAACTTTGTTTTCCTGTGCCCAGAATCAGCAACAAAGGTCTCTTAAACGAAACCCCACCAAGTCTGCAGATGTAGTCATTTTCACCATGACTGATTTTGGGGAAGTCTACAGTGGGATTTGGAGTTCTGCTAGGAATGAAGGCAAGGGAGAGCTTTGGGTAATTTCAAAACTACCAGATACAGGGAACATCGAGTGTATGGAGATGCTGCACTAGAAGTAAATAATGGCCGGTGAACTTAGATGTGTGCTCAGGGTATAATTTAAGAAGAAGGGCGAATGAAGTGATGTGAAATGACATGGTTTAGTGTAGCTGCAATTCAGATGGTGTTGGCATAATCACTTAAGATGTGAGATTGCTTCAAATGAAGTACGGGAGTTAAGCCGAGAAACAGCTGCGGTTGCATGAAATAAAAAAGAAAATGGGTCCAATGTAATGAGCATTTTTCAAATGGAATTCTCTTTTAATCAGATCAAAGAAGTATAAGTAAAATTGCTTGCTTGATTTTAACGATATCAGTCTTCTTTTGTTTATTAAAAAAAAGATACAAATTTCTTTTACAAAACTAAGCTTCTTTTACAGTTTCACGACAGTATGAAAGAAAACAAAACAATAAAATTAATCCCAGTCCATCTCGTTGTCAGACTCTTAAAATTCGAGCAAATCATCATCATCACTAGTAGTATAAACACTTTCAATATCAGCATCATCTTGATCGACAGCTTTCCCTGGAGCTTGTTCTAGTGCAACATAAGTAACGGTTTCTTCCGGAACATCACACCTACCCCAACAAAAATTGTCATCATCATCCTGCTGCGGTTCATGTTGTACATCTTCTATAGAATAAGCCAAGTACAAATCCTGTGATGCTTCACTAGGACTCAAATCTGTATTTATATCACGCACCGGCATATCATAATAGTTCCGAGGTTTTAGTTTTATCACCGTCTGCCATTAGGACTCCTCTCCTTTATTCACATACATAACTTGTGATACTTGAGATGGTAACACATAAGGTTCATCTTGCCAACAACTTACGGTTCTATTAACAGCAGTAATAACTCCATGTCTATCTTTCCGGCATCCCCTATCATTATCTACATCCCGCCAATCACATTTGAAAAGAACAACACAGAATCCATCCACATACCTCAACTCTATGATATCAGTTAGCACTCCAAAATAATCCTTCTCGATGGTTACACATACTCCAGCGTTTTGTGTCGTTCTTCCCTGCTCCCAACGTTTTGTCTGAAAACGGTAACCGTTGACCGTGTAAATGTTGAAAGACAGAGCTTCTCGGCAAGGACCTCCGGCCAACGATAATAGTTCTTCACTCACTTGACTGGTCTCTTTGTGTAGTTGGTAAATCTGTTTGTTATAGAAAAAATCCCACCGAAGTCAAAAATCATAAGAAGCCTGTGTGGCGAACAAAACATGCATTTTAGTAATGAATTGAGACTCACTTTATGTTCAAACCATTTAGGAAATTCTTGGGTGTGTTTTCTATGTGCGTGGCTAGTTCCTTCAAGCATAGCTTTGTGTTCACTGTATATTGCCATAAGAAAATTATTCAAATTACATGTGCACGAAAACAATCTCACACTATAGCATTATTCACTGTACATAAGGAAAAAGAGCAAGTAGAGAACACGTACTCCTCATATTGGTGCACTTCATCACAATTCTTGAGAACTGCCAATTTCATTTGTTGGAACTCTTCCTCTGAAAACGATGCCAAACGTTTCTTACCTTGAAATTCACCAGATTGTCTGAAAACAGAGAACTTATTAACTGCTGATTGAAATCGAGTGTTATCCTCGTTTCTACCAAGTTGATTAAACTGGGTAACTACACTATTCATATGGCGCTCAATTAATACGAGAGATTCTTCTATTATTTTCCCTTTCGCCATCGAGCCTTCGGGATGAGCTTTATTCCGCACATAACACTTTAACTTTCGCAAGTACCTGATGCATAGGATAGAAAAACTATTGTGTACTCGATAAAAAAAGTTCAACTAACTTGATAGTAACCAAAATGAACAAGTGAAATTCGATCAATCTTTGATATCAGGGTAACTATGACATATATAAAGCCTTATTTGGAAATTCATCCACAACTAAAATCTGTGATATCAGTTAGACAAATCGCATATGCTCTTGACTAAAGTAACAACCATTCACAAACTATTTACATGTTCGATAGTATATTCCAAATAGCATATATTATTAAATTCCAAAGTACCTTAAGTGTGTATATATATATACTAACCGTAATATAAAATCATTACAAATACCATCAGATAACAGAAAAAGGTAAAATTTCCAAGGAAAATGGCATTGATATATTCATACCTCTCTATTGGATACATCCAACGATACTGCACCGAACCACCAACCTTTGCTTGTTCTACTAGATGAATGGGCAAGTGCATCATCACACAAAAAAAAGATGGGGGGAATATCCTTTCTAACTTGCACAATGTGATTGCAATATTATCTTGCAGTCTGTCTAAGTCAGCCATATTAAGGACAGTAGCACACAGAACTTTGAAAAACATACATAACTCAGTCACTGCTTCACACACATCATCTAGCAAATATCCACGAATGGCTATTGGTAACAAATATTCCAATAGAACATGGCAATCGTGACTCTTTAGACCAATAAGCCTCCGCTCTTTAAGGTTCACACATCGATAAATGTTTGATGCATACCCGTCAGGAACCTTAATTTCCTTCAAAAGTCTACAAATGAATCCTTCTCCTTGTTCGACATCACATATGAAGCGTTTGGCACCCTATACTGATCCCCTGTTCTCGTCGCCCATAAGTCCTTCCATATACCCATCCCCTATAGGTCCAATCGAGCTTTTATATTGTCTTTTTTCTTCCCATTGACCTTCAATATAGTCCCCATCACAATATCACAAACATTCTTCTCGATATGCATCACATCTAGACTATGGAACAATAAAATCGTGCTCACATAGGGTAATTCCAGCTGGAAAATTCTAATTTTCTTCCAATTATGATCAAAGGGTATCTTTTATACTAGACTTTGTTGATTGGCATTCTTACCAAACTCAACTTGCTCTAGCTGATCCAACTGCTCAAGTATTTCGGCCCCATTTAATAGATTTGGTGGTGGTCTTTTCTCCTTTTTTCTATTGAAGGTTTCCTTGTGATCGCGCCATTTATGATCCATTGGCAAGAAGCGGTGGTGGAACATGTAACACCACTTATCTACAAATAACATTTGAACAAAATGATAAGAGTTGGGCATAAAAGGAAAGTAATCCAAAATAAGTAGTAGTTCAGCTGTTACCTCCATTGCTTAATCGAAGTGAACATGGGTCATTTTTGCAGCACGGACATGCATATTTTCCCTTGGTACTCCATCCAGAAAGCATGGCTAGGGCAGGGAAATCGCTAATAGTACCTAATAGTGCTGCACGATATAGAAAGAACTCTTTCTTTGAAGCATCAAAAATTCGAATACCGCGCTCCCATAAATCCTTCAATTCCTCTATTAATAATTGCAGATACACATCAATATCATTTCCTGGTGATTTGGGTCCTGAAATTATCATAGACAAAATAAAATTGGAATCTTTCGTACACATCCATGGTGGTAAGTTGTTGTTGATTAGAACAACTGGCCATGTGCTATGAGGATTCGTCATATTTCCAAAAGGATTCATCCCGTTGGTAGCTAATGTAAGTCTCAGATTACGAGGCTCGTCCGCAAATGTGCGGTGCATCTGATCAAAGCTCTTCCAGTTCTGAGAATCTGCCGGGTGCCTCAAAAGTCCATCATCAATACGTTCTTTATGCCATATCATGTGAGGAGCGGTCTTCGGACACATAAACCACCTCTGAATTCTTGCCTTTAAAGAAAAATTTCGTACTATCTTTTCAGCAACTTTCATCTTAGGTTTTCTTTTTGCACTAATATTTGATTCGTTGCCTCCCAATGACCCATCATTTTTCCATCTGCAAGCATGACATACCGGGCACTTATCCAAGAGTGAATAGTCTTTCCGAAACAATATGCAATCATTTGGGCAAGCATCGATCTTTTGGTAGGTAAGACCCAAGTCCCTTATGGATTTTAGAGCCTCATAACAGTTCTTCGGTATTAGGGAAGTTGGAAATGCCTTGTTCAGAAGACTCAACAGCTCGTCGAACCATTTGTTAGCCAATCCACCACGGGTCTTAATACGAAGTAAGTGCACATTAAAGGATAACCTTGAATAATTCTTACAATCAGGATAAAGGGGTTGCTCGGACTCCTCCAACAACCGGTAAAAATTAGCAATATCAGAGTCCGAAGCTGCTCCAGTAGCTCCTAGCAACTTATCCCAATCGTCTTTTTCCGGCAAGTCATCTTCAATTGTTCTAGCAGTACCCAAAGGTTCCCTTCCCTCTGCCTCCCAATGGTATATCCACTTAGTATATCCTTTCGTGAACCCATGACGCAATATATGTAGATGCACTTCATCTCGAGAACAGTAGCAATTGTTATTGCAATAAACACAAGGACAATGAATTGATTCCTTCCCAGGTTGTATACGCTCAAACGCAAAGTCTAGGAAGCTTATGACTCCCTCGCGGAACGACTCCTCACTCCTATGCATTTTAATCCAACTCTTATCCATCGATGCTATGATATCTTTATCAAACACGCACAATTAAATTGAAATGCCAAAATTGATAATCAAATATCTATGAGCTAATGTAAATGATGTTATAATGTCTGTATTAAACAAACATAATTAAATTGAAATGCAAAAATTGAGGTAAATTACAAAAACTACATAGATAATGTTAAACTACGAAAAAAAACACAATTAACAATGCCCTTACGAATGTATGAAAATCTAGCTACATAAATTGTAATAGAAACAAGAAATAAAGAAGAAAGCGGTAGAATTTAACTTGGAAATAGATAAAATTGAAACCCCTAAATATCATCAACGAGAAAAAAATCTAGGATTACTTTTTACAGAAACTCTAAGCTTCAATCCATAACTTTGAAGTATCAAATGAAAAATTAGGGTAAAACCAAAGAAAATTGGGGTTCTTACCGCACAAATTTTGGTTCTACTACAGCTAAATATGAACTAATCAGGAATGGAACTACTTCTTCATTTCAATCTTGCTGCCCTAGATCTCTTCTTCGTGGAGATCGATACCTTCACTTGTATCTTCAGATCATGAAAATAAGATGATGGATCTAAAGATTAAATGTGTTTGTACCTGAAAGACAATCTAAGAGAAAATAGAAGAGGAGATCGAAGGGTTTTCTTTTTCCTCTCGAAAGATAGAAGAAACGAAGGAGTAAAAAGAAGAGGAGGAAATTCAAGGAAAGTGAGTGAAATCTTATCTCCAGAATTATATTTTGGATTTTATATTAGATATTTGGACGGGGATAAAATGCATAGTCATGTAGATTGGGCAATTTTTGGACGGTAGAGATTTAGTTTTGGGTTCTCATACGGATTACGACATGTGCAAAAGATAAACGTAGTTCAGATTAACTGAAGACGTAGAGTATCTGATTATAAGATCCTAGATTAAAAGATTACTAGAGTTGGACCCGAGTCACTCGGATGAACTGAAGATGAAATTTATCAGAGTTAAACATCCCAGGTTCAAAGATTACTAGAGTTGGAATATAGTTTCTCACTCGGATGAACTGAAGATGAAATTTGTCAGATTTGAACATCCCAGTTTCAAAAATAAAAAAATTCTGCACCTGAATTGAATGCAACTGAATTAAATACCGCACCTGAGTTTCTCTCCGGTGTTGTATGATTCTCATACTCATGAACTAAAACATTTATGATCTAAGGAATGGAAAGTTTGCAAACCGTGGCTTAATGCAAAGTTTGAGACACAATTAGATTCATTTGATTATCTTTCATGATTGACTGATAATCATATTTGATCTAGAAATGTTAGATAAATATGGTTAAGTTAAAAGTGTTCATGTGGATACCTTCGGTTAACTATATGGTTGGATTCATCGTTCTTACGAAGTTTACGACTTATAGTAGTCCACTTACTGCCAGGTTTCGATCTCGGAGCCAGGTTCATGCCTCGAAGTTGACGAAAAGGCTATGAACGATCAGAACTTGCTACATAACACAGGCTATGACCGGTTATACCACAACTCTCAAATGTCGCATAACGACATACAAACCATGAACCTTGAAGCTCTGGGAGGGTTATGACTTCAAACCTATCATTATACATCATCGAAATCGATAAAATATGAAGCTCAGAAGTAAGATTTTATCAGAACATTCTCCAAAACCTTAAACAAACCCTTTCCAGGCGACTTCGAAGAAGAAAGTGGCTCCGAGCTCGAAACCTGGCCGGGAGTGGACTACTATAATTCGGAAACTTCGTAAGAACGATGAATCCACCCATTTACAAGTAAGATTCAATCGAAAATTTCTCTGAAACCTTAAACAAACCTTTTTCATATGTTGTTTCACACGACAAGAAGGAAGAGTTGTCATATGCTGTCTCACAACCCTATGATATGCTATTAGGTATTTGTAATTTTTTCACTTGTAATGATATTTTTATAGTTTTTTCTGTTTTTGTGGTATACTTTTTCGTTTGCACACTTTTTTTCCAAATCCTGGCTCCCCTATCTACAATTCATAGAAATGAGAACCCTAAAATTAATATGAATTCAATTAAAATTCAAGAAACTGGACCGACGAATAAACCAAATTTGACGAAATATGATATTCAATCAAATTTACATTTTACACTTCCTATTTGTGCCCACACAATTGCCGAATGACGTTTTTGCACATTTAGCCGATTTGCGTGCGCATTTTTAGGAGGGACGAAGGGATATAGGGACATCCCATTTATGCTCACATAAATAAAAAGTCATCAAATGCATGTACTAAATATGAAAAACCATAAATTCACTATGTTTAACTTACAATGTTTCATAATTTGATATCCACTCAATTTATACTAAAAAATGAATTAAAATGCGGAAAAAATATCGAGCATCCTGTGGCCAGTAACCTCCTGTATGTGCTAGTTTGTATCATATAAATTTTTTCCCCACCTAAAAATTAGTATGACTTCGTCGCAATCTTTTCTGGTCGCCAATCGTAGACTTGGCACATTTTGCTGAGCCGCAAATTATCCCAACATGTGATTCACATGACAAATAACATTTTGTTTAAATCTTAATAATTTTGGTGAGCGGCAAATTTTCCAACATGTACCAAACAAAATTTGGTTCAAATTTTGGTAATTTGGCAAGCCCAAATTTCCCCCCAACTTCTCACTCACAGGCCAAAAGAAATTGGTTAAATTTTTTTTAATTTTCCTGAGCGGGAGCTCTCCAACCAACATCCACTTGGTGAAAAAATATCTTAATGAAATAAAAAAAAATCCCTGAATAAATTTGTTTCCGCCCCATGTGAAATGGGAACAAAAGTTATAAACTATATTCTCACCCTTATGAGTCGTATATAAGTTAGAAGCTAGGTTTTCTTCTTCACA
The DNA here is from genome assembly GCA_023531105.1 of Papaver atlanticum. Taxonomy (NCBI): domain Eukaryota; kingdom Viridiplantae; phylum Streptophyta; class Magnoliopsida; order Ranunculales; family Papaveraceae; genus Papaver; species Papaver atlanticum. Next base: position 300,080 of record JAJJMB010017679.1, read on the forward strand.
TTTTCAAGTTCTCTTTCTCTCTTTTTCTTAGGTTTAGTAACAGCGGCTGCAGGACAATCGAGGGTTTCTCTTCATCACACTCTAAATTCTTGGGTAAATCATTGTTCTTTACTTCGATTTTAAGTTCATTTTTTCTTTTTGAGCATGCATACCTTTGATTTTAATCTTTTAGATTCACTGTCTAGGGTTTAATTTGGGGATTCATCAACAGTATTGATTTTTATTTTTATTTTTAGTCTTTGAAGTTGTCTTTTGCTACTTTAAGCTTAGGATCTCATTTTGAGCAGGCATGTATTTTATTTTAAGATTCCACTGCCTAGGGTTCAGTTTGGGGATTAATTTTTTATTTTTTTTTTTTTTTTTTTTTTTGGTCTTTTGATGTTGGTTTAATTCTCTTTTACATTTGTTTTTGTGTTGGATGGAATCTTCCATTAACCATTGTTTTTTTTTGTTTTTCTTCTTTCTCTGTAACTTGTCCTGTAACTTAAAAAGAAAAGAAGAACTCTAAATCCTTTGATTTACCTTATGTTCCATGGATTTTTTCTTTGAAGTTAATATACCCTTGCTGTAAGTTTTGGGTGTTGGTAAATGTGAAGTTTGCTTGTTGAGTGATTTCCCTATAGTTGTTTTAGAAATGGCTAGAAATAGAGGGTTTTTATCTTTTCTATTGATGTATCTTTTTTGCTGCTTTAAGCTTTGTATAGTTCTCTTTTAGAAAAAGAAAGAACATTTAAGTTTTATGGATTTTTTTTTTTTTGTGAAGTTCATTGATACCTTTGCTGTAAGTTTTGGGTGTTTGTAAACTTATGAAGTTTAGCTTGTTGAGTGATTTCCCTGATTTTTGTTTTCAGAAATGGCTAGACATAGGGGCGGTCACGTGAAACAAGTTTCCCGTGGGGATCCCATGACCACTCCACAGTACTCTTCTTATCCCCCAACACAAGAAAGGGCGTCGGCTAATATGCGATCTGTAAACGGTAACAATATTCCTTTCCCTTTCTCGTAATTTCTCCCTTATTTTTTTCATTGTATCTTTTCATTTGTTTTTCATATATAATCGTTTTGTTTACGGGTTACTGCAGAAATTGGTGGTACATCTTTAAATGTATCAAAGTCCAGGAAGCGACCTGCTGTAGCAGTAACAACTACTCAAAGGCCGTTAAATAGAAGACAGTCAGGGATAGATACTGCATTACAAGAAGCCAGTCCTCAAAGTCCCCAAAGTTTAATTCAAGCAAAACGATCATTGCTGTTGGGTGATATAGAAAAGCGCCAATCATCTGTTCCACCACATAATGATGTTGAAGGAAACTCCAGTCAACATTTTGCTTCTAGGCAGTTATCTCATCCACAGCGTGTTGAGTTTAAAAATCGTATCAGGGACCGTTCTACTTCAACCTTTTATCCGATATCTGTGCACCGCAACAGTCCATGGGTGTCTCCTTGACGACATACTCAGTTGGCTCGTAATGAACGTGAGTCAACACCTCGTAGGAGTCCTCTACGACATACTTTGTTGGCTCGTGATGCATATGAATCAACACCTCGTAGGAGTCCTTGATTGTGTTGTTGACAACAAACTCGGTTGGCTGATAATGAAGATATATCACCAGAGTTAAGCCGTCGAGGTTTTTCACAGGAAGCTTCAAATTCTCCTTTGGAAACTGATTCTTCCCATCAACCAGCTAAAAGTAAAATCTCTTGCCTTTTATCTATTCTGTCACAGTTGATAGTTAACATGATTATCCTAAAAATTGATTTTGTTGGCTGTTGTCTGTTTCTTACACGGAGATTACTAGGGGTATTACCACCCTTCCTAAAGTTGCAATTAGAGATACTGATACGGATAAACTGAAAGTGGAGGTTTTTGAAAAGAGCTTGGTGGGTACATTCATCCTTGAATGTATTATCGCGATAGGAATGTGGGTGCGCCATAGTGACAACTTCCCTTTGAAAGTGCTTTTGTTTAGAAACATGCCTGAAGAAAAGATAGCAAGAGTATCTAAACTTGTCAGGGTAATACTTAATTCACCTTTTCTATTTTTTTCTAGTTCCCTGGAATTTTTTAATCGCTGGTCACTGTTTAACTAATTATTTTTTATTTTAGGATTACTATATCTTAGTACCTGATGATGAAAACGCTGAAGAGGCTATTAGAACACAGATGAGGCTGTCTTATGTTAGATACCGATCTGAGTTGGCAGCGCACTACAGATCATTTGATAGTCATGAGGAAGCTTTACGACATCCATCCCCTAGAATCCGCAATGTTGATGATTGGGCTATTATGTGTGACTTCTTTAACACTGATTTAAAGTTTAAGGTATATAAATTTGCTGGTCTTACCCTTTGCAATGCATTTTGATAATTTGACATTTTGGATAATAAATTTATGTTTAACCTTTAACATGCAACTGCGGTGTCCAGCTATTTGCTCGAAAATCTGATTATGGTTTTTGTATCATAAGAAACAGAAAAAATATATATTTTTGGTGAAGTCTTGAGTGTTTCCTAATTTTCATTCTTCACATTTAATTGTAGGCTGCGTCCGAGAAAGCAAGGGCTGCGCGGAAGGCACAGGTTCTGAACCATACCAATGGTACAGAGAGTTTCACCAAAAAAGCGTATGATATGGTAAGTCTTAAATTGTTTATTGATGTCTTTTCCATGTTCTTCATGTGTTAATTACTTTTAACGGTGGATAACTCACAAGTTCTATTTTATTAGGCACGCAAAAATCTCCCAATTGATCAACTATGCATGTTCATGGTAACCCATAAGGCTAGGAAGCTTGGTAAACTGTGTGAAGATTGGCAGGTACAAATCTCCTTCAATCACTAGTAATAATTTTTAATAATGCTTGAGACTTACTGTTTGTTAGAATTGGAATAATAAATTCAACTAATAACTCTAGCATATGAGTGATTTTTAAATGTGAATATGGACATGTTGTAAAATGTATAGCATTGCACAACCACAAATCCATAGGCCATCATTTAAACCAATCTGAGGAACTCTTGTGTTTGTGTGAGTCAATGTCTCTAAAGTTTCAGGCAGACTCATGTTACTTTTTGTTTGTTTTAGTAAATTTAAGGTTATTTTGTGTTTGTTTTAGTCGACAGATATGCAGCATTGTCATTTTTTACTATTGGTTTGATAGCAATGTGTAGTTCAAATTTTGTGTAGCTTTTTGGTTATGCGTTTCTTACTGTTGGCATGATAGCAATATTTTTATTCTCCCCAGGACTTTCATTAGCAGATGTTGCAACCTTTAATTTGAATCTTTTGGAGATGGTTGCAGAAAAATTTACTTTATCTTTATAGGCAATAAAACCTGCAAAGAAAAGAGAAATTGCACATATAATAGACACAAGCCTTTTCACTTGTGCAAGTTCTTTTCATCTTTGTAAAAGACTCACAGACATGCCACTTTTTTGGGTCACCAACTCTTAGCCCTTAGAATTGTCCCATGCATATCTTTTAGGTAATTTAAATTTGTATAGGAAAGATGGAGGCACGAACTTTCTGTAACATGTTTAACCTGTCGGTATGATAACAATATTTTGGAGCAACTCAGGAAGATATGATGATTGCTTGTAGTTTTCCTATGCTTAGGGTTCATTAATTTTTTGTTCTTTGATGCTTTAAATATCTGCATGCTTTTGTGTTGTCAAACTATGATTTGTTATGACATTGGCACCATTATGCCACTCATGAACCAATTCAGTTCAAGTTTATTGTTGCATTTTTACTTATCCTCCTCGAATAAAATGGCAGGCGTGCACTATTTTACTTTGCATACTTTGGGTTCTTTGATGATACATAAAACTTTATTTAGGATAGTATTTGATCCATTCATCTTTTGCTTTTTTGCTCCAGTTACTGCATTTTGAATGAACATTCTGGTTATTCTATGACTGTTGTTTTGTTTTGTCTATTCTTCATAGCAGCTACATAAGCTTGAATTAGTTGCTTGCTTTTACAACGTGTATGCAGGCAGAAATAAACCAGCTTAGTGAGCAAGTTCGTCGAGGGGAAGTCAACTACACACCTGAAGAAATATATGCAATGGTTGTTGATCCACGTCGTATTGGGGCTAAGCGTGCTCGTAAGTCAAAAGTTTCCACCCGCTTCAGTTTATATGAGAAAAATGAAGCACAGGTGGCTGCTCTCCAGGAACAGCTGGACTCTGAAAAGAAGAAAGTTGCGAAGAAAGATAAAGAAATCTCAAAGCTTCAAAGGAGGGAGCGTAATCTCAGAGAGTACTTGAATGAGGTTTTGAAGAAGCTTGGTTGTGACCCTGTGCCAGATGATATAGAAGATGAGTCTTTAGATGAACGTGAACATGAAGTTGATGATGGATTTACTTGGGATGATTTGCAGGAAGATGAGAATGACTATGCTGGGGATGATGATGATTTGCAGGTAGATGGATTTGCTGATGACAATGATGACAATCAGGAGAAAGAATTTTCTGGCGAGGATGAATAGTCTGAATGTTGATGGATGTGTTGTTTATAATTAGGAAAAATGATATAGTCTGACTGTTGAATGTGCAGGGTTTTTTGGTGAACATACAGGTCCAAAGCCTTTCATTGGCTCGTTTAATTTCTTACCTTTTTGTCTGGCCTGTACATTTATTTATTTTGCTTTTCGGGGATGGCTTGCAAACCAGTACGTTAACTTGATGGTTTTGTCTTTTTTGTAACAAGTTAATTTGCTTGGGTGGGCATATATCACGTGTAATGAAGGAGTGGTTTTTATAATCAGAAGTGTATAATTATAATTATAGAATCTTAATTAGTAATTAACTCCAGTATTAATTTTTAAATTGTAATTAATTTTCGTATTTTCTAAACCAGGAGCACAAAAATTTGGTTCCATATAAATTTTAAGAAACCCACTTCAAGCCGTATTTCATTTCCTCCTAGGGTGCTTGGTCTAGTATTAAGCAATCAGAATAAATTTGTTAGCTTTAAAACTTAAGCAATCAACTTCAGGCCAAGTTGTAACATGTATCTATCTATGAAGCGATTGGTATTTCACTTGCTCTAGTATGGTTGGTCCATCTATGAAGCGATCGGCGTTGCACTTGCTCTATTATGGTTGGTCTATCTATGAAGCGATCAGCGTTTCACTCGCTCTATTATGGTTGGTCTATCTATGAAGCGATGGTTATTTTGCTTGCTCCAGGGAGGTCGGTCTAGCTTTAAAGCGATCATTATTTTTCTTGCTCTTGGAAGGTCGGTCTAGCTATGAAGCAATTAAGAAAAAAGACGCTACATGATAGTTGGTTGATTACTAAAGCGATTGCCTAGCTGCTCTAGACTTGTAGAAATCCCACCTTTTGCAACTCAAGAGCGAGAGCCAAATTAAATAGCTTTAAGGGTTAGAGCGACTTGATATGAGCTTTTGCAACCAAAAATGCCTGGTCGCTTAATCCAGGTTTTCTTGTAGTGTTTGTAATTACGCCCTTGGGAATTTCCGTGCAAATATCACGGGACACAAGAGAAGGCAAAAACATGATATTTGGTTACCACTTCTAAACATTAAGATGAGAAGGTGTCGTCTTGCAGTAACTGTTCTTGACATGTACTCTACTGAAGGATATGATTTATGTCATACAGAAATCATGAATATTATTACCTTGTTTCTACTGAAGTTGGTGATCTTAATTACCTTTCACCACTACGAGAACACCATGTCTCGTGTTGGAAATTATAATTTTCTTCTTGGTAATAGGACATTATCTGGTGTAGAAGCCGTAGAAGCAAGTTTTAATCACTGTGTTGATCATGGGTTTGTGCATTTTCGAACTGGTAATAGCATGAAGGAATACTTTCCAATATTTATCAAGTTTTTCAAGCTCTCTTTGTCAATCCTAGTGCACGCTGCGAAAATTATACTCTTCTTCGTGACTAGAATATGGTATTTCTTCATGGAGTTGTTTTGTACATACCAAACTTGGAAGAAAAATTACATGAATGTGCGGGTGGAAACCAACAAGAATGGTCGTGGACACCTGGTGGACATGAATTCAATAATCCATACCACACTTTGGACAAGCGATAACAAAGATATTTTTAGAGTTTTTCTTGCTTGGATTGACGAATTTGATGAAATTCGACAACTCGAGACATGGAATAACAGATATTCTTATACAATTTTTGCTAGTAACAGGGACGTCTACGAGGTGGCATTCACAGGCCCAACTTCTACTGGACAAACAATACTTGGATTGCCAGCAAATATCAATGTTAAGCAAGCTACATGGGAACCTGGAGGGAAATCTCTATTTGTTATGTTCGATAATGGTGTTGTCGATGAAGAACCGCTCTGTTTATGAGGTCTCAACTCTGAAACAAATAAGTAGTAACAGTTGGCTGTGATACTTTGTTCGAGTGGAGACCCCTTTCCTCTTCTTTCTTTCATTTCTCTTCTTTCTCTCTGCAAATTCTTCTCCTTTCTTGTTGGTCATTGCTTCCAGGTTCGATTTCTTGTCGTACTCTACAGAGTCTTTGTACATACTTTTTCTTTCTCGTCGTTCCCTATTGTTAGTTTTCCAAGGACACATTACGAAGAATAAACATACAAACATACACATATACACAAATACCAAATGAAGAAAATGTTCCAAGCTAGTATGATTAAATGCTAACTTTCAGTAGACATTTGTTTTTTACCTTTTGCGAATCAGGTATTCTCTGCAATTTAACATACCGTGCCATCCTCTACCCTCCATCTTTCTCCGCGTTATCAACTTGTCTTCCAAAGACATCAAAGGTCCTAGTATGTAAGAGAATTTGGGTCAGTAATTTTGTAAATATTACGATGGGAGAGAAACAAAGAAATTATCGAAGGGAAAAGGTCACAAATTCGTTTCAGATTAGTCTGGATATTAAAACTCTAATCATCTCACGGGTATTGCCTTCCATGGTTTCTTCCAGTATGGAGTCGGTCTTTTGCACCTTCTCTTGGATAATCTCTCTCCTTGACATAGGAATTGCAGTTAGTTTCTGTTTATTGCCTCTTCCTTCTTTGGATATGCAAAAATGGCAGGTCAGGGTAATATCTATCCACGTCTTTTCCCAGGTTCCAAACATTCTCAACAATTCGTTTACACTTTGTTTACACTATATCAGCTTTTCAAACCTATATCTTTGTATCCATTCTGGTGGTTGTACCGATCCCGAACATGTTGTACCAATACTTGCCCCTGGATCCAGTAACTCTTAGTATTACTTGTTGTACCAATTTGGAATCTTCAAAACATGTCTATTTTTTCCATGCCAAACGGTTTTTCAAGCAAGTAATTTTCATTTACATCTTGGTTATTTATTGACTGAATTACTCCTAATCCATTAACTCTTAGTGTTACTTGATGTACCAATTTCCATTTACATAATGGAAATTGCAATTACCTCCTTCCTAAAGAGCTCCTAACAATTACTATTATTTTTTTCGAAAAAAATTGAATTTGTTTTTAAGAATTATCTCCTAATTAGAGTGGCAGGAAATAATTGCACGCAGTGAAAAATACAACTCGTGATATCAATGGATGCTGATGGGTATCTTTCTAAAAAAAATCGTGAATAGATGTTAAAAAAGCGGGGGTCTAACAGCTATACCCAATATTTCGCTTAGCAATCTGTATGGACAAACTCCAATATACTTTCAAGAGAATCAACTAGACAGTTAGACTCAATCAATGGAAATATATCCAAGAGTATGGACAACCCAAAGGCCGGATACAAGAACTGATTGATCTTAACGCACAACCTGTGATATTTCAATTATATAAACAAATATAATGCGGAAAAGAAATAACACAAACACCAGAAATTTTGTTAACGAGGAAACCGCAAATGCAGAAAAACCCTGGGACCTAGTCAATATTTGAACACCACACTATAGTAAGCCGCTACAGACATTAGCCTACTCCAAGTTAACTTCGGACTGGAATGTAGTTGAGCCCTAACCAATCTCACACTGATCAAGGTACAGTCGCGTTCCTTACGCCTTTTGAACCACGCCGGATTCTGCGCACTTGATTCCCTTAGCTGATCTCACCCACAACTAAGAGTTGCTACGACCCAAAGTCGAAGACTTGATAAACAAATTTGTATCACACAGAAAAGTCTATTGAATAGATAAATATGTCTCCCACATATATACCTACGAGTTTTGTTCCGTCTTTTGATAAATAAAGGTGAATAGGAACCAATTGGTAACCCGGCCTTATATTCCCGAAGAACATCCTAGTATTATCAATAACCTCACAATAATCTTAATCGATTAACGAAACAAAATATTGTGGAATCACAAACGATGAGACGAAGATGTTTGTGACTACTTTTCAATCTTGCCTATCGGAGATAAATCTCGAGCAAATCTTAAAGAAGATAGTACTCAATCACAATAGAAAACAGCAAGATCAGAACATGCAACTACAGATAAAATAGTTGGGTATGGCCTCACAATCCAAATGAAGTCTTCAAGTCGTTAACCTACAGGGTTTCGTGAAAAACCTAAGGTTAAAGGAGAATCGACTCTAGTCGTAACTAGTATCACACAAGAGGTGTGGGGATTAGGTTTCCCAGTTGCTAGAGTTCTCCTTTATATAGTCTTCAAATCAGGGTTTGATAGCTTTGAAACAAACCAATCAATATTCACCGTCAGATGAAATCTGATCTAAGAGTCTAGCTAAGTTTGCTTTAAAAGAAAGCAATATCTCTCCATCGTTAGATGGTCTTAGCTTGTTACACACAAATGAAATGTGCTTTCATTTAGATAAGGGTAACCGTACCTAAACATGTGCATGCGGTTGGTTCAACAATAGTTAACTGAGGTTAGCCATACGAGCACTTTCATATCAACCTAATTCATCTTTATCATAACTAGTTCAAATGACTCAAATGAAACTAGTTAGAGAGTTGTTCAATTGTTAATATTCTCATAGAAGTATACAAGACACAATTGAAGCAAAATCGATTTTCATTCACTTGAATCATTTTGTGAACATATCCACGTTTTGCAAAAGATTGCATTCTTTGATATATAAATATATTAGTTCATGAAGAAACCGATTTTAGAACATAACCTACTCAAGTATGCAAACGGGTACGCATAATTAAGTAGCCGGACCAAGTTTGGGTTTTGCAAGTATGCGAACGGGTACGCATACTAGTACACTTCCAAACTCCAGCAGAAATTCACGGAACCTGAACTTACGTCAGTATGCGTACGGGTACGCATACTTAGTTTCCGGATTTCCATAACCAGCCAGTACAGGTACGCAAATGTGAATACACACACTATGTTTATATCCAATCATGGTTATATGTTCTAAACCCTCATTTCAACCATTGAAACATTCTTAGAAGATGACAATAGCTGTCTCACATAAACTATTAGCTTCGAAGCAATTTTAAAGTGATCGAATGATCAATATGAAACATTCCGAGTCTACACCAAATGATTGTCTCACACAAATTATGTAAGATGTTACAAGGCGATTTTCACATGATCATCTTTTGACTTGCGTCAAGAATAAAATATGAACTTGGTTAAAGCGAAAGCTTACCAATACATATTTTGAGAAACAGATAAGCGAGATAAACTCGGCTCGAAATATCAAATGTGTTTAATTGAAGTCTATATAGCAATACAACTTTTGTATCAAATAGGAGATAGAGTAGATAGACTTTTGAGTGATAGATGAGTTCAAGTCTCCACATACTTTTTGTTGATGAAGCTCCACCAGTTCCCTTGAGTAGTTCTTCGTCTTCATTCGATGAACATCGTGGAGCCAAAAGCTCAACCACACTTACTATCCTAGTCCGAGACATAGGCATAAGTAGACTAGAAATCAAGACTTATAGTTTTGGCAACTAAACTTGACAAACAAGCTTGAGATAGCAACGCTTGCGAGTTCGACCGAGCAATGCTCTAACAGATGTGAATCCATTAACTCGGATACTTAGGAGATGCGTCGATTGGAGTTTAGATAACTTGGAATGCTTCATTATTTTGGTATTCTAAAAGAACCAACTAAATAGTGCCGGTTAGGATTTTCAAATGGATGTGTCGCTTAGGAAGTGGGAATATTGTTTTCAAAGGTGTCTCCAAGAATATTGTTTTCGAAAGGGTTTCATATGTGAATGCAGATATGAAGAGCCATGTTTTATTTTTGATAAACCCGAAGACATGGCGCTGAAATTGTAATGACATGGAAAGATTGCGCTGACATGGCTTTACCAAAATCAAGAGCGATTGTGATATTGACATGTGGCGATTTGGGTCCTTTATTATAAAGAAAGATGGTTAATTTTACAATGTAGGTATGAACATTATTTTGGCTTGAAACAAATTAGAAACCTATCTCGCAATTGAACACAATTAGAAAGAAAAATACATCAGTTATAGATCAGATTAAAGAAGTATCGTTGCGACATGGGTTGTTTTTAGGGTATCGACAAAAAAGAACAATCAAAACTATCATAGATAAGATTTGTAACCTCCTTCAAGTTCTCATGGGTCGAAATAAATCTTATTACAGTTTGTACTATTTATTTAGATCATTATGATAAAAAAAATATTCCGTTTTGTAACGGCGCGGGTTATTTCTAGTGTACTAACCATTCAGTAATAGATGCTAATTACTCCAGCGCTAGAACAAAATACAACGTTACTTCGGTAGTTACGGTATTCCATATTGTGATATAATGGTGTTGTTATTATCCTTCCGGTAAAAGGGATCATATATGCTGTCTCTCTCTCCCCTTTGTAAGTACAAAAAAAATAAACAAAGTTTCGTTTTTCTACTCCATTGTTTTCATATTTAGTCTTCCTCATTAACATGGTACTTCTTTTATTTGCTGGCTACCGCTTGTCGGATCTGGCATTGTGACACCATCAGCTCCACCTCTGTATGACGATGGTTATTCGAGGGCACTATGGTATCGTGCTAACATAAGCTGTTGCAAGACTTAGCAATTATTTGCATATCAAATATGAGATACGTTTAAGGTTGTCAGTTATCGAAGACTTTGAATAATCAAAATGAGGTTACATTTCAACTAGACTCTCACTATTATATATTTGATTAGGTGTGTACAAATGATATAATAATGATCATGATTTGGGCATGATAGGGTTAATTAATCTATTATCGTTGAAGATATCTCCAGCTCGATCGAAATCAAAAACTGAGGATCTTTTAACTCAAAACTTGCTGTAGTCATGTACTCCCGCGAGGGACACGGCCAATATTATTAGATTATTCACATGTATCGTCAAGCGTTAAACATGTTATTGATTAATCATTCGACCATTAATCTTATTGATTGTAAAGAATCATTATCATTTTTAATACTTGGAGAAGTCTAACATGAAAGTGGTATATGCGGGCAGTTTTTCATATTTACCTACTAATTTTTAAGGCTTATTTACATATATTTTCATAATAAAAGAAAAAAACAAAAAGGTTTGTCATTTTATTTGTTATTCGCCCTACGTCCTTTCTTACTTTCACACCTGATTCTAACATTTGGTGTGCAACAAAGATGACCCAAACACATTTGGGCTTGCTAACAGAATGTGCGCAGTTTACTATATCATCGGTGGGCAATGTTAACCGTTGTCATACAATTTCTTTTGCATTTTGTTATGAACGAGACTAATTTTTTATTTTAATCGAGAAAGAAGAATGCATAAATCAAAAAGAAAGAGTACAAATATAAGTAAATTAGAACAAATATACCCAACGTGGAATCCACAAGTGGGAATGCCAAAAAAAAAAAGGAGACTAAGGTTACACTTACTTCAAGTTTACCATCACCTAATATCTTCATATCTTCATAAGTGGAATCACCTAATGTCTTCATTCACATTCATCGATCGAATGGTGATTAAGATCTCTCGTGCATGGCGTGCACACCACTATGAAATTAATGGATGGGAATATAACTTGTCCAGAGAAAATAAATATACACCAAACCAATTGGAAATCGAAGTTCACTAAACATTATCTGTCATAGATTAAATTAATATCAACACTAAATACAAGTTCTAACTCTTAAGGCTTACTTGACTCCGTTCACTATCTATATATAACCATTCATATTCATTTCATTTTCTCCATCTCTTAATTGCCATTTCTCTCTTTCATTCTCCCTAGTTTTCAATTAATAACTTCCAAATTCACCATGTCTTGGGAAGGTGTTGAAGAACCATCACTGGAAACTGTAAAGCTCTGTAAGCTTATTGCTGATTCTCAAGGAGAAGTTCTGCAAAAACTTCATGAATCTCAAGGAGAAACGCTTCGTGAACTTATTCAATCTCAGCAACACAGCCAGCAGCACCTATTAGAGAGGTTAACCAAAAATTTCAATAAAGGACTAGAGGAAGTACTCATTCGCCAAAATAAGGCCGGTGACGAAGACCAAGAAGAAAAAGATGCTGATCTTAGAAAAAAAACAATCATTGAGGCTGGTAAGGCTAGTTTTATTTTTTTACCTACATTCGGATCAAGAAAAAATATGTCTAACGTTAATACATATAGAGAGCTTTGCAATAATGTAAACCTTGTGATATTTTTTTTTCTTGTTTATGGTAAATACAGATCAGGATGGTAACAATGTTTTGGATGAGTATCAGACATTATACGACGCAGTATGTGAGGGGAACAAGAACCAAGTTGTTCAATTACTGATGAATGATGTTTCAGATGCGGCTGGAAAAGCAATTACATGCGATAATGAAACAGTATTGCATATAGCGGTAAGCATTAACAACCGCTTGGAGAATCTGGAGATTGTGAAAGAGCTCGTGGACCGCATGACCGCTGAAGCCATGGAAATAAAGGATAAATATGGTTCCACAGCACTCCATGTGGCTGCCTTATATGGAAATAAAAAGGCTGCTGCAGAAATCATAAGCAAGAATCCAAAACTTACCCAGATACGGGATGAATATGGCAGGATACCGCTCGAAATTGCTATTGATCATGTAAGCGATGGACAAAAAGACATTGTTAAGTATCTTTACTCTAAAACTAGGGATGAAGAGCCAAGTCCATTCTTTGGTCCTGATGGTGCTGAGCTGTTATGCAGTGCAATCGAATCCGGTTTCTACGGTGCGTCAGGAAAACAAGTTGTTATGCGTCTTACTTTGTTTATTTTCCAATTAATTTGACTCTTTAACTACTAAAACTGTTTTATTTGTAGATCTGGCATTGGCTCTTGTGGAAAGGTTCCCAGAATTGGTTACTGCTCCAACCGAAGGATCGAGAGGAGTTGGCGGATTGAAGGTTCTTATGGATAGACCGTTTGCATTTGAAAGCGGGGCAAACCTACCTTGGTGGCAGCACTACATCTATTCATGTTAGTAATTATGGGCACTCGAGTTTCGATTTTTATATACCAGTATCTACTTATTTTTCTAATTATTAAACCTTCCTATTTGGATCGCTCAGATTAGAGACAAAGAAACCTAAACCTCGAATAAAAAGAAGAAGTGAAAACAAAAAATAAAAAATCTGTAAAAAGGAGACAAGTAAGAGATAGGAAGAAAGAATAAATTTTAACTAGAGTGAGAAATGGCTTTGTAGGGTAAGAGAAATAAAATATTCAAACAATTATGGAATAGTCAAACAACTATTAATTACTCCCTTCGTCTTTTATTAAGAATCTTAATTGATAAAGTCATAACATCAAGGGAATTGTAAGAAATATCATGATTAACCCTTAACTAACCTATTTAATTCTATGTTATTATTAAAATTAAATTTAATATATTAAAAACTATAAATTGGGTTATATTATTATTTTAGAAAATGTTTTAAAAAGGAGTTGGAGCCTAACTTGTTGCTAGGCTACCAACCTAACTATCCACTTTTAAAAAAAGTAGAATAGGTAGCAACTTTATTAAGAGTTTTATAGATGTCCATAGATATTTTTATTTAAAAATGGAATGACGATTAATATGAAAGATAATAAATGGATTTTTTTCCTTATATATGGTGATACTATTTAAGATTTTGGATTGAGTTTATATTAAAAATGATTATGTGATTATAAAAATAAAGGTATATTTGATGGTTTAAGGGAAAAATATGTCTATAAACAGAGCGAACAGATAAAGAAAGGCAGACCAAAATAGAATGTAGGACAGTTAATAAAAGACAGAGGGAGTAATTAATTAATCATGTTTTTTTTTTTATTAAAGCTACGACATGAATGTTTGTTACGCTTAGTCATAATCTAGCAGCTAGATTAGTAGTACACGTCAACTAGGACATCTTCTAAGTCCTATGGCAGTGCTAATCTAGCATGCTAGTCGCGGAATCAAACAGCGTCTAGTGGTGAATAGTTTAGCGCCTAGTGGTGAATGGTTTGGTACAATCAGTCTCGGCTGTAAGATCAAAAAATAAATCTAGATGCGCTGAATCATTCCGGAAAAAGTGATTTTTCAGCACAACTATCTCGTTGCTAGTTCACATGCGAGTAAATGCTAAAAGAGATAACTAGTGTTAACAAATAGACAACACTTTTTTTTTTAAACTCCAACGCTTTTTGGCTAATCTAACGGCTCAATCTACCCTACAGGACATGGGAGAAAAGCTTTCTAAATTGTTTAGTTTGATTGTTATGCGCTTCTGTTTCTAACTATCTTATCCCAAACTTAACTAATTTAGTTTCAAACACACATTTATTTCCCTAATCGATATCCATAAAATGCCGATTTTTTTTAGTTTCTAAATTGACGCACATCCCAATAAAAACGGTCTCCGCCTTTAGAGCATCTCCAATAGTGAGTGCTAAAAACCCTACGTGGGAATTTTTATTTAGATCCTTATTTATGGGGTTTTATACATGTAGGAAAAATAACAATGTTTTGCTTATATACCATCTCCAATGATGCAAGGTCTTATTTTTAAGATTAGCTTTTGGATAAAAAAGAAAAGTGATTTCTTAGTTCCTATTGGTTTAGAAATAATAATTAAAAAAGTTATTGGTTTAGAAAAATTTATTTTGAAATAATAATTAAAAAAGTTATTAAATTGATGACATGGAGGTTATTCTTAAGGTCTAAATAAGACTTTATATAAGACATTCTTATTTATTTTCGGACCTACTATTGGAGATAGATTCATGGAAAGTGGGGGTGTAAAATCCTATGTGTCATGAAAAATAAATAATTTCACCCTCTATTATAGATGCTCTTAGCAGTCATGTAACAATTGGTGTGTCAAATATCGTTTTCATTTTCTTATTTGTTCTTTGGATTCGATATAACTATCTTGCAAATATTGGGGGTGCAGTAATTCGTGTGGACAGATCATCTTCCGTAAATGATTATAAAACTGGACTGGAAGGAGATGTAGAGAATCAATTGGAAATATCCAAAGCCAAAAAGGCTCCCTTATCGACACGAATAGTGGTGAAAAAATTCATTTTGAAATATATCATGCCTTACCTTGCACGAGGTGATCACTTTACTATGGCCGTGCATCTTGGCTGCTTACCTATTAACTGACGGATTTTACTTCTATCTTATATATAAATATATTGTTTTGATATCTTGTTTTGTTGATCCAGCACCTCTTGTCAGACGTCTATATAGGCAGAAGGTGATCCACGAACAAGCCTTGGAATTAGTTAATCATATGGTAAAACATATCAAACAAACAATTCCTAGTGGGCAGGATGTAACAATTTATCTAAACAAAAATGACATTATGAAGACGGCAATAGAATATGGGATCACTGAGTTCGTATCGGTGTGTCTGAATGAGTACCCTCACCTGATTTGGGAAAATTTTAAGGGTTTAACAATGATACAGATGGCAATTCAAGAACGGGATGAAAAGATTTTGAACTTCATATTGGAAACTAGTGAAAATGATAAAGCTTATCTAGTTTCTAGGGAAGATGAAAATGGGAACAACATTTTACATTACGCTGCAAAATTAGCGCCTACTGCTAAACTGAATTTGGTGTCCGGCGCATCTTTACAAATACAACGAGAGGTACAGTGGTATAAGGTACGTAATATGCATTCTACCGTTATTTTGATTTAATTATTAGCATCTCTCTATTATCAAGTAGTTTTTCTAAAAGTAATTTTTTGAATTTGTCAGGGAGTCGAAGCAATTGTACCTTCAGATTATAGGTACCGGAGAAATAAAAATGATGAAACAGCTAAGTTTGTATTCACAAAGCAACATAAGGATTTAGTGGAGAAAGGAGAGCAGTGGATAAAAGATACATGCGGCTCGTGCATGGTAGTTGTCACCCTTATTGCTACCGTCGCTTTTGCAGCTGTGCTCACTGTCCCAGGAGGTAACATTGGTGATACTGGTGACCCTAAAAATGGTCTCCCAGTTTTTTTGAACAAGGGGATGTTTATGGTGTTTGCTGTAGGTGATGGTGTCGCTCTATTCGCGTCCATTACATCGGTTATCATGTTTTTATCAATAATGACCTCTCGATATGCTGAAGATGATTTCCATAAATCTCTGCCACAAAAATTCATAATTGGGCTCTTAACTCTATTTCTTTCGATCGCCGGCATATTAGTTGCCTTTTATGGAGCAGTTAACCTTTCTAACGGGAATAGATATTGGTGGACTCCAATTCCTAATGCAACGTTTGGTTTCGTTACGGTAGTCTTATTTGCATGGTTGGAATTTCCTTTGTTTGCCGAAATGGTACTGTGTACTTATTATCCTAGCGTCTTCCGATACAAGAAGGAACGTGTTATTGATGATAAGAAAAAAGCTAGGAGATCAACCAAGCCAATTGAGCGCAAGAAACAACGATGATGATCAGGTTGTTTTGGCTTATGACTTGGAGGGTTTATCAGCTCTCATCAATGAAGATCTATCAAGTTGTCAGTATTTGTTGCTGGTGATCATTACTTGGGTGTGCTGGGTTTTATCATGTATTTGTTTAAGTCCTCCTGTTTGAGAATTCTTTTGTTGTACGTTTTGTTTCGAGTGGTTGTTTCTTTTTTCTTTTTTGTATCAATAAATGAATTTTCCCCTTGCTGCCTTTAATTATGTATTCGTACTATTATTCAATTGTTGATTGTTTTTCTTAAAACTATCTATTGTGTCAGTGTGTTTTGTGGCTGGAGTTATTTATTTATTTATTTCGTTATAAACAATGAATATTTTAATTAATGGTAACGCGAAGTTATAATAAGTTTAAGATTGAAAATAGGAGATCAAATAAATAAATAAGATCATACAGTAAAAGTATAATACCGATAAATACGACAAGAGAAAGAAAATGATTACCAGAGTAAGACAAACACAAGTATGAATAAGATCCGATTAAATTGGAGGAAGAATGACTCTTCTCGGAATTCAATTCCAACCATTTTGTTTGATTTTCTTCTAGTTTCTTCACTTCTAGGTTCAACCTCAGTGATCCTACTTTCTTCACTTCTAGGTTCTTCATATAGGTTAAGAATCAGCACTAGGTAAAACACTAGGTATACAACCCCCACTATTTCTAGATTTAAAAGGAAATCTCTCTTTAAAGAAATCAGCATCAATAGACTCAATGATAACTTTATTATTAATATCAAAATTTCTTTTGTTTTAAGTCAAAACTTCTCTGGGTATTTGGGCCCGTTAGAGAAATCAGTTACAATTGCGTTGAGAAACGGAGGACAAGGACCAAACATAACGTAGTTGCATATATCATCCTAGTCGAAGTTGCTTTTCGACTGCATGATTCGCCAAACCATCCGTAGCTTGATTTTTCTTCTTTATATGCATGAGATATTTCTATTTGCTCCAGTTGCTGCAAGTTCCTGTGGATTTCTTCTATTCTATTGTGAATGATTTATGGTGATTTATGAGATAGTTTTTGGCTTAAGTTTTGTAACAAATTTCTTAATTGAATGTTTAAGTAAATGTTTTAGATCCTTAGTGCCTCTTTATTTAGTTAATCTCTTGGATTAGTCAGCTGCTAGCTTTGGGGGCGCTACACCTACGTACACAACAATCTACTTGAAAAGACGAGGGTACCCAAATATACCTCAATCTAAAACTTTTCCACCTATAAGTCCTATACCGAAAGTGATTTTCTATGGAACGAGTCGAGAAAATACAACGAATCGGTCTTCACACTTTGTGTGATCGTATATGGATACAAGATCGAGACAATACAACAATCAAAGTGTGATTACTTGATAATAGGTTCAAACTTAACCAAACTCTATAGGATTGCTATCAAGTAATTTCGGAATTAACGTTTGTGTGATTTACTTTAAATTATAATAAACAACAAAAAATGAAGTAAAATTAAAATGAGAGCTTCTCTCTCTTCGTCCCTGATTCCACTTTGCTTCATCCCTGTTAGGATCTAGAACCCTAGTTTTCTTCCATAGTTTCTTTAGTTTTCTTCCTTAGTTTCCATAGTTTACAACCTAATCCATAGTTCCATTAGGTACCTTTTTTCTAAAATGAATAATCAGTATGTCCAAATTGAAAAGAATTTTTTTATATTCTCTTGTAGCAAAACAATCCCTTCTGCGCCTATCACTCTCACAGAATTTTATAACAATTGATCTATGAGAGCAACCTTCACGCTTCCATTGGCCACAGATCTGTAACACATGATGTTTGAAGCTACAAAAAATGGTGATAGTGGCAAGAATGTGTGGAAGTTTGGAGATAACCAAAAATGGTTCTGCGCAACAAAGTTAACCAACGAGAATGGATTCTACATCCATATTCTATTAGCCGGACCCAATCCCAGAGCGGATCCAAGCTCCATATTCATCCCTGCTGTTAACAATTTTGAAGGTTGGTTTGCTATCTCTTCTGCTTAGGAATCCATGATTTCATTCTCAACCTCATCTCTAAAACATTCTTCAGTCAATCCTCAGCCATTCGTCCATCAACAACAATTTGTTCCTCATAACAATTTCATCACTCCATCACTCTATAAACATCAATCTGCTCCTCATAAAACATTCATCAATCCCTCGATCCATAAACAGCCATCTGTTCATCATACATCACCCACTCTAAAAACCTATGCACAACCCATCTCTAATAATGCTTTCCACCAAATTAAGTGACCTGTTGGTAATCAACCTCCTAATATGTCATATTTTATGTGTGATAATTTTGCTCCTCCTGTCGCTTTCACATCAGAATCTTCAAAATATGGTTCTTAACTAAAAATTCAAGATGCAAGAATTCAACTAGGCAGTTGGGAAAATGCATTCATCATTTCCGCCCCAATAGTGGTACATTCTTGTTAGAATATTGGTTTAGACCTATGTCTTTTTTTTTAATAGGAAAAATGATATAAAATGAAAGAGGGATTACAAGAGAGTTTTATCTTGTTGGATCAGAGTTTGAATCCATTCAGGAAAGTGCAAAAAATAATGAAAGAAAACAGCTTGAGTTCTTGCAAACTTAGATAGACTGTCAGCTAAATGGTTTGCATCTCTGTGCACATGTGTGCATTTCACTGCAGTGTGTGAACCATTCACTGCATTGATCACATTAAGGCAGTCTCCCTCCAAGTGCAGCTTTGTCCATCCTTTCTGCTTTGCCCACAGAATTGCATTCAACAAAGCTTGCGCCTCTGCCTGCTCAGGATCTATTGCACTATCTGCACCTCCTCGCAGTCCATCGCAGTTACCTTCAAAATTTCTAGATATTAAAACCCATCCAGAGTGGCTATTACTGTCTACAAATGATGCATCAAAGTTTATCTTTATCATATCATTAGTTGGTGGAGACCAATAATGTTGAATCTGTCTAGCTAGTTGACCACTATTAGAATGTATGAGTAGGGAATTTCTCCAGTCATTCATCTGCATGATAATGGCATTAGCTATAGAATCAATTTTAGGATTAACAGCATCAAAGTTTTAAGCACATCTTTCCTTCCATATAGACCACATACAAAAAGCCACAGTTTCATACTTCTTAAAATCCAGAACTAAAGAGCTGTTACCTGTTGAAAAGAACTGACACACCCATTGATGCAAATCTGTAGCTAAGAGCAGATTAAACAGGCTAGTATCAACCTTGTTCCAGATATCCCTTGCAACATTACAGGAGACAAACAGATGTTGTGTAGATTCTACATTCTGCTTACACATAGGACAAAGATTGCACTGGTACTTAGTGATTCTAGCAAGTTTATACTTAGTTGGTAAGCATTTAAGTAGAAATTTCCACATAAAATGTTGGATTCTAGGTGGCATGTTGTGTTTCCAAAAGGAACTCCAATTAATACTCATGTCATTTTTACTGGGTTTTAGTAAGAGTCTGTTATTTAGTATCATTCTATAAGCAGATTTCACTGAAAAACTACCATTACTACTAGGTTCCCATCTAAGCTTATCTTCTCCATTGAAGGGGATTCTAATCTTTAGAATTTTTTCCACAGTATTGTTATCAAATAAAACATTAATGGTATCCATCTTCCAACACTTCATATCCTGATCAATCAATTGACTCACATGCACCATATTAGTAGAGTAAAATTGAGTTGAGGGAGGTCTATGCATATTTGGAATCCAGTTGTCTTTCCAGATATGCACATACTTACCATTACCAATTTCCCAGACATAATTTTTTTTGATTATATCCAGGCCTGTGCAGATTCCCTTCCATATCCAAGAGCCATGTTTAGAGACATTGTCACACAAAGGATTAGAATTCATAAAGTATTTACCCCTAAGAATACAAACCCATTTATCCTCGGGATTCTCCACCATTCTCCAAGCTAATTTGGCTAAAAGAGAAAGATTTAAAATATCAGTTTGCCTGATATTAAGACCTCCTAGCTCTTTTGGAAGATCTATGTCAGTCCAACCCTTAGTACAACAACCTTTTTCCCCTTCTTTTTTTCCCCACCAAATTCTCATATGGATACTGTCTAACTTTTCAGTAAGCTCTTTTGACATAGGAAAAACAGCTAAGTGATGGCTAGATAGACTTCCTAGTACTGATTGGTTCATAACAGTTCTCCCTGGAGGGGCTAGGTAAGTTGGTTTCCAATGAGCAAGTCTACCCTTAGAATTGTCTATTAAATGTTTGAAAGAATCAAATTTTATTTTTTGTAAAATAAGTGGAACACCTAGATATTTCTCATTTAAATACATTCTTCTAATTCTAAGAATATTGGCAATATCATTCTTCACATTATTGGGAATTGTTTTGCTAAAAGCTAGAGCTGATTTCTCAAAGTTAACAGCTTGCCCATAAAACTTACTAAATTGCTCAATGATACTATCTAAGTTTCTAGCATCTCTACTTCTTGCCTTTATGAAAATAAGGCAATCATCAGCAAAGAACAAATGGGAGATTGAGGGACAGTGTTTATTAGCTTTAAAGCCATGGGTGAGATTATCATTTTCAGCTTGGATTAAACTTCTAGACAAAGCTTCCATACAAATGATAAAGAGGTATGGAGACAAGGGATCTCCTTGTCTAAAACCTCTTTGAGGGTAGTAAACTTTACCTGGAGCACCATTGAGAAGGATGGAGGTGGAGACAGTGAAAATGCACTGGTTGATCATACTACACCAATCTGGAGGGAAACCTAGTTTCTTGAGACTATTAAGGAGGAAAGCCCATTTTATTTTTCCAAAAGCCTTAGACATGTCAAGTTTAATAGCAACACAACCATCTTTAGCCTTAGTTTTCTTCATAGAATGAATCAATTCATGTGCAATGACTATATTATCATGGATTATGAAAGCTGTCTGAGATAGAGATATGACTTTGTGTAAAATTATCTTAAGTCTAGAGGCTAACAACTTAGAAATAATTTTATAAGACACATTGCACAGGCTGATGGGTCTAAAATCAGCAGCATTTTTAGGGCAGTTACTCTTAGGAATGAGAGTGGTTAAGTTATGGTTCAATTGTTTCAGAATGTACTTAGAATGGAAAAAGGATTTCACCATTTTTACAACTTCAGGTCCCACAGTTTCCAACATTAACTGATAGAAACCGGGTGGGAAACCATCTGGACCTGAGGTTGTCCAAGGCTTCATATCAAAAACAATTCTCTTAATTTCTTCACTAGAAGGCATCTTAGTTAACATAAAGTTATCCTGCTCAGTTATGATATTTTCTAGACTAGCAAGATAAGCATTAGAACCAGGAGGGTGAGTTGTTCTACTCATGTCACTGAAGTGTCTAAGAAGCTCAGTCTCAATTTATTTTCTTTCATCAAGCCATATGCCTATATTGTTTTGTAAAGACTCAATTTGAGTTTTTCGTTTTCTGAAATTGGCTTTTTGATGAAAGTAGGCTGTATTCCTATCATCTAAGAGCATAGCATCATCCTTACCTCTTTGTCTCCAAAAATCTTCTTCAACATCATACCAATACTTTAGTTTCCTTGTTAGCTCCTCAACCCTGTTGTCATTGTGATTTCTAACAGTTCTAGTAAGATTAGATAGCTGAAATTCCAAGTTAGAAATCTGAGAATTAATATTACCAAAGTGATGATAATTCCAATCTTTGAGAAAGTATTTAGTAGTATGGGAAAAATTAGCAAGAATAAAGCCAGCAGAGCAAGTAGTATTACCTTTCCATTCAGCTTTGATTAGTTCAGAGCAAGTAGGGTCTCTAAACCAAGATTTAATCACTCTAAAAGGTTTCTTAGTGTTGCATTTCATTTTACTAATGATTAGCATTATAGGACAATGATCACTGCCTAAGACAGTTAAGTGATATAAACCAACATTTGGATAAATGTTGAACCAGTCATAAGAAATAACAGCTCTATCTAATCTTTCTAAAATTAGATCATTTTCATTCCTTCTATTGGTCCAAGTAAAGGGATTCCCTATATAAGGCATACTGATAAGGTTGTTATTATCCAAAAGAAGATTATTAGCATCAATATCACTTTGACTGTGGGGATTTCCACCTTCTTTTTCACTATGGTGCACGATAAAGTTAAGGTCTCCTATTACAATCCAAGGATTATTATAGTTTGTCCTTATGGTCCTAAGGTGGTTCCATTGATTTTCTTTATCACGGTCATTTAGAGCACCATACATATAGGTCAAAAGAGTACTGTTATTCTGACTATCAAGCTTAACAGTGCAATTTATCATGTTCATTTGAGCATCAATAATCTGCAGATCAATTCCATCTTTCCATAACATACATAATCCTCCTGAAAGGCCTATAGGATTTAAGAGGGTCATGTTTGGATATTTAAATCTTTTCAGCAAGTAGCTCATTATTTTTGATTGATTTTTGGTTTCACTCAAGAAGATTATGTCAGGGTTTTGGGTTTTAATGAGCATGTTAAGATGATTTCTAGTATCTTTGTTTCCAAATCCACATACCATTCCATGATATGATTTTCATATTTGCAGAAAAATAAGAGCAATTAATGAGAATTTTATCAAAATGAGGTTGAACGAAGTAACTAATGCAAATATTATGAAAATTATGTAGAAAATTCAAAGTTATGCAGAGTTTTTTATAAGTTACCTTCTGAATTCCCTTAGTGTTGCCAGAATGTTTCTCCTCTGTTGTGAGTCTTTCTGTAGCTTGTGTTTCCAATTGTCCCCCATCATGAGAATGATTACTTGTGCCAGCTGCATCTGAATCTTGAGGAGAAGTAAGTTTTATCCTTTTACCCAATCTTGTTGAGTCATTTTCATCATCCATTTGAGTTGAGGGTTCACTCTTTTGTACTAGAAGAATACCATCCTTTGGAGGGATGAAACCTATCTTTTTGATCTCCTTGCCCTTGGAGCAGCTAGGTATGATGGTTGACTCTCTTCCATTCTCCAGAGTCTTTTTATTGGCAGTATTACTAACTCCAAAGAAGTATGGCTTGCTATGAGATTTTGTTAGGAAATCTTCTGCTGCTTTGCAAGCACCTTTGGTATGCTTGATGATGTAACATTTTGGACAGATGTTATGAGGCTGTTTTTCATAGAAAAACTTAATCCATCTAGTACACCCTGCATTAGTTTTCGCCATTGCTCCTCTTCTTAGTGGAAAGTTTATGTCTATATTGACACAAACTTTGACTCCTTCCTTGTCTACTGGAATTGCATCTTTAGGTTCAATTGCAATAACCTCTCCCACCAGTTTTCTAATCTTGGTAACAGAAATTACATTCAAATGTTCAGGCAGTAGCTTTTTAAGTTGGATCCAAAAGCATTGATGGTTCCAATCTAACTCCTTGTAGATAATTTCAGATTTATAGTGACGCAAGATAACTAGATTTTTTCTTATACTCCATGGCCTAGTTATGAAGAAATTGTTCTTTGTTTCTTCATCATTGAATTTAAAAACCATTATGTTCTTATCAATTTCCACCACCTTCCATTCTCCTTCTGGAATGTGTGACCAAGAGAACTTGATATGGTGTTCCGCTCTTTAAACCCCATAGATCCTTTTCCATGATAATCATTCCAATAAAGCAGTTATCCCATTTCCCTGAATCTTCATTGGTAACTACTTCTACTTCTTCTTCTTCCTTATCTAGATTCAGTGCTGCTTGTTTAAACCTTTCTGCTAAGTCAATCACTTGCTCATTATTTTCCTCAGCCATTATGCTAGTGTTTCTTAAACAATTTTCTTGTTCTTTTGTGGCTTCCAATGCTTGATTTATATATTGAGATAAACAGACGCAATTAGGGTTTCCTTTTACAACAAAGATATTCCCCCACGATAATTTTAGAATGGAGATATCCGGTGGTTATTGTTGGTATATCTAATTGCAGTAACAAACCAAATGGAAATTATTCCAAAGAGGAAAATCAGGAATTTGTTACCAAAACTACTATGACTTTTTGAATTTCAAATTTTCTTCTTTTTCGCCTTTTTGGCCTTTGACCTTCCATATGGATGAATGTGGATCGGTTCTGACTCAGTCGAGTATTCTCATGATGGAGCAACAATGGTGACAACAGGACTTCAAAAAGCCTCTTAGCTAACAGAGCAAACGCTGTAAACACAACAAAACTGAAGGAAAACACCATTAAGGAGATAACAATCTATAAACACATTAGGGAAATTTAAAGTTAGTTGTAATTCATTCTTACAAAAAATTTGATTTTATTGATTGTGAAACCAAGAAAATGTAAACGAGATTAATCACAGTAATAACAATGTATTTTAGATCTAAAAGCAGGATTTGAATGAGAGATATGCATATGAACCCAAAGAGAAATTAAAATTCATGGACAATAAACTGGGATTTAGAGACAAGGATGATAAAATCAAATTTTTGTTTACTGAGTTGGCATTTTCAAATCGCCGATTAGCAGAGCTCCCTTTTCGTACTCACTGTTGGATTGGTAACTGGTAACTATTCATCTATTCCTACCATCCTCCCTTTTCGTACTCACTGATTCTCTGTATTCTATCACTTGGGGTTTAGACCTATGTCACATTTTGCAAATTGAGTCGCAATTTGCAATCTATCCTATCAACTCAACCCAAGCCATTTTTCATGTGGATTGTTTGTTATCTAATGCAAATTTGGAGTTCACGTTCACTTCCAACAACTTGATCTGTTCGGTTTTTAGATGGCATAGTCATATTTGGAGCTCAAAAATCTTACATCATTATGATTTTAATGTGGAATTTTAAGGTGTCCCGTTCCAGTTCTGGACACTTGATGTCATCCATGCTCTAGGCAATATTTGTGGTGATATATTGTTAATTGACCCAGCAACATTAAAATTACAAAATCTTAGAGCTATTCGTATGAAGATCAGAAACAGTAAGGGCATAAACTCCATTCCCAGGGTCATCAAAATCTTCATTGGGAGACGTATGTTCATGGCTCATGTTGCAGTAACTGGGAAACCATCAAACAATGACCAGAATGTCGTTATTCTGCCACCACCAAATTTGGAAAATATCGTGTCAAAAGGGAAACGTATTTCAGAAATGGCGGATCTTATGGTGGTCAGTTGAATGAAACAAAGGAAATATCTGCCGCATTTCAGGCAACCACTTAATGTTACCGAGATTATAAAGCCAATTACAAATAATTCAGCGGTGGCAAAAGACCTTTCTAAAGATATCCCAAGAAGATCCGGTCATCATGGATCTAAAAGGAGTAGAGTAAGGAGCAAGAAAAGACGTATTAAATACAAAGAAATCTGGAGAGCAGTTGTACCCGTGGAATCATCATCTGAGTTGGCAGATGACATGGAAGTTGACTTGGAAGTTGTACCATCCTTCAAACTTTCAATTGAATCACCAGCAGTCAATCACCCAATTACCTCGGCACAACAACAATGCACAACACCTTCACCACCATCCTCTAACCAATGCTCAACCCACACTGTATTTGCTCATTCGATTCCTATCCCCACTTCCGACCCCATCACCCTAAGCCCGAGAACCGAAGCCTTTTTCCAGTAACAAGTACCAGGTAGGCTGGAGAGAGAATCTCCGAAAAGTTTAGCATAATTTTTACGCCGGCTTGTCATGCATTGCACAACCCATCACCTCAAAAACACAATTCTTGATCCACCATAACCATCAGTCAACCCCCAATCCAATCCAAAATCCATGAACTGATAGCTTCAAAACCAATAATAGTGATTACCTATTCGAACAGAGCTTTCAACTTAATCCAACCACTGCGCTTTATCATTCCAAACTAGTTAATTACAGAAGTGAATCGTCTCTTCAACTTAGGTGTGTACCTGGGGATCAGTTTCAATGCAATGCCAAATCATTCTAGAAAGTTCATTCTTACTGATGTACCCTCATCAGGGCCAATATTGAAACCAATTCCAATTTTACCTACAAAACTTCTTACGGTGGAAGACTTTGCAGTTCAGCAAACTATACATATAGATGGAGAAGAGGAAATTCCAACACATGAACCCAAGCAAAGAACTGCTCCTATGTTGTGTCTAGAGGACTCGTTCATGGTGTCTATCGATGAAGATGAAGCATCTATCACTAGTAATCCGTTGTTTCCACCAGGATTTGAACCCACACCGAATGATTTATCAGATGAGGCGTCATCAATGAATCCAGACACAACAGACTCTCTACAAGTAGTTCCTAAGAAACTCAAGTATGAACTGAAGAGATTCGGTATTACTGCAACTTATATTAATTCTCCATCATCAAGAAGATCAACAAAAACAAGGGGCAATAACCTTTCCCAATGAGTCTTTCAATCCTAAACTGGAATGTGCGTGGATTAAACTCCACCAACAGATTATCAGTAGTCCACAAGATGATTCAGTTAGCTAAATCTCCTATAGTGATGCTTCAGGAAACAAAAATGATGCAATGCACACAATATGATATCAAACAAATTTGTGGATACAAAAACGTTGGCTGGTCTTTCCAACAATCTGTTGGTAGTTCGGGTGGTATGCTTATTATGTAGGATAAACATTTGGTAGAGGTCAATGACTCACTGGTGGGAGACTATACATTATCAATTTCATGCACAAACAAGTCAGAAAACTTTAGTTGGATGCTGACTAATGTGTATGGACCAAATAACCCGGTGGAAAGAGAAGAATTTTGGGTTGAGTTGGATACAGCTTGTAGACTATGGGATCTTCCATGGTGCATAGGAGGTGATTTCAACAGAATCAAAAAATGTGATGAAAAGAAAAATTGCACCAAGATCACAAGGAGTATGACGCCATTCAATAGGTTCATTGAGCAGCATAACCTGATTGATCTACCACTTAAAGGCATAAGGTATACTTGGTCCAATGGACAAACAAATCCGGTGATGTGTAGGCTTGACAGATTTCTTATCTCCCCATCCTTTGAAATACACTTTCCATTCATTTCCCAACTTGCCAAAGCCCGGCCAACCTCTGACCATATTCCTATCTTGCTTGACATTTCCGACCCTAGTTGGAGACCTAGTCCTTTTAGGTTTGAAGCAATGTGGTTCCTGATGTAATTTTAAAGTGGTAAGTAAGGTTGTCGTTCACTCGGACTTGTGAAGATTCGAGTTTTTAAATTTAATAAAAATTTATACAAAAATATTAAACAATGGTGAGAGGTACTGGGACTCAGGATTCCACCGAATTCAAAACATAAGGTTCAATTATTAATTCTTTGACAATTTTAGCTCAAGAAAAACAAGGACTCTATTTTTGCCAAGGTAGATTCTCAAAACACCTAAGCTAAGCATACATCATCAAATTAAATGACAACCAATTAATTCAAATCATAATTTCAATTAAACTTAATGCAAAAGTCTTAAAAAGAATTAATAAAATTACCCCAAGTATATATTCGTCTTACTCCGTCATCCCAGTGTTTGGGTTTAGCTCCTCATGGTAAAAACATGCTCAAAAGATAGAAACATGGCTCAAAAGGTGTTTTTATTGACAAGAAATAATAATACAGTGAATCTGCAACGCTTTTCTGGCGTTACAAAATCACCGATAAAACTGAAGTGACGTTAATAAACGAGAATATAAGACTGCTTATGCGACGGTTAGGTGTGGGTCGAAGTTCTTCGTGTTCTTCGCAACTGTTAAGTGTGCGTCTTATGTTCTCCGTGTTTTTCAGCTCCGCACAGCATCAGGTAGCTTTCTGTTCGTCTTGATTTCTCACTCTTCAGCCCTTCTCAGCCCCCAAAACTCTCGACACACCTTCTATATGACCCAAACAATCTATTTATATCAAAAAGAGCGATTAAATCTCTCCAAAATCTTCCGAAATCTCTTTCTTTCTCTTCACGGCAAAGTTGCGGCAATTTCTTGTTTTAGAATTTCCACGCATATCTGGGCTTTCCTTTTGATTCTAAACTCTTCCTTAGATAAATATTAATCTTTGGGAAGAAAATCTTGCCTTTAATCTCTCTAAAATTTCCTAAAATCGGTCACACACGTGACTTTCCATATTTTGTTGTTGAGATCAAACCCGTCGATTGAGCCCAGTTTAATCGATTTCAACAACCATGTTAGATTCCTAGACCCATAAGGAGTCTACCCTATGAAAATCATAGGTTTAATCGACCTCAAACTCCTCCAAATCACTACCACCAAAACTGCCAAAAACGTGTATATATTTTGGTTTTGGTTTCCCACCAAAATTTAGAATTTGAACGTGAAGGAGTAAGGTTACCCCTTATCCAGTGGTCGCCCCTTATCCGTTGCTAGAGTCCGCATAACACTCATCCCTTGGGTTGCATTTATCAACTTTTCGAGCCAATTTCGCCGCAAAAGCTTATTTCTCCAAAAACACCTACAAAGAGATAAAATACCAAAATAAGTACAAAAATGGGTACTAACAATATACACAATAGAGATGAAAATAGACACATAAATGCGTCTATCAAATACCCCCAAACTTATTATTTGCTAGTCCCGAGCAAATCAAAACTACAAAATAAAATCCTAACTCACTGTCGCAGGCATCGTCGATTGCACTTAGCATGTGCAACAAGCCTTTAAACCCCTAGGTGGCCCTAGTGGCCGAGTTATAGTCTCGGGAGGGTTTACTAGAGATATACCCACAAAACCTTTACTCACGACCCTAGCTATCTACGCAGAACCTTGGAATGCACTAAAGAACCTCCTTGGTTGGCATACTTATTGATTACGGGAGGAAGTACCCTGATGCGAAATTCCAATTGCTGTATACGAGTTTGCACTCAAGCATACTAAAATTCATATATAAGTGACAGAGCTCTACTCAGATAGTCGCACTATGGACATCAATATCCGGAATCAACAAATCACATGGATAGATTAAGAGATGGATATAGAAAAACATAGATGGTTTTGATGTTGACTAGGTGAACAGTGTTTCTCATATCGGTCTGAAGGCCTCTGCCAAGATGAACCTATCCTAATGGACTGAGATACCGGTCTGACTAATATCAATACAACTGGCATATACAAGGGGACCAGTTGTCGATAATCCTAATTCTAGATCAACTCGTCTGGCATATACAAGGGGACCAGCAGTCGATTTATTGAACACACATTTATTTTTTTATTTTTTATTTTTTCTTTTTTCTTTCTTTTTAACGACATGATTAGATCTTTTGGATCCAAGCGCATGCTTCTTGTCAGCATATTACATGGTAATTCCCGTGGATCCTGCATTCCACGCTTGTTTAGGCGACGGAGACAGGGAGAACACACACATATTGCTATCCAAGTGTTAATATTTATTCCGATTGGTCTAATTGGTCTGGGTTTTTTTTTTTTTTTTTTAGTATCTCAATCACTCTATTACACCCTAGCAGTGGTAACAACTTGAATCGTGAGCCCCACCTAATCACTTAGAGAAACATAATTTAAAAAGAAAATAAAATAAAAACAGAAGTGAAAAGGACTCAACGAGATATGGCGAAACTATCATGTTATTTCTAACACCTGAGCTCTGTGCTTTTATGAATAGACTCTATATAGATGTTTCCATCCACTCAGATTGGTTCCTCAACTCCTACAACAAAAATTCTTCCATCCACTTAGATTGGTTAGTTCTATCCTTAATAGGCATAAATTTCTAGGATCTGGAGTTTATTATGCAACTAAAAAGTTTCTCCCATACCCCCAAACTTATATCTAACATTGTCCTCAATGTTCTAAAGATAAAATTAAAAGCATGAACAAGGAGAAACTGTTACCATTTGAAGAAAAAGAGTTAAGGAAAGATATTACCGTGTTGCTTGCGAATGGGTTACCTCCCAAGAAGTGCTAAGTTTAAAGTCTTCAGCCAGACTAAGAATGGATTAGTCACCTCGAATCGTATAACAGTAGTCGGAATAACTGTGGGTCTTCAAAACCAAATAGAGCTGACCAAAGGAAACTATAATAAACGAACGAAATGAACAAGACTAGCATACCCTTACCTAGTTTCCTGATTAAGAAATTTATATCTAATTGTGGTTCAGGTTCAGGTTCTATCAAAGGGTCTAAATAAAATATTTTCATTGGTTGCGTTTCTTCATAGGTGGGATCCGAATTATTAGGTCCTAGAGTCTGGAAAACCTAAATAAAAACTTAGAAGCACATAATAATAACCTGAATAATTGAGGATCCTTAAAGTCAATCAAATTTGACTTACACAATTGACCACGATAAAAGTGATGGTCATTCTTAAGCAAATGTGTCGATTCTAATTTCCATAAGCATTTAGGTTTAGTCTCACAACTTAATATTCGACACATTTGGAATATAAACGTTCCCACAGTTGGAAGAAAACTATTTGGTGGGAAAACAAAGTCAATCTTGGTATCATAGCCTGGGCAAACCACATCAACCATAGGATGGGTTTCTAACTTCTGAGCTTCTTTCTGGACATCATTAGGTTCGGGAAAACGAGTATGATGGTAACCTTGTAAAATGGTCGAGGCACAGATATCAAGTCCTAAGTGAGGGATCTTTGTAAGAGCTAAAGGTAAGGCACATGGAGAATGATAATCACCCCCAAACTTAGAGTTTTGGGTGTCTCTGGATAGACTAGCTATAATTTCCCTAATTTCTAGATCATCAGAATCCTGAAAATAGTCAATTGCTTCTTCTAGGTTATACTCAGGTGATGTATCCTCACTCAAATTTAAAAGATCTACGAGTTCATCTTCTTTGTCTAAGACTATTGTTTCTAAGTCGCTAGACTCTAAAACAACATTTTCAGAATAAACCCATTCCTCTAAACCACTATCGGCTTCGTAATCAAAAGGAAAAACTACATCGTCTAAACCGGGGATATCTCTAGACAAATCCTCTTCCTTTTGAATAGGTGAATAATTATTAAAATTATTTGGATTTGAACTAGAAATAACATTATCATTATAAAGCTCAATTGGAGTAACAAATTCCTGATCACTATGCCTACATATTTCAGATTCTTCATCAATACTATCCTCGTCATAATCATCATTGTAGTAACATGAAAATGGTCGAACCTCGTCTAAATTAGTGTTTCCAATGCTAGCCTCGTCATCTTGATTATGCAAATAACTATCCTCATTTTCAAGGGTATTATTGGAAACACTGTATTGGAAATTAAGATTATTTCGAGCAAGTCTTTCATTCGTCTCATCCATCAGCTTGAGGGATTCCTCAATAGAAAGTTTTCTCAATGGTGCAGTTCGTCTATTCATTTCCGACATAAACCTATTTGTTTGCTCAGTTAACTGCTTAAGAGACTCTTCTAAAGATACGGAAGGATCATAATAAGGACTAGTTTTCAACAGTTTGATTGTATTGTCCAAAGACGAGGTACTAGCACTATAATAATCCATATTTTCTTGCTCGTATGACCGGTGTGTGTGTGGATAGTAATTGGGCTCACCATGGTATGAACCATAACCTTCAAAGGGTTGGTGTTCCCAACCACTATTTACACTATGGTCGTAGTGTGAATAATGTCCATTTTGAAACTCAGTCGGATATTAATTGTATTGGCTTCTATCATACCAGTTCGACATTCTTAATTGCAAGGGAATTCTACACAATCACAAACAAGGTTGACTCGACCAAATCAAACCTATAAAATCTAGCAAACAACAAGCATGATGGCTCCCTTAGATTGTTTCTAGACCAGCTTCTATCCTTCAAAGAGGCAACTAGGTATAGTTTTAGCAAACCTCTCTAGAACGATCCGAATAAAGTAAGTCGAAGAGAAGTAGGGGAAGCTCAGAGGAGCTTTGATACCCCCACCTTTTTGGCAACGTTTCCCTGGGTTACAAGGCGGCTCTAATCGATTTCCAGTAATCTTCCTGAACTTTGAGCTAGGCTAACAAAATACCCAATACGATCCTTTTGAATGACTTTCCTTTAAGCTCGTTACCTTATCGGTCTTGTTCTAGTCAAAATTTTAAGCTTGGGTTCGCGTTCAGTATCGTTTTCCTAAGGCGGGCAAGAAGAGAACGGTGATGAAATCCGAACCCTTATCTTGTATGTCCTGGCCTTGCCCTTTACTAGGAATATAAATGTCCGTATTCAATTCCTCATCATATATGCACCTTAAGGAAGACAGTAAACCCGCTGACAGGGGATTCACGGGTGTTTAAAAGTTTACCTCCCGTACCAGACGGGCGAAGAACCGTTGAAGTCGACTCGGGCCACCAACTCCTATGTCAGTGTGCGAACCCGAGGGGCCGAGACAGTATCGTAACCGTCGTCCTTCCCTGCAAACAGTTTATATTTAACCTTTAACCCTTCCTTAGGGTTTTAAAAATAATAATGTCTCAAAGTCCAAATGTCCAAAAAAAAAAAAAAAAAAGTCCAAAAAAAAAAAATTTACTAAAATAAAAATAAAACCCCACTTACAATTTCTAAAAATAAAAAGTAATAAAATCTAAAAAAAAATAATAATAATAAAAAATAACTATATACAAAAAAATCTTCTTCTTCACTCCTTTGGACTCCTCTTTTCTTTCTTGGGCGATGCTTTCCTCTTATAACACTTTTTTTTCTTTCCTTTTAGCTCCGCTCCAAATCTGAAAAAGAATCAAAAAAAATACCAAACGCGTAAAGAAGAACAAAAATAATAAAAATAAATCTAAAAACCCAAAAAACAAGTCCGCGTCGGCAGCGCAAAAAATTGATGTAATTTTAAAGTGGTAAGTAAGGTTGTCGTTCACTCGGACTTGTGAAGATTCGAGTTTTTAAATTTAATAAAAATATATACAAAAATATTAAACAATGGTGAGAGGTACTGGGACTCAGGATTCCACCGAATTCAAAACATAAGGTTCAATTATTAATTCTTTGACAATTTTAGCTCAAGAAAAACAAGGACTCTATTTTTTCCAAGGTAGATTCTCAAAACATTGATTGTAAATCCTAAGCATGATGTATCAAAACACCTAAGCTAAGCATACATCATCAAATTAAATGACAACCAATTAATTCAAATCATAATTTCAATTAAAATTAATGCAAAAGTCTTAAAAAGAATTAATAAAATTACCCCAAGTATATATTCGTCTTCCTCCGTCATCCCAGTGTTTGGGTTAAGGTCCTCATGGTGAAAACATGCTCAAAAGATAGAAACATGGCTCAAAAAGTGTTTCTATTGACGAGAAATAATAATACAGCGAATCTGCAACGCTTTTATGGCGTTACAGAATCACCGATACAAGTGAAGTGATGTTAATAAACGAGAATATAAGACTATTTCTGCGACGGTTAGGTGTGGGTCGAAGTTCTTCGTGTTCTTCGCGACTGTTCAATGTGCGTCTTATGTTCTTCGTGTTCTTCAGCTCCGCACCAGCAGAAAACAGCAGCAGGTAGCTTTCTGTTCGTCTTGATTTCTCACTCCTCAGCCCTTCTCAGCCCCCAAAACTATCTACACACCTTCTATATGACCCAACCAATCTATTTATATCAAAAAGAGCGATTAAATCTCTCCAAAATCTTCCGAAATCTCTTTCTTTCTCTTCACGGCAAAGTTGCGGCAATTTCTTGTTTTAGAATTTCCACGCATATCTGGGCTTTCCTTTTGATTCTAAACTCTTCCTTAGATATATATTAATCTTTGGGAAGAAAATATTTCCTTTAATCTCTCTAAAATTTCCTAAAATCGGTCACACACGTGACTTTCCATATTTTGCTGTTGAGATCAAACCCCGTCGATTGAGCCCAGTTTAATCAATTTAAACACCCTTGTTAGATTCCTAAACCCATAAGGAGTCTACCCTATGAAAATCAGAGGTTTAATCGACCTCAAACTCCTCCAAATCACTACCACCAAAACTGCCAGAAACGTGTATATATTTTTGTTTTGGTTTCCCGCCAAAATTTAGAATTTGAACGTGAAGGAGTAAGGTTACCCCTTATCCAGTGGTCGCCCCTTATCCGTTACTGGAGTCCGCATAACACTCGTCCCTTGGGTTGCATTTATCAACTTTTCGAGCCAATTTCGCCGCAAAAACTCATTTCTCCAAAAACACCTACAAAGAGATAAAATACCAAAATAAGTACAAAAATAGGTACTAACAATATACACAATAGAGATGAAAATAGACACATAAATGCGTCTATAAGTTCCTTGAGAATGTCTTTCTAAAATTATTGGAAGATTGGTGGTTATCTTTTGTTTTTGCAGGTTCTCCAAGTACTGTGGTTTGGTTGAAGTTAAAAGCTCTCAAAGAAAAGTTACGGACATGGAACAAGGAGGTTTTCAAACACACTGATATAAGGTTGAATACCATCTTATCTGAAATCCATGCATTAGACGGCATTGCTGAAGACAACACATTATCTGAAGAGGAGATCAACAACATTGTCTCACTAAAGTCTGAATTCGAGAAAATAACTCAAATGGTGGAAATATCATGGAAGATTAAATCCAAGACTCAATGCCTTCAAGAAGGAGATAGGAATACCTCTTTTTTCATGAGCAAAGCATCTGTGCGAAGAAGACACAATAGGATAAAAAACTATATATTAACGGAGGTTTGGTGGATGAAAAAAACACACTTCAATATCATATTGTAGATTACTACAACACTTTGTTCACAGAAGAAGAGGTAATCAGACCGGAACTGGAAGATATTGAATTCAATAAGATAAATGCACAAGAATGTGAAATCTTAGAATCAAGTTTCTCGAAAGACGAATTAAGGAAGGCTAGTTTAGATCTTGGTTGTGATAAAGCGCCTGGTCCGGATGGTTTCCCAATAATTTTTTACAAGAATTGTTGGAGCTTTCTGAAAGCGGACATAATGAGAACGGTGAATGAGTTTTGCTGAACTGGACATATTGATGTCAAGCATAACTCCACATTTATCACTCTTGGGCCCAAGAAAGATTATGTTGAAACCATTAAGGACTGCATGCCAATTTGTCTTCTCATAAGTGTCTACAAAATCATAGCAAAGGTATTGGCTACCAGACTCAAGTTAGTAATGGACAAGCTCATATCCCCCGTGCAGTGTGCCTACATTGAA
Organism: Papaver atlanticum; assembly: GCA_023531105.1. NCBI lineage: Eukaryota > Viridiplantae > Streptophyta > Magnoliopsida > Ranunculales > Papaveraceae > Papaver > Papaver atlanticum. Next base: position 335,965 of record JAJJMB010017679.1, read on the forward strand.
GTAAGGAAAATTATAGATGGAACGTTAATCGCAAATGAACTAGCCGACTCTAGATTGAAATCGGGAAAGGAAGGAATTATATGCAAAATAGACCTTGAAAAGGCTTTCGCAGGATTAATTGGAAGTATCTTGAGTTTGTTTTAAACCAAATGGGTTTTGGCACAAAGCTATGCAAATGGCTAAGGTTTTGTTACTCAACTTCAACATTCTCTGTGTTAATTAATGGCTATTCTTTCGGGGGGGTTTTCTAGCTCACGGGAGTAAGACAAGGTTGTCCCGTCTCACTACTCCTTTTCAATATAGCCATGGAGGGCTTCTCAAGATATATAGACAGAGCTTCAAACCTAAATCTGTTCAGTGGTTTCTCGGTATCTCCTGCAAGTATTACTGTAAACTATTTGCACTATGCTGACGACACCATTTTCTTCATTGATAACAGCAGAGAAGAACTACACAATCTTTTCTCCGCTCTTAAATGCTTTGAATACATTGCTGGGTTAAAGGTTAATACATTGAAGACAAGACTTATAGCAATTGGAGATGTACCTGAGATTTCAGTTTGGGCTTCGGAATTCGGTTGCACCACTGAAAATCCTCCTTAAATGCTTTCACTACCCATTTACTACTTTTCATTGTTTAAAGCCCCAGCATCAATTATCAAGATTCTAGAACGTAAGATGAGGAACTTCCTCTGGGAGTATAATAGTTCTTCCAAGATTTCTCACCTGGTCAGTTGGGAACTGGTTTGCGCTGATAAGGAACATGGTGGATTGGGAGTTTATAATATGAAAAAGATGAATCTTTCCATGCTCGCAAAATAGTGTTGGAGGTTCGGCCAAGAAAAGAATAGGCTATGGTACAAAATAATAGTGGACAAATATGGTGACAACTTTTCGTACTAGATTCCAAATAAGGTTAGGACTGCCCATGGTGTTTCCTGTTGGAAAACCATTGCTGAAATAGCCCATCTAGTGAGCATGAATTCAACTTTAATAATTCATTCGGGTAAAGAAATATCATTTTGGAATGATATCTGGAGGGGAAATTCTTCATTTGCTTGTATCTTCCCTTCTCTGCACAAATTTTCAACCAACAGGGATGCAAAACTTGCTGATATGGTATCAATAGATGGAAGCAGCTGGCAATTCAGTTTCAAGCGGAATTTAACGGGTGCAGAAGCGAATTCTTATGCAGCTTTATTACTGGTGATTGGAAACATTCCTCTGGCTCTAGACACCTTACCTGACACAAGTCGTTGGTCTTTCCACACCTTGGGATTTTTCACGGTAAAATGCACTTTACTCTAAACTAATTGTAGATTCTGGAGTTCATGATTTTCCCCACTCCTTCGTATGGAAGAAGCCAGTACCACCTAAGATCAACCTCCTTATATGGTGTTTAATCCATGAGAAACTCAACACTATAGACATGATGCATATAAAAGGTATCGACACCTACAACTATTGCATTCTTTGCGGAGATGATATTGGATCCCAGGAACACATTTTCCTTCATTGTAAAATAGCTCACAGAATTCGGTCTTCGATTTTACCAAGTGATGGTTGGTCTTGGGTAATTCCAAGAAACATGAAGATGTTGGCACTTGGCTGGCAGCAAGTTCTTTTTTCTAATGCAGGAAACTTTCTATGGGGTTTAATTCCGGCTGCAATAACATACACTATTTGGACAGAGCGAAATATGCGAATCTTTGAGCAGGATTATATTTTTAAGACAGGTTCTGACCTATGTATAAAAGTAAAGTCCTTGATTCTAGCTTGGGAAAGTGCTGCTGGTAATAGGGTACATCAGAATTTCTCTAGCTCGGTGCTTAATAATTGGGATGCACTTTTTATGTAATCGTGTTGTTTTCATGTACTTTTGCTTAATCTACCTCTGGTAGAACTCTCTGTAATATTCTTACTTCTTCAATTTATCTTCTCTTCTAATCAAAAATAATAATAAACAACAATTATAATTGCCGAAAATAAAAGTAAATGACACATCAAGATTTTGTTAAAGAGGAAACCGCAAATACAGAAAAAAACCCGGGACATAGTCCTGAATTGAGTACTCTCAAAATTAAGCCGCTATACAAAATCAAACCAACTTCGTATAGTTGAGAGCAAGCAATTAAAAAAATAGTTGACCTAGTTTCTTTAGTATCCTTGCGCTTCCGACATTCGATAAGTGCACGCACTGGAACAATTCCTTAATTTTGTTCGTATTCCAAACAGTAAAGGAATAACAAATATGTTCGGTAACAACTCTTTTCAACCAAGTGATATGAGTTTGACAAAGGCTCTTCCGTTTAACCAATAAACTCCTATGTCGGGTCCAAAATCTATCTAAATATACAACTACCAAAAGTAGTTGGGTTTAGATTTTGAAATCAATGCTATGAGTCACACAGACAAGATATATTGATGCCGATCTAGAACAACCAATCAATCACGTTTATCAAGATAAACCGATTATAGTTGAATCCTTCCATCCGATCAAGGTTTGTGCACACAAAAGATTATGAACCCAATATAAATCTTCTTTGTCTTCAAATCTTCTTAGATCTTCAATAAACACCTGCACACAACAACTTGAATCTCTTGTGATCAATCACGCATAGAACGGACTCTGTTAACAATGGATTATCACAAGAACCCTTCGAAACTTCGATCTAGTTTGAGTGAATCTTATATCAGAAGAGAAGATTCTCAAGCATAAACA